>CM058055.1:3600000-4200000 GCA_030157265.1 Latheticus oryzae
TAAAAAACAATCGATGAAACTGAAGAAAAGTTGTATACATATTGGTTGAATCTGCTCTTTTACACCGGATGGTCAGAAAATGCGCTGTCTTTTCTAGGAAACGGGTGAAAAACTTTGGAAATGGTCGAAAAAAATATGTTTTTGTAAATAGCCAGTATTAATCGAATGTGCTTGAGGTAACCAATACAGAAGGTAAACATTCCAAATACAAGAATGATTAAAATTTTCAATGACTATTAAAGATGAAAAAACTAAATTCAAAATGGCTGCCGCGTTCGCTAACTCTGATTAATCAGTCTCATTCATGTGCAGTTGCAACCGCTAAATTAGTATGAATGAATGCCTTCTTTACACTATCCAAAATGATATAACTTCCAGTGAATTCATTTTCTATCCAAAAACAAAAAACAATTTGATGGAAAGATTTAGAATTTGTAGAAATAAGGAAGTTGCAGGTTTCATACATTCATTTTTGGAAACAGCTGTTGCAACACAAACAGAATGATGAAATATCAGCAAAAATTTGCAAACCAATAGACGGATTAAAACTGCATTGTTTGATGTTTGTCATGATAACGCTTTCAAAACTTTCAACTAAAATGATTTTCTTGCATTTCTGTCAAATACTTTCAACCTACAAAATCGAAACAAAAAAATCAAGGCAGTGAAAAGTGTAGCATGTTCTGAAAAGAAAGCCAGGGGAAAAATCATAATCGAAGAAATTACCAAACAACAACAAATGTAAGAAAGAGAAACCTCGTTCCTCTCACAAAAAATCCAGTTGATCGCTGGATGATGATGACGATGTGGGCGATGAAATGGTGCGGTAAGCTGTGCAGTTGCACTAAAAAGAATGTGAAGTGCAACAAAACAGCTGTCAACTGTGAAAATATGTGATACATGCTACCGTATGTATAAAAATTATAAAGAAAAGTTGAAATCTCAACAATTTGACTTTAATAGCATATGAAACAATGGATGTAGCAAACCACCTTCAGATGATTATGTATGGTTAAATTTTTCTTGACTGCAGACCAGCTGAAAATTTGCGTGTTTTCTCAATTCCTTTCAACAGAGTCCAAACCAAATAAACACCACTTTTATTACTGTGTTGCATCTCTCAAGTTCCCATAAATTCGCAGGTATTTTATTAACATTAAATATCAGTTCCGCATTCACACAACTAGTTTTAAACAGAAAATTAAAAAGTGAAAGTTGGAATTCTTGACAATATTTTTAAAAGACAACGGAAAAATAAAGGTATGTATATTTTGAAAATCTTAGCTGCCTACAAACTTTGTGACATTGTCATCAACCCATATAATAGAATGTTTTTGTTACTAAGCATACAGATGTTTCTGTACTAAATTAGTATCATTTACCTAACCCCAATTTTCGCAAAGTTGAAAAAAAATAAATAGAACTGAGAAAAATCAAGACTAGTTTGATGATAAGTTGGAGATTGATAGAAACATTCAAAAATACAGAAGAAAGTGAAGAAACCAAGGGCTTCAAACATTTATGTAAGAGAAAAATATAAATACTGAGAAAAGAAACTAACTACAAAAAAAATTAAAGAACATTTATAAATCAAGAAAATTATATCAAGGACTAAGATAGCAAATAGGTAGGAGTGAAGGAGTGACAACAGAGAGAAAAAGACGGGTGGAATAATCTCCAAAACTATTCAATGCAGATCAAATTAAAAGGCAAAAAAACAAACATAGAAGAAGTAATAATAAAAAAAAGCCAACCAATTGCCATTATTAATAATCACAAAAACAGAAGTTAAACAACTTATTTAACTAAACTAAACAAAAAAGTTTTTAGAAAACCCAGTAAATTGACAGAAAATAAAAATTATTAAGGAAAAAATTATAAAATTTGCCAAACTCCTAGTGTAGATCTGAATGGCGTTAATTTGGTTACCAAGTTACCAAAAATTTGAATTTTTGGCAGAAGATGAAATCATAGATAACTGTGTAGTAAATAAAATAGGATATCACTGCAGCGTTCAAAGACCACATGAGAAGCCATGGTCATCATGGACCTCGGTAGTTTTTCAACAAACATCTAAATACAGAACGATGGAAAGAAATTCTTCTCTTAAAGTTTGATCTCCTTCGGACGATAACAGTCCAACATTACTGTTTATTTATCTGATATTTCTACTCGAGGTTAGTTGCTAAGGGGGCGATATACAAATGGAAATCATGTCTTGATGCAGTCAAATCCTCCTCTATGGTTTTCAGAAAAAAAAATATTTCTAAATCATGTCAAAAAGACATTAGAATTTTTTTGTAGAGACAAAAATTCCGATAATACAAAGTGTGTCACTTATTTAGGAGCTGAATTAGATTCTAAACTATTCTGGAAGCAACTTGTAGACAAAATTTGTACAAAACTTATAGAAACAATTTATCCATTGAAGATATTGAAATTTCTCTTCATTTCAGACATTTTATCATTCCAACAAATTTTTTGGCCGTTGTGCAATGCTTGGAATAAGATATAATGACAACTTCTTCAACTCACTAGGTATATCAACTGTGCCAGTTCTAAATGTATAAAGTATTATGTGTCATGTGTCCTTGTCAAAAACAACAGAACACCTTATCATTATGTTTTACTATATGTTGTATTCAAAACAACTTTAAAATTAGTACAATCTCCAATGCCAAAGGAAAAGTCATTTATAAAAGAAGACAAGACCTGTGAGACGCTATTAAGTGATGTATAAATCTACAAAATAAATCATGAATTGTTTGCTTCCCGTTGCGTCACGTGTTGAAGAGACGCTTGAAATAAATTGAATTAACGCCTCGAGTGATATAAAAGAGTAATTTGTTCAGGAGTACACAACGTGAGACGGATGCAAATGGAAAAGATAGATTTGCGAATGTACAAAACACTCTCAAATTATCATTATAAGCCCTGCGAATATAATCCAATAGATTCCATGCCGCGCCTAGTGTGCTGAGGCTATTGCGGAAACCAATCTGATGAGTCAAAAGTGAGCTAAACTTGAATAGCTAGTAGCTAGATAGCCGACAAAAGATGACATGTTTGATATATAATAATCAATATAAATATATAGTAATGTTTTCTAACTCTTGACAATATGGATCAATCGGTAATCCAAACAACCTGACTGTTTGAAGAGATGTTTATAATCCAAATTCTTGGTCTCGGTAGGTCGAACATTAATTGAAAAAATACATAAATTTTACAATTTTCCAAAATATATTCTGCAGTTTCTTCTTATTTCAAGCATCAGAATCACGTTACAATACACATGGTTTTCTTAGTTCACACAGTTATCAAAATAACTAGCAAGAAAAATCGTAACTCCCATGTTGAGCAAGTGAGTAAAAAAGTTATTACATGCCTAGTCCTGATATATAAATTTTGCAAAACTCAAAAAATACAATTGTTGATTTCAAGAAAAACAAAAATTGTATCTTGAGTAATACATATATCTTGTACAGAAAAGAAGCACCACGTCAGCAAGGTAAGCAAAGATAGATTAACTTTTGTGTCATCCAGCAACGCCTGTGTCAATTTCAAACTTTGTTTGCTTGCGATTGGAAAATTTAGCAACCCAAGAGTTCACACAAATGTAGAGTTTCCTGTTTATTACACTGGACAAAAAATGCTTGGACAACAGAAAAATGGTGAGTGCTTCCGCAATGAATTTATTCCAGTTGTAAGAAAAGAAAAAAATAGAAAACAACGCTATTCAGATAAATAAAATGCCTACAGATGATAAAGTTAGAAAATATGAATTTCAACTTTGTGGAAATCAGTATAATAGGTAAACTAGAACATGCTTCTTTTTAGAAAAACAAACATGGTAATGACATGTTTTAAAAATCCTAGAGTAACATTTTCAGACAGACACAAGTCAAAAATATCCGCCGATGATTCAACAATTTTTTTTTGGATTTCTCAAGATAACAGCACTCAAGCTAAATTTATTTCAAAATATAAAACGGAGTAATGAAAATACTCAAAACGATATAAACACTTTATTGAGTTATCAACACCCTAACGAACTTGGTTTAAAGGCTTTTAGAAAAAGATTTGCGCGTTCTTATAATTAGTTTTTGAGCGATTTTGCAAAATGTAGATTTTATTAGTACTTAATTGAAATTGGAAATAAAATCAATACCTAAAAACATTAGCCTTGTTTTTGGGTATTAATTGTATTTTTAGATTCATGAGTGATGCCAAAAACTGAAAAAAAGTTATTTTATCAATGCGCTGCATTAATTTGGCAATGTGCCAAATTTGTAAGAATCATCATGAAGGTTGATGTGCTTGGTAGCCAATAAAATCGGCGAGTGTATCTGACAGAGATACAAATCGCTCGGGTAATTCAAGAAGGCCATTCAAGACAACAAATGGCTTCGCTTCGAAAAAGAAAACCGTTTAATTCGAACGTATTGTTTAAGGACGAAGGTAATATGTAATAGCATTTGTTGACAATCCAACATGAAAAAATTTAACCAATCCTTCTCCTTCTTTCAATCTAAATCAACCAAACCTAAAAAAAAAAAAAATATTTTTGTCACGACTAGAATTATGTCAAAATTCTTCACAAGCGAGAAGATTTATGTTGAAAATGTTGGCAAAACTATCATAGATTTGATGACGTAAAAAACTAACTGCAGTAATTGGAAGAAGAAAGAAAGTACAAAACGATACACACGCAGTCCGTGGTTTTCTCAATGCCCACAATATTGCAGTTATGAACTTGCCTGCTCATTGTCCAGATCTTAATCTAACAGGGACACACTTGGGCAGGGATGAACATCAGCCAATGTTGTACTTAAGTTTTGCTAGTAAGGAGAGGCCATACACATTATAATTCTTTATTTATAATTGTTTTTACTTTCTGTTCATAAAAAAAATCCTGAAACACATTCCTGCATTTATCGTTTTTTTATTGACAGTTACAAGCCAATTGAAACACTCTTTAATTAGAAACAATGTTTTATAACTAACTAAAAAAAAATGTTCTATTGAAATTAATTCCCGTCAAATTCTATCTTTATTTTTAAGAGTTGCTTTTCAATTGTTTTATGTAGAATCAAATAATGTTGTGTTCAAGTAAAGTAACGAAAAAGAATTAAACGCAACAGTTGCTTGAAATTTGTGTGCACAGTTTAATTTTTTCGGATTTTGCAAAGAATTAGGTATTTAATAGCATAGTATCAAACTCATTTGGAGTTGATCATTACCACTGTAAAAATGTATTGATAATGTTAAATTGCTAATTACTCAACAAGCTTAGAGAGTAAAATATATTGTGCGAATGAGAGGTTGACAAATAAGAGGCGCAAACCCAATGAGTAAAGTGAGCAAAGGTAAGACACATAAGAATATTAAGATCAATTCTAGCATAAAACTTACCTTTTAAATATGACCTCTCTGCTTGCGTCCGTCTCCATTGCTCTGGCACATTTTAGACTAAGCTTCGAGAATCAACAAAAAGCAAGCATCTAAATCCGCTATCGAATTACACTTAGAGCACATCAAATGTTATGTCACACCGGACATTGACTAATTTGTCTATTGCGATTTGCAACACAAAAGATGATTTCATTAACAAAGTACAAGTTGTGAAGAAGATCCTCTTAAAAATTAATCCGGAACCTGTTAGCACATAAAAACTATAGCAATCATCAAAAGATAAAAAAACGACACTCACCCTTTCATAATGGCATTCAAAAATAAGATTTGACACTGAAATGCTTTTACAGAAGGTTTCGCATCTTCACTCATACTAATAATGTCTTCTAGTATCGAATTATCGGACTAAACCCAGATTGACGTCTCTAAATATCAACAAAGTGATGTGTTTTAAAATTATGATAATAAACAAACCACTACGGATCTACTTTGCATGCTTTTGAAAAATGAGAAAAGCCAAAAGAGAAACAGATTAGCAGGTGAAATAAGCAACCTTTTCTGAAAATGAATACTTGTAACATTTTATCAAAAAAAATGAGAATTAAGAGCTGCCTGAGTTATTACGTTCTGGAAAATTTCAAAAAACAGAATTATTTATTCATTTTTATAATAAATGAATTATTTATTATAAAAACTACATCAGGTAAAAATGGTTAAAAAAATAGCTTCTGTCTATGTTTGATTATGTAATTGTGATACAGACTTTAAGAATCATTTAACAAACTGCAGTTGATGTTTTGACTTTTGCATCTAGGGACATTATTCCCAGTTCTTGGTAATTTCAAAGTAATTGACTTTATGACAAAACACAATTTCCACTAAATAAAAACTTGAAAAACTAAGCACATAAAACTCATATTCATTGCGAAATGCAAAGTTAAAAACAGTGTCGCAGCTATAGGGTCGCAAGTGACCGCAATGCGATCAGGCTCCGGTCTCAAAAGGGCCCTCAGTTTTTAATTAAGGGTTCACTTTAATTTTTTTTCAAACTGAATGTGAGAGAGTACATACAGGATGTTCGATAAAAAGTGCCGCAAGCGATAACTTTATTATTTATTGTCAGATCTCAATAAATGAAAGAACTCACTGTTTATTTATATTTGTTGTATATATGCCTAAAACGCCATCTATTTCGGATCTAGAAACTTTCTTTGATTATTTAACGCAATATCATCTTAATTCAAAATATTTATCAGTTCTAGATGATTTTAATGTTCCCAGTTTTGTAAATAGGAATGGACAACATTGCATTTCTCTGCAAAACTACTGTGCAATGCTTCATCTTGATCGATATAATAAGGTGTTTAACTCGTCTGGCAAATTACAAGATCTGTTTTTTTCTACAGTCAAATGTAGTGTTGATCATGCTGTAGATCGGCTAGTTACTGAGGATGAGATGTATCACCCTGCGTTAGGAATCTCTATTGTCATTAACCATCAATCTTTTGATAAGTTTTCAAAACTGTCTCAAACTAAATCTTACAATTTTCGAAAGGCAGACTTTCCGTCACTGTACGCCGCACTTTTCGAAACGATTGGTCAATCTTACTAAATTGTGATGATGTTGAGGCTAGCTGTGATCTATTCTATACTCATATATATGCACTTTTTGATAAGTCTGTTCCTACATACCGTGTTAGAGCTGAAAATAAATATCCATGCTGGTTTAACAGGCAGATCATTAATACCATTAAGACCAAACAAAAATGCTATACAAGGTATAAGAAGAACAAACTTGACAATGATTCACAAGAGTTTAAAAGATTGTGTGAACTCCTCAAAGCACAATTATCTTCAGCTTACCAACTGTATTTGACTAAAGCAGAACAGTCCATAAATCGTGACTCAAAAACGTTCTGGTCTTTTGTAAGATCTAGAAAAGACTAAAGTAGAATTCCCGCCAAAGTGCATAAAAATAATGTCTACTATGATAATCCACAGAATATCATATATGCATTTTCTGTACATTTTGAAAGTGTTTACGAAAACTCACCTGACATAAACTTAAATAATAGTGAGACTCTCGGTACAACTTTAACTAGTGTTAATGTGAATTCAGTATCAGAAGGTGACATAAAAGTAGCAATCTCTAGATTAAAAAACAAGTTTACGGCAGGGCCTGATCAGGTTCCAAGTTTCTTGGTCAAAGACTGTGTGAATGTCTTGGAAATTTCCCTTTCTTCATATTTTTAATTTAATTATAAAAAAATGTACTTTCCCTAAAGTGTGGAAGCTAGTACATGTGTATTTAAAAATGAACATCCGACTAATATAGTAAATTATAGGCCAATCTCAGTGCTTACAAACTTTGCAAAAATTTTTGAATCTATACTGTATAAACACATATTCACTTCTGTTCAAAGTTACCATTCGCCTTTCCAGCATGGCTTTGTTCAAAAAAGGTCAACTGTCACTAATCTATGCTGTTTTACAGAGTACACTTCCAATATTTTAGATAACCAGGGTCAGGTAGACGTGATTTATGCAGACATGTCTAAGACATTTGACAAGCTTGATTACGGAATCTTACTAACAAAATTAAAAACTCTTGGATTTAGTAACCTATTGTTGAGTCTTATGGAGTCTTATTTGCTGAACAGACAGTTTTTTGTTTCGTATAATGGCTACATTTCGAAAAACCATTCCATTGGCTCTGGTGTGACCCAGGGATCAAACATAGGCCCAATTTTATTTGTTTTATTTATTAATGATCTGCCTGATTGCCTGGATTGTGAACGCTTAATGTATGCCGACGACGTGAAATTATATTTAGAAATAAACTCTATAACTTTATTGCACTACAATCAAAAATTTCAAAATTCTCAAATTGGTGCAAACTAAATAAGCTTACAGTTAATATAACAAAATGTAAAGTTGTTACGTTCAGCTTAAAAAAGAATCCGTTAATATATGATTATAGTATAGATCAAATAGAGTTGCAGAGGTGTTGCATATAGAGTTGCATACTATTTGACCATAAGCTTACATTTACTGACCATATTATCTGCGTAGTATCATCCTCAATGAAAATTATGGGATTTGTTTTGAGAAACTGTAAACAATTTCATGTTCATACACTTAAAACTTTATTTTACACATTAGTCAGATCTAAACTGGAATATGGTTCTCTTATATGAAACCCCTACTAACAAAATCATGAAAATGCCCTCGAAAGCGTCCAGAGAAAGTATTTAAAATATCTTTATTTTAAATGTTATCAAAGCTATCCGTATAGAGGGTTTCCATACACGACACTATTATCAATGTTTGACACTTTTTCTTTGGAGTCTCGTCGGACAGGTAATGCTTTGTTATTTTTGTTTAAATTGTTACACAACCGAATTGATTGTTTATTTATATTATGTAAATTAAATTTTTATGTTCCAAGGATTTCATCCCGAAATAATTCTACGTTTTACGTTAGATCGCCTAATACGAATTTGTTACTAAAATCACCTATAATGTATATGTGAATACCTTATGGTAGAATCGAAGCAAATATTGACATTTTTCACTGTTCACTTAATTACATGCTGAACTATAATGAAACTTTATTGCTGCAGTCCTAATTATTTACTCTTCTATTCATAATAGGCGGACTTCTTATCAACGCTCATGTGTTATTTAATTATATTTTTTGTGCATCTTGTTATGTTTGTATGTACTATTATTTGCCCTGTAATTGGAATATTTTTTCTGTTGGGCAATAAAGCAATATTATTATTATTATTATTAAAAATGATACATCAAATAAAAACGTCAAAAAACTACAAATTAGCAAAAAATAATATTTTTTTTCACTCATTAGTTCACCATAAGCAGCAGTCAACTTTGTATTTTCAAATAGAACACTATGGTATTTTTTAATTATTTGAGAAACCTGAATTTTTCTTCATTGCTTCAAAAATCCGAAAAATCAAGTTCACCGGATGTACATTTAATTAGATAAATTTTCTAAAACAACAATTACGCATAAAGCAGCTACCATAATTACCACCACTGAAAGTTTAAAAAAATGTCATTACCTTAGTTACGCGGGTAGATAGTTAGAGTATAAGTGAACTAGATTTCCCGAAATAATAATTTTGGATATTGATGTTTGCAAAAAATCACCATTCAAATCAAATATTATTTATGTGGTCATACTTGGAGTAATTACATTTTTTCGAACAAATAAAAAATATCAAGCAGTGACATTGAAAAAACCAAGTTGACGGTTATCAATATTAGATTAACAAAAGCAAAAAAATTAAAACTAGTTTAATTTATAGTCCCTACATAGTCTTATCATCTGATGTATCATTTGTTGAAATCTGATGATAAAAAACAGAGTTAGCGTTTTTACCGAACACCCTGTATATAAAAAAGTAATATGATATGAGTTTTGTTATTATCAAGTTATTTTCCAAAATGAGTAAAAGAATTAATCTTAGTGGAGCCACTAAAAGAATAATTAGAAGAAAAGTAAATAAAATACCCAAAATAGACACATTTTTTTCTAAATCGGAACCATTCACTTCCAAAAAAAGTATAGACAAATCCCTAGAAGACCCTAGTTTTCTCACCAACAGTTACACCAGTGTCCGAAAATTTGATAGAAAATGATCCAAGCAAATTCATGTACAAAATATTTTTGCTATATAAATACATATCTTTGTATATTTATTTGAATTTATATTTTCATTTTTTTTTTACGTTTTTAATCTGATTTTTGTCAGTTTCTCATTTTATTTGTACTAAAAAAAAATGTAGAATATTGTTCTATAATATCAAGACCCTTAAACATTTTTTGCGCAAGCGCTAAAGTTTCCAAACTACGCCACTGGTTAAAAATTACAATTTTTTTTCGCCGTCGTTACAACTTTGTTTAGAATCAAATAACTTCAAAAAAAATTCCTACCCGTTTTTATATTTAGCATTTTATTTATTTATTTTTATTCAAATATTGTCTACAAGTGTTTGCATTAAATAACAAATTATAAGATTAATTATAATTAATAAGGTCATATCTATATCACTTAAAAAAAACGATTATTGACGGCGTCGAAATTGAAAACTGAGAAGGCGGGAAAATTTCAACACTGATAAATCGACCATTCAATATAGACACAATAATATCATTTAAACAGTAATAAAGAATAAAAGAATAACAGAGATGAAAATGGCAATTCAACTAACAAACAATAACAATTTTCTTAGAATCAGTAAAAAAAAAGAAAGCAAGTAGAGGAACCCGATCGGTTTTTTACAAAGCGGAACAAGTGCAGATAAGTACAGAAATCTGGAGAGTCTAGACATTCAAGGACATGCAAAAAATAGCTCAAAAGTTTGAATTTATTTCACGGTTTTTTCATCAATAGCTTCCACCCCAACAATTATACTTAAATACATATATAAATTTATCAAAGGTTCTGAAAAACTTTATGTGCAATAATTTTTTGTGGTAGCACGCTTTTACTGAATAACTCATGGTTGAATTTTCGAAAGAAGCCATTTTGAATATCGGCAGATGCAATTATTTTACGATGTTATTTAGAATGTCTGGTATAATTTTAATATTGAGTTGAATGAGTAAAAGTGGAAATGAATGAGTAATGAGAATGTACTACAAGTATTTAGCATATCTTAAGTATAGTCTGGTATAATCCACGTCAACACTTCTTAAATCTTAAAGATGAACAGATTTAATTCGAAAAAAAAATGATAGATTTTTTTCAAATCCAATTTTTCGTTATTTAATGAATCATTTGGTCGTATTTGTAATGTGTCAAGTTGAAGAAATGGTAAATCTCCGACCTAAATGTAGTCAGCACCCTAATTGCAGTCGACCAGCAAATTTACTTCGATCGGTTGTAAATTTAGGGTGGAAATGAGTAAAATCGAAGCTTATAAAAAAATATTTTATTTCTACCGCAACATTAATTAAGCTCTCCTAATTCTATCAAAATCGTGCAAAAATTTTTGTAATATCCAACTGCATATTTTTTTAAAAATGTAATTAGGCAATTTGATACTTTTATAGTAGAAAAAAGGTTTTTTTTATTAATGGAGGAAAAGTTACAAAATTAACCGTGCAATAAAACAACTCGAAAATTGGTCAATAACTTTTTCTATTTAACAAGATCATCTATAATTTTTTTCATAATTTCAAATTAATTAGAAAGAGTTATTTTTGAGAAGTGGATTCTACTAGACTCAACCTGTATTCCGAAATTTCATCTCAAATAGGTATTAATTCCAATTTCGGGGTGAAAGCTAATAATGAAACACCCGGTATACGCCTAGTCAATTATAACAAAAACGTAATTTGCGAAGATTTCAATTATTTCAGGAAAAAAAAAGACGAAAATCTTAATGGCAAAAATGAAGCAATTTTAATTTACAATCAAGTGGCTTTGAATTTTGTCAATAAAAATAATATTAAGTAAATTGCTGAACTCTTATTGTTGGATGCTTGTAGTAGGTCGTCGCCAAAACGCCAAGTCTAATTTTTCTAATTTTTGCCAAAAAAGAAAAAGAAAATAAATGTGCCAGTCACTACAATCAATGTTTGAAACTATTTGACATAAGGTAATGATTGCGCTGTTTTTGAAATACAAAACAATTCTAAAGTGACAATATCTATCATTCTATCAAATCTAAAAATTTTTACTTACAAGGATTGGTACTCCAATCAGAATCTTAATACATTACACATCACAAGAAATCCAAGGTTATCAACAAATGGATTGGCATTAACACACATCCAATTCGCACAAAAGTCGCTAAGTTACTGCTGCGATCCTTCTGCATTGTGTTCCTCTATTGGTTGAAACGTTCGGTTCCCTCCGAAACCTTCACTCCTAATTGGTGGAATCACGATTAGTGGGGCTAGGAGTGATAAAATTAAAAATATGTTTTAAAAACATTAGGTATTAATATAGGAGAGATTTCGGTTCTTTGTGTTGTACACTTGCTACTCACAGCATCGCTTGGAATGTCAGGTGGTCTTATCAGTATGTAAACATTAACAATCCCAAACTCATAAATTCTTCAGTTTGCTTTAAATAAATACAATTTTGTTTACCCAAATTTATTGAGTAAGTCCACGTTTGAATTTTATTAATTGTAAGCAGATATCAAATACATTTTGTGATAAAAACTGTAAAGACTATCAGATTGCTGATAAAGCTACAGTGTTAACGAAGATTCAGCAATTTATTTATTTAAACAACAATTTGATTGAGCAAATGAGCAATAAGTGTCTGTGTCTTTTTTTATGCCGTTATTCCAAATCCGGTTCTACGAACTGTTGCGGCAGACAGACGTTTATTAACAGGAAAAAACACATTTATTTTAATTTCTGTTCCACACCTCGGAATTTATTAACAAACGAGATATTTTATTCAAAATAATACAAAAGTTTGGATAAACTAGAGTAACTACATAAGGGACTAACTAGACTATATAAACCGTTCATAATTATAGTATCACTTTAAAGCTTAGATATTTTCTTAATAAGTGGTTTATAAGTTGAGTTAAGCTTTTCGGTATCTAATTTAAAATTAACTGTATTATTGGATGTAATATAAACCATTTCGCTGATTCTCATTTTCTTGAGGTTAGGTTCTCTGTCTAATATAGTGTAATTATCAAAGTTAAAAAGGTGTCCTTCTTCGAAGTGATGTGTGGCTAAAGCCGTTTTATCTTTTTTATTGATATTGGTGATATTCGTTTTATAGACTTCTTTCTTCATCAGTACAGTGCTATTTCCTTTGTCTGAAGTTGAAACAATAATATCTGGATGTTCTTTGAGGAACTTTTTTGTGATTTTGAGGTCTTCTATCATTTGTTTTTCAATAGGTGTTAACCTCTTCACTCGGAGGTCGCTGTTGAGGATTGTGTTCACTGTTCTGGTTCTAATGTCATTCTTGAGTTTGTCATTGCCTTCTACATTCTGTATTTCTAGGTCTTTAATAACTGATAGTACAGGTAGATGTTTGTTCGGTAAGCAGAATTTTGGATGTAGGATGTAGGATGAATTTATATTCAAAACATACCATGAAAACCAAATTAGCAGTCATTAGTAATCTCATTTTCAGAATTTTTAAACGTAGTGATAAGAACTTTCACAGTAAAAATATAATGTTGGTCAGAGATATGTTAAAAGCTAATAATTACCCTGTAGAGTTGATAAACAAATGCATTAATAAATTCAAAAATCAAAATAACGATAATAAGGAACCCAATAATATACAAAACATAAAATACTGTAAATTTCCGTCAGTTAACAAAGCTGATAACCAAATAAAGTCAATTTCTAAAAATACTAATGTCACCCTAGCTTTTTACAACAACAATAGTATCAAAAACAATATTTATACAAAAGTCGAAGATAAAACAAAAAAATCTCATATAGCAAATGTGTTATATAAAATACCATGCAATAACTGCAATAAATGCTACGTAGGACAAACCAAGCAATATGTTGAAACAAGAATAAGACAACATAGGTATGATTGCAACATCACCAATATCAATAAAAAAGATAGAACGGCTTTGGCCACACATCACTTCGAAGAAGGACACCTTTTTAACCTTGATAATTACACTATATTAGACAGAGAACCTAACCTCAAGAAAAGGAGAATCAGGGAAATGGTTTATATTACATCCAATAATACAGTTAATTTTAGATTAGATACCGAAAAGCGTAACTTCACTTATAAACCACTTATTAAGAAAATATCTAAGCTTTAAAGTGATACTATAATTATAGTATCACTTATATAGTTTATATAGTCTAGTTAGTCCCTTATGTAGTTACTCTAGTTCTCATAGTTGGTAGCTCATGTCACATGTCACCAGTTAACTTGGTGTTTTTGTAATTTATTAATTTGTGCACGTGTCCAGTGAATGTTATTAACAACAAGTACAATTTAATATGTTTAAACAAGAACTATATCTCAATTATGATCGTAGGAGATAAGATATTTTAATATATTGACAAAAACTAGTTAAGATCACACCAGTTATGATAGACATATGTTGTAACCAAAAAATTTATTTTCCTTTGTAGCTTGAAAAAGGTTGAATTACAATCGAAACGTCACTAATTTTTTGTTAATTGTTCTTTTAACTGTCCATTCCCCGTGGTACCATAATATAAACTCAACTTGAAAAAATTTACAATCGTTGGAAAAAACAATGATTTTTCTTATTTGACTTTTGACAAATTTCAAACACCTGAACTTTGTTTATTTTTTCAAATGGAACTGTCCCATATTTTAATACGCAGTTATTTTTGTTATTTGAGTTGCTTTCTTTTGATTTAGCATAAGACCTACATGTTTTTTCTTTCAACTTTCAAAATATTAACATTTTTTTGAAAAAGTAATCAGCTTCATCTAAATTTTAATTTGAATAAATAATCAAATTCAAGCTTATTTAAAATATTATTTTTTTTTTAATCAACCACAACGCCATAATTTTTCGTGCCGATACTAATGGAACAATCTGTATATAATACCAGATAGCTGATTTTTAATTCTTTTGAATCAATAATGAACCAATAAAAATATGATATCTGAAAAACCACAAGAAATTGTAATTGGCAACTTTTATAAGAGCTTCAAATTTAAATGAATTGTCAGTACAGACCACACCAAAATAGCTTAATTATTCCATAACCCTTTGAAGCACAGTGGTTACTCAGTAAAACCACCTTTTTAAATTTATTTTACTCCTATTCAGCATTCTGGTATCTCGCTGAAACCACATAAGGCATGCGTACTAAGATGCCTGTTTTAGAAATTGCCTAACTTATACTTTTTTCAACCTCGAAATTAAAGTTGTGTCGATGTTTGTATTGGGACTTGCTCCTGCTGTATCAGTGTCGTGATAGTGACTCATTTTATTATTATTATCGTTTATTCACAGTTAAATAAGGGTAAGTAAATTCTGTAAATTGTTGCTATAAATATTTTACTTGTTGTAACGACAGGCGCATGTTCAATTTTTGTTTACATTTTGAGGTAAATAGTAATATGCAGGTGGTTGTACAGTGATACCACTATGCAGTAAATGTTTTATTTTTTACAGACATGAGTAATGCCTTTCTTTGAGGAAGAGCAAGCTCGTCTTCAAAGACTTGTTGACGTTCTAGATGAAATACCATCCGACCCAGAGTCTATTGATGAAGAAGAAGATGACGTGGATGAAGATATTGAAGGCACGTATGTAATTGGTACAGACAATGTATTACAGCGTGTAGATAACATTTTGCAACCAGAAGAACATGTTCCAGGTGAGTTTATATTGCTCTGATTTTTTGTATACTAAGCCAAATGATGATTACTGATTAGACATTAATGGCATTGAAGAAAATGATGACAACCAGTCTCAGAATGATGATCACGACGTTTCTGACGACGATACTCCCATTGCTGTTAGACTTTACAGGAAAGGAATTACTTGGTCTGATGATTATCCAAACATAGCAAGAAAAAATGAGTTTAGGGAACATACAGGTCCAAACATAGAAGCAGAAGAACCTATTGATGTATTTCTGTCACTATTTACTGAGGAACTTATAGATACACTGGTTTATGAAACTAATCTTTATAACACGCAGAATAATGGTGGCATAATTACTAATCCTACAAACAAGGAAGAAATAAAAAAGTTCTTAGGAGTTAATATCCTTATGGGAATAAAAAAATTACCCTCTTATCGGGATTACTGGTCGTCGTCATTGGAACTTAGAGATTCTTACATAGCATCTACTATGTCTGTGAACAGATTTGGTTGGCTTCTTTCAAACTTGCATATAAATGACAATTCTAAAATGCCAACCAGAGACTCTCCAAATTACGATAAATTATACAAAGTCAGACCCCTGTTAGAAAAGTTAACAGAGACGTACAAAACCTGCTACGCTCCAAGTGAATTTCAGGCAATAGATGAATCGATGATTCCGTTCAAGGGCAGAAGCTGTCTCAAACAATATATGCCCGATAAACCCACTAAGCGAGGTTATAAGGTGTGGGTACGTGCAGATAGTTATGGTTACGTTGTACAATTTCAAATTTACGAAGGAAAAAGAAAAGATATCGTAGAAAAAAATCTTGGACTTCGAGTAGTCAAAGAATTGACAATAGACTTAGTTGGCAAAAATTACTCAGTATATTTCGATAATTTTTTCAGTTCAGTAGAACTACTTATTTATCTCCAACAAAATAAAATCAATGCAGCTGCTACTACCAGACCAAATAGAAAGAATTTTCCAAAAGATTTTCCAACTGACAAAGAAATGATTCGTGGCAATTTTGCTTGGAGATCAACACGTACTGGTATAACGGCTACAAAATGGAAAGACAGAAAAGGAATACATTTTCTTTCAAACATGCACAGTCCATTGACAGAAACTTCAGTGAGGAGAAAAGAACACGACGGTTCAACGAAACAAATCGCTTGTCCAGCAGTTGTTCAGGACTACAACAAACACATGGGTTGTGTGGACAAAGCAGACATGTTAAAAACAATATATTGTATTGATAGAAAGTCGCGCAAATGGTGGCACCGTATATTTTTCCACATGTTGGACACGACGGTGGTAAATACATTTATCATCTACTCACAACTTACGGAAGGAAAAAAGCTTACACTCAAGCAATTGCGCCTTGCTATTGCAATATCTCTTATCGGCATTCCACAGAGAGAAAAAGTTGGACGTAAATCATCAACCCCTGTTCACCATTTTAAAACTTACGTCTCACAAGAAGTAAGATACAACAAGTCGGAACATTTGCCTGTCAGAACAACATCTCGAAGATGTGGACATTGTTCCACAGTAGCAGAAGTTCATAGGACAAAATGGGCTTGCTCCGTATGCAAAGTTGCCCTATGCCTCTCTGATAACAGGAACTGTTTTCTTGGATTTCATACAAAATAAATAATATTTAGATTTTTTGCTAATTAATTAATTTCCTTTTCGTTGCATAGTGGTTTTTACGGTAAACCACCCCTCAAAAAAATTCAAAATTTTGAAAAAAAAATTTTTTTTGGCAAGCACTGTTTTTTGCTATCTAACAACTAAAGAAAAATGCTATTAAAAATGTTCATACCTCACTTTCTGGAAATGTGTGCTTTAAAGGGATAAGATATAAACTAATTGTGGCTGAAATTCACGATAAGGGATAGAAAATTATAACTTTGAGTATTCATCGATCTTGCTAAAAACGCATCAAAATCCACTAGAATAGAGACAATATTAGGAAGACATTTGGGTTATCTAGTGAAAAGCAGGTTGAGTCCAACGGACAAAGGGTAGTAATTAAATTACCATATAAGAGAAAGTCACGAAAAGTGTAAAGTTAGTATATAAATAAATCTCTTTTTATTTTATCATCCACTTTTGATTCCATGACAAAAGCGGATTCGATAAAACCGCCCATTGATAAAACCTCATCGTGACAAATGCGCATAATGATAATTACTCGCAAAGACTTAAGCACACTACGACAAATACTCACAGTAACAGCGGCTCACAAGGACAGTATTAAATGGTAAATGCCCAAATAGATTTATGTAGGTATAAAAAATGATTGATTTTGTTTTCCAATAACAAAAACTAAGATCAGATTCGATGGGAAGCTAAAAACAATTATTTCTTGAATGTTTAATAGTAAAAATCTATTAGCTTGAGGAATTTTGGTTTAAATAATTGCATTAATTAATATCTTTAATTATGACTTTTCACAGCCTAGACAAAGATTGGCTGTTAGGCAAATTATCACAATATTAATGGATTAAACATAATAAACAACTTTTTAATATTTTTTAATAGCACTCAGTAAGGTTTGAGGCTTGTGTTTGACAGTGATAAGTTTAACGATATTCAGGCTGTCCCAAAATTAACACCCATAGTTTCGGGATTTGATTCAATAAATTCAAACAAATCGAAAAACATGAGTTCATTTTTCTAATTTCGCTCCGTTATTCAGTTATTTTGTTATTTATAAAAATATTAATAACAAATTAGCACTGCAACTACTCAATGAAGCTCCAATGATGATTCCAAAAGTGTTAAAAAATTTATAAGCCAACTTCAACAATTAATTCAATGTGATTTTACAAAATAAAAACATACAAAATCTTAGTCGATATTAATATAATTAAAACATACAATACTAGAGAAGAAATAATCAAAAACTCTGTGAGCATTTGTCATAGTAACCTTCTATTACTGTGCGCTTCGATCTGTGAGTATATAGAGTGAGTTTTATAAAAGAATATTTTTATTGTATATCAAAAAGTAATAGTAATACAAAAATCAACTTTTGTCATTATAGACTATATTTTTTTCTCAATGCATGTGAATTTTTTGAGAATTTTTCGACTACTCCTTATGACAAATTTTGATCAATTAATATTAAATTATTGAAAAAATTTTCTATATCTTATTATTTTTCATCACATTTTGAAAGAAACAATGTTAAAATACTATTTTGCGCCAAAAAAATTAAATTATTTTCTAAACAGCTTTAAAAAACAATTAAATTAATTCATTTGGTAATGCACATAATGTGGCAGTGTTGCCACATACTGTGTTAGTATTGTTTGATAATGCGGTCGATACCCACCCTTGAGCTTCTTACCTCCCACTCGTTTGACAAAAATGGCGGTTATTTTTCGAAATTCACAAGTGTTAATATTTGACAGAAATAATGAATGTTAGATCAAATCGCACCATTTATAATAATTTTTTTATCATTAATCATCCAACGTTGTTTGAAATATACTACTAAAAACAACGTGAATGATTTTTCTCATAAACTTATCTAGAACCATTTGCTATAAATCGTTGCCAAAACAAATGAATAGAATGAGAATGAAATTCTATCTAATTTCATATCCAAGAATTAATAAATTAATGAATAATTTTTTAAATACTTTTTGTGATTTTATTGTAAGTAATGCAAATAAATGACAACTTAATTTGATTAATGATCAAATCTTAAATTCTCAAAAATAATAAAAAAAATTGCTACAAACGATGTGTTTAGATCTGATATTCATCCATTTTGTCAAGAGAGTGGAAGGGTAAGATGCTCAAGGGTGGATATTGACTGCACTATCGAACAATACACCAATACACTAGGTGGTAACACTGATACAAGATGTACACTACCAAGCAAATAAATTTGATTATTTTGTAAAGCTATTTGAAGAAGCAATTAAATTTTTTTTCAGGCAAAACAATATTTCAGCATTGTTTCTTTCATAATGTCACGAAAAATAATAAGAAATAAATTTTTTTTCAATAATTTAATATTGATTAATAAACATTTGTTATGAAGAATTATTAAAAAACTGTCAAAAAATTCAGATGCATTGGAAAAAAAATATACAGGACGAATAAAAATCAATAAATCATTACAATGAGTTTGTTCAAAGAAATTGAGTTAAACAACGGCACACATATGAAGAATTTAGCCAAAGAATACATCAACGAAAAAGTGAGGTTAGCTTCGCTTAGAAATAGAAGAAATTTTCTCCTTGCGAACAGAACCAACGGATTAACACCAAGACACATCAGTGAAAACGTGATTTGTTCAAAAACATTCGACGGTTACCATCCTTATGAGAACGAATTAACGAAAATTGAGAAAAAAGCGCGATCAGCAGTGTTGAATATTGAAATTAAAGTCACCATTTGGAAAGTACACAAAATTGAAAAAAAGATAAAACATTTGGAACAAGAACTCTACGCCAACATAAGAAAAAAATTATATCATCAACTACTACTTTTAGGCGAAAAGAAATATACAAGTAACTTTGAAAAGGTCAAAATAACAAATAAGAAGAAAATACAACGCTATAAACAAGAACAATGGAATCCAATACGAATGGATAAGACTGAAAAAACGGTTTTCAACTATACAGAAGTGGACCTACCCCCGGAAGTAGAAACGATATTAAACCTTGCACCAAACTTTAATTCATCAGGGAACAATACCAACAATGAGTTAGGTTTGGTTACGGGAAAGTGGACAAAAAAAATTTTTTTTTTTTTGACTTTGTTAATAGGCCGACGTTTCGAATCTGTATTTGATTCTTTCTCAAGGCTACAATTTAGGGATTACAGAGATGTTACATAATATTAAATTTCTAGTTACCTGTTAACTGATGTCAATAATTATAAAATAATCGCATAGTGCCGAATTGTGGTCGCCGGAAGGAATGCAGATGGCGTCTTTATTCCCGCCAATTCGGTACGTATGTCGTCACAGAGGTGTTAAAATTAAAATCCCTAAATTAATATACGCAGGTCTGTAAACGTCAGATTTAAATTGGACATATATATAAAAACTGTAAATAACATAACCTAGATGACATACACAATCAACCACATTTTAAAACCCACAATTAAAATTTCTATTACAGATTGTACCATAAAATTTGAATGAATAATTTATCAAAAGATTTATTAATTGAAATGGTTGAATACGTTTTTGACACAAGTTATTTTATGTTCGATAACAAGTTGTACCAACAGTTGGACGGAAGTGCGATGGGTAATCCAGCCAGTCCTGTATTGGCAAATTTCGTAATGTTTCATGTATTAAAGACTGCCATAAACAAACTACCTTTCGAAATTCCACTTATTAAGTTATATGTAGACGATACAGTAATGGCAGTTCCGGAAAATAAAATTGATGTCGTGCTCCAATGTTTAAATGATGTTCATAGCAAAATCCAATTCACGGTTGAGAAACCCATAAATAACTCGGTTCCCTTTCTCGACACTAAAGTAATCAAACACCAGGATGGAAAGATAGTCACTAATTGGTATGTCAAAGATACAGCTTCTGGTCGATTTTTGAATTTTCATTCCAACCATCCGCTAACACAGAAAATAGGTGTGATAAAAGGTTTAATACACCGCTCACTCCATTTGAGCCATATTACATTCTGGAATGAAAATATTAGTAAAATTAAGCAAATGCTATCTAATAATAATTACCCAAAAAGTCTTGTTAATAAGCAGATAAAAATGATAATGGATAAAGGTTTAAACAACACACCAAAAAAAGACAAAAACCAAGGAAAATACTATAAATTTCCATTTATTGAATCATTATCTTACAAACTGAATAAATGCATTAACAGCTTAGGTTGCAACTTTGGATATTACAACATCTCGTCCACGAAGAAACTGTATTCTAAACTTAAAGACCAAGACGCATTGGGTTTAAGGTCAAACGTAATATACAAAATACCTTGCCATAATTGTAATTCTTCTTACATAGGACAAACCAAACAACATATTCATAATAGAATTAAACAACATAAATATGACTGTCAAATAGTAAATATGAATAAGAAAGATAAAACCGCATTAGCTGATCATCATTTTAACGATGGGCACCACTTCGATTTTAACAGGGTAGAAATTTTAGACCATGAAAACATCCTGTCACGCAGAAACATCAGTGAAATGATCCACATCACCTGCACTCCCAATACTGTGAACATGAGAACTGACACCAACAATTTGAATAATATCTACAACATATTATTGAACAAACACATTAAAAAACAAAAAAACAAAAATCGTACCTCCGTCCCAACTGTGATAAAATAAAAAATAAAAGAAAAAAGACCAGCGTTTGTGATAATAAATCCATCTGTGATATTGTATTGAAAAAACATTCAAATTTTATGGTACAATCTGTAATAGAAATTTTAATTGTGGGTTTTAAAATGTGGTTGATTGTGTATGTCATCTAGGTTATGTTATTTACAGTTTTTATATATATGTCCAATTTAAATCTGACGTTTACAGACCTGCGTATATTAATTTAGGGATTTTAATTTTAACACCTCTGTGATGACATACGTACCGAATTGGCGGGAATAAAGACGCCATCTGCATTCCTTCCGGCGACCACAATTCGGCACTATGCGATTATTTTATAATCATTGACATCAGTTAACAGGTTACTAGAAATTTAATATTATGTAACATCTCTGTAATCCCTAAATTGTAGCCTTGAGAAAGAATCAAATACAGATTCGAAACGTCGGCCTATTAACAAAGTCAAAAAAAAAAAAATTTTTTGTCCACTTTCCCGTAACCAAACCTAACTCATTGAAAAAAATGGACGTGAAATTAAACAATAATACCAACAATGTCAACATACAAATGGTAAAAGATCTAGAAAGTATAATTGTAAGACTAGCAGTTACAGAAGAACAGCGGGATATACTGAGAAATAAAGCAGTCAGTGTTAAAACTAACCACAGTAGGAAAAAAGAAAGTGTTAAAGGAACAAAAAGAGTACTTGAGAAACAAATTAAAACAACTAAAGAATTTATAAATAACCACCCCGAAATTATTGTGAGTAAATCAGATAAAGGAAACAATACTGCAGTGATGTATAAAAAAGAATATGAAGATGAGATTAATAGAATGTTAAGTGACACAAACATCTATACAAAATTGAATAAGGACCCAACTACTAGATTTCAGATGGAAGCAAATAAGGTGATCTGTGAATTGGAACAAAATGGACACATAATAGAAATAAAAGCCAAGAACATGAAGAACAACAATTGTACAGCCCCCAAGTTGTATTGTTTGAGAAAAACGCACAAGACCTCGTTATCATTGAGACCTGCAGTAAGTTCGATTAATTCACCTCGTTACAATTTAGCGCGTTTTTTACATCAAAAACTACATCCAATTACAACATGTTTTCCATACAACATTAAAAATTTATTCCAAGCAGTCAGAATACTCAGAGAGGTTAAGTTACAAAAAGGTTATGCTCTTACATCACTAGATGTCACAGTGTTATTCACTAACATTCCCAAAGATTTAATTATCCAAATTTTAAAAAAACGATGGTCACACATTAAGAGATATATTGATATACCCCAGGATTTGTTCCTGAAACTGCTTAATGTATATTTTAACGGGAATTACTTTAAATTTAACGATGAATTATATTCACAAATTCCTGTGTTAGCGTCGTTCGTGATGGAAGAGTTGATCGGTTTTGTAAAAAGTGAGGTTGATTTCGAGATACCTATATTGATGGTATACGTTGACGACACATTACTTGCTGTACCAGAAAATGAAATTAAACGAATACACAATATATTTAACAGATTCCACAGTAAATTACAATTTACAATAGAAATTGAAGATAACAATAGTATAACATTCCTGGATTGCCTTGTTATTAGAAACTTAGATGGTACAGTTAGTACTGATTGGTATAGGAAACCGAACAGTAGTAAGCGGACACTAAATTACCTTTCAGAGCATCCAGAATCACAAAAAAGAAACGTTGTTTATAACTTGATGCATAGAGTGTACAATTTGTGTGAGAAAAAATTCCATACAAAGAATTTAATAGAAGTGTACAAGATTTTAGAAACAAATAATTATCCTAGAAAATTTATAGAAAAATGTAGAATCCAATATTTTCAACATCAGGAAGCACAGTCATCTAGAAGAGAAGACAACAAGATTAGAATTTTCGCTAAAATGCCGTACGTCAACACGGTATCAGAAAAACTAAAATCCATTTTCAAAGATCATGCACAATTGGCTTTCTACACATTGAATAATATAAATAAACGTATATAATCCAAATTGAAAGATGAAGATAAAAAAGAAATGATGACCAACGTGGTATATAGTGTACCATGCCAGAACTGTGGCCTGAAATACATCGGACAAACTTCCCAGCTTTTAAATAAACGTATTGCCCAACATGAATACAGTTGTAATATAACACAAATTAACAAAAAAGAAAAAACGGTTTTAGCAGACCACCACCATAGGGAAGGACATCACCTGAACTTCAAAGATGTTAAGGTTATTGACTAAGAACCAATAAAAATAAAAAGGTAGCTAAGTGAAATGATCCACATAACCAAGAACAAAACTATGAATTTCAAAACCGATTTGAATAACCTAAATAAAATATACTCCAAGGGTTTTAGAATTGTAGACTAATTTGAAATGTTAATTTTAATGTAATTTTATTAATAGCAAAAACTAGGAGTTTAATGGGTTGCCTACCCGAAACTTGTCAACCAAAACAATGTTTGCATTAGGAGAAAAACGTGTCATCCTTTTCTGTAGAAAAAAAAAATTCTTTTATTGTTTGCTCATTGTAAATAATGTATTTATAGCTGTCTTTAAAAAGCTGACAAAATAAATCACCAAAACTTGTCGACAAAAATAAGGGTTTAATCATCCTTGTACTGCAAGCTCCGGTACTGCAATCCCGATAAAATTAACAAAAACAAAAAATATAGTTTATAATGACAAACGTTGATTTTTGTATTACTATTATTTTTGATATAAAATAAAAATATAAACTCACCCTGTACACCATAGTGCGTTTTTTTCTATGTGAGAATTTGCTTCGATGCGTTTTTGTCTGTGTGAGCATTATTCTTTCTGCGTAATTGCCAGTTCGATTTTCTCGTGAGCGTTTTTCTCACAGTGCGTTATTTTCTGTGTGGTGGTGTCAAGTGCATTTTTGTGTAAAACAAAAAGCAAATATTAAAATTCATAAATGAAATTGATTATTGACCCCAGAAACTGACACCACGACACTACTTTTGATGACATTGCAGCTATCAAATGAGAACTGGAAAGGCTTTGATTGATTATTAATTGCCTAAACATCTAAAATGGTTTGAGGTCATGTAAAAATAGCGTACATAACTCGCTGGCATGTTGTCCTTTACTTTGCACGCTTGTTATGTAAATATCTATCGGACAACAGCGAAATTTGTCGAAGGTCACAAATTAAATGCAATGGGGGTTTTAGAAATGTTTAAGTTGACTCTACAGAAACTTGGCAGCATAAAAAGTGTCTAATGCTCATAAACAATATCGTAAATATTTGTCATTTCTGTTAAAGAATTAATCGTTGCAAAAAAGTTGCCGTTGATATAAGGTAAAAACACAGAATTTTTCAACAAAAAACAACATTAAATATAAAAATAAATTTAATTGAAATTAAGAATAAAAAAAATAAAGCTGAAAATTCTATTTCCTTCAATTTTAGAAGAAGGCTCGTTAAATTTTGGGAAGATTTCCATTTTTGGAAATAGTTAATGAGATAAGATTTGTTTGGAAACCAACAGATTTAGATAATCTAATACTAATTTTTCTTTCGTATGAGAATGAGCGTTTGAGTTTTGGCAAACATAATCATAGTACATCTGTGTGCAGAAGTATATTTAGTTGCTTGTTTATGAAGAGATCTTCCTTTGGTGAAAAAACTAAATATTTGACAGCTTCTCGTACGAAAAACAAAACACATTCAAAAATAAAATTCATCATATTTCATGAAGAATAATTGTGGATATTTGTCAAAGTAAAATTGGATCTCCGTGAAATTTGTTGTCACAGACGCTCTGTGAATTGAAAATGTAGAGAGATATTCAAAATGCAGATCACATGTACTTCGATTATTTGTTGGTAGACAATATATTGGGCGTAATACAGTCGCACAAATGCCTAATTAATAAAATTGCAAATTTCCTGAATTTAGCAGACCCTTGCTCAACCAAGAAAAAAAATGTATCAGTTCAATGGAATTGTATATTCAGTGGATGACACAAGTTCAGTCCATGCAAGAATGGAATAGGGTAAGTATATAAAAGTCACTATTTTTTTTTATATTTCTCATAAATCGTTGTTACAGTTGAATTTGCAAAGTCAAAATACTGATGACGGTCAACAAGACTCAACTGATAAGAAAGTGACTTGCGAGGATACTGGTATGTAGATTTAGCGTATTTATATTTACGAACAACAATAAAACAGAATTTAGTAAATCATTCTGCGGCTGAAGTGAAATGAGTCGCTTTTTATTTATATTATTGTTCAACCTATTTATTTGCATGTTAGTGTTAAGAAATCTTATGTTAATCACCTCGCTCAATTACCGAGTTGACTTTGGTAATCAGACTTATAATGGTAAAAGGAATTTATACTTTGTCATTATAATTTCATTTAATCAATTCTGACAGTATAAAATCACATTCTTAATTCCATAACAATCTTCATAAGCAGTCAATGATTCACAAGTTAGACCAAAGCGTCTGATTTCCTCAGTGAATCATTTTTTATCATTTTTATTATAAATATTTACTTTCAATTATTGTTTTTATTGTATGTTATATACAAGTTGCAATTATTCAAATTACTAAAATTCAGGTCATATCCACGATGAATGGACGAATTTATGTCTTGATGATTGATTTACATATTTGACAGCGAATTTGACCCAGAGGAGCAATTAAGTTGTATACGCAGAATATTTCTGGCCAAAATGTGTTTGACAAGTACCAATTGATTTTCCATGTTTTACACATAAATTAAAGTCATGCAAATAGTTCATTCATTGCTGAAGAAATGTTTCGTCAGTCATTTTTCTTCAAAAAAGTTTATCAGTAGACAAAAAGGTACTACAAACAGATGATCTAATATGACACCTTCCTCCTACGAGGTAAGTACTTTTAATATGATACCACTAGGCAGTAGCTGGTAGCATTATAGCGTTTCCTTTCAGTAAAACCATTTTTCCCATTTATTCCAAGTTTTAACTTTTTGATATGCTTTTATGTTGCTTGCATCATAATGTCAAATTCTGACATTAAAAAGCGTGTACAATCGAGTCTTATTAGTACATGGGCTCATAATACGTGGTTACTAAGCACTGAGTAACAGGGTTCACTGTAAAAATCCTCATAGGTTTTACCTACATAACAAAGTGTCTACTGATTTCAAAGGAAGAATTTGTCCCAGATTTTAATTCAATTTTTGCAACCAGCATAAAAAATATTGTAAGATATTCCAGCATAATCGAGTCTTTCTAGCACTTGTTGCATTGAGGAGCACTCGGCAAGTCTCGTGTTCTTAAACATACACATGCTAGAAAAACTCCATTATGCTCTTATGTTATAATATACTATTATAATGATAGTGTATGTTTATATGTATATGACCTATACGGCTTTGTTTTCTTTGATAAAATTTGGAATTTCTAAGACGGCATTTTTTCTCATTTTTTCAAAATGCCGATTGAAAATCAGTGAAATCAAAAAAGTCAAAGGGTGTTGACTTAATATTTTTCTCTGAAACTGAAAATCCAGATTACCACGAAGAAATGAACAGACAGAAATTTATGAATTGCTTTGAGAACAACTTGTTCAAAAACGTAAGCTCTGATTATAATGGACAACACTCCATACCACAGAGTTGTATTAAACAAACCTTCAAATTCTGGGGATAAAGAAAAGAAATCTAAGAACGATTAATAAAAAACAAAATTTCCCTTTCATCAATTTTTTCAAAGACATAACTATTGCAGTCCGTTTAGTACAAGAACTCTATAGAAAGATGTCGATGTCTAAAAAAAGCCAACGTAGCAGACATAATGGCGCAGAGTTATGGACATAATGTTTTACGCTTGCCACCATACCGTTGCAACTTCAACTCCATAGAACTTGTTTGAGGTATAGCAAATACATATTGTAACAAACACGGTAATCTAAAAGATGATAAAATAAAGATAACGAAATCATAGAATTATGTCAAGAAAAGTGACACATTTTTAACCCCGTCAAATTATTAGTTTAAGAATTTATTATTCGCCAACTGGGAACAACACATTTTCTTTGGGTATTTTTTTGAATCAAATTGTTAATAGTTTAAAATTGACCATCCTTTTTTATGTATGATTCTCAGGATTCCATGCCGAAAACGCACTCAACAAAAGCGCATACGAAAAACCGCACTCTGACAATTCCGCACAAAGACAAAAGCTCACCATGACCAATGCGCAGTGAGAATTACTTAAAAAGACTAAAGCGCACTGTGATATTTCCGGACAGTGATAAATGCTCAAAAACATAAAAACGCAAACGACAAAAACTACGTGTCTGTAACTCACGAAGGCAAAAACGCATTTTATGTTACTTTTTTTTTTGTTACTTTGCGCTTCTCTCTTTGTGAGCATTTGTCTCAGTGCGATTTTGTCCGTGTAAGCGGTCTTAATGCGTAATTGTCCGTCTTGTGCGCTTTTATAACGGTGAGTAATTTTCTATGCGCTACTATTTGGTCACCGATTGTCAGTTAAATACAACTACATATTTCGTTTGATACCATAAAAAAATTGAGGAAATTAATTATAATGTCTTGCCACTGTCAACGATCTAGGAGATAGTAACAGAAAGTTGTGGGCGGAACTGAACATCAGTAACGAACATCCTTTCCAACTACTCACAAAAAAAGATCATGTTTTTGGAGATGCTCCACATTTGATTAAATTATTATCAAATCAATTTCTTGATAGTGGCTATGTAATTAATTGTAAAGTGGTTACCAATCTAGGCGGAGTGTGCAAGCTTATTGAAGACAGTAAACGGCTGATTTGATGTATTCAATTCTGCTAATCAAAGAATGAATGTTAGAAGAACTCAGAAAGCTGCAAATAAGAGAGAGTTGTAAAGATGCAATTCCACTAAATAGAACACATACCGACGACAAAAATAACCTCAAAAGTTGGAAATAGAAAAGGAAAATGAAAGAAATTTCCAAGTAATGTTTTTCACATTTGACCATTACCCACATAATGTGGTGAGCTTACAATCAAAAAACTATTCACGTAATAAGCATAGAAAATGAAAGATATCGTGCGAGTATCCAATTTGTCAAAAAAAAAAAAATTGACATAATTAAAAAAAAAAATAGCTTAGTATTTGGATTAAGAAATAATTCAACTCACCGGCCTGTTTTTTCCTTTTCAGTCAACGTTTTGTATCATTAAGGAAACTAAGTCCATGTATCCCTTCGCCTACTATAATTATGTGATTTAGTAGGTAATGATCTGCCTCCAATGCTTGTCTGCACATTTTCACTTACGAGTATAAGGGAAATATCAATATTGTTTACCTGTGATACTGATAAAATTAACGGATGTTACAGAGATCAATGGAATAAATAAACAAGCAACAGAAAACTATCACATCAAAAGATTTTTTTTTTCTTTTTTTTTTTAAATTTGCTTTACCATCCGCTGCCCAACCATGACAATGTTCAATTCCACTATATGTGTATCCATACAACTCGATTCAAGCAAGCGCAAGTAAGCAGTGGAAACAACTATGACTCTCTCCGTGAGTACGTTAGGGTCATAAAGCTGGCACTTCCTCGCAGTCCCGCTGAGTATCTTCTAACTGACTAAATTTAATGGCAATGTGTGGCAGATTTGCGTTAGTCCTGTTTTGCGCTGCGTCCTTTCTTGCCATTTGGTAACACGCAGATCTGTCCACCGTAAAACCTCGGCCGAGTATCATTAAGTCGGCAGCTCGGGGGAAACCTAATACGCCTCCTATCCTAAAAACGGCTAAGAATCTAAACATTTTAAAATCCGGCTCCAGGTACAGAGATTCTGGTCACCGTGACTGTGAAGTTTCGATGTTTCTGTGGTCGAATCTATACCTCGAAGGAAGCGTTGTCCTGACACCAGAGGGATTGTGGAAAGAGAGACCAGACAAAGTGTCAATTTTGTGACAGAGCGTTTCGACGTTTGAAGGAATCAAGGAGCATGAACAGAGAGCACACCATGCAACAGCAACTCCAAGACCCGCTGCCAACACCGGAAAGAGAAATTATGGAAAAGATTGTCCTCATCGAGGCCAGGGTTACCACTGGTGTGTTCTACGCACGAATGGTGAACGAGTTTGGCCTCACTAGATAACAAATACGATATAGGAGAGAGAGAGCTGAGTATAAATTATACTTGGATAGAACGCGTTAGCAGCTGGCACGAAAATCCACAGGATCACTGTAACGCCCAAATCTAGCGGTTTGAGAAAAAATACCAAACCTCAGAAAACCTCTTCTACAAAGGCCATAAAAGTGGCTTCCCGTGTGTCGCAGCCTAAGCCTAAGATTCAAACGTCTCTCTTTCCTTTGGCTGCAATAACTGATGGGAACGATGTTCGGCGTACTGCCGGTCCATAGGTTCCCGCCGGGAAACTTAACGAATCCTCTGTAACTTCCACTAACTAACTAAGTTCCATCTATCATAAAGAACCTACCCACAACTCTTTGGAAATCGGGGGTCGCTCCAAAGTCGGTAAACAGGATGCTGAGTACCTCCGAGTGGTCGGAAATTATGGAAAGTGAGGGATTTTTAATCTTTTGGACGCGGAAGAGTCTGACTAGTCATCAGACTAAAAGAGCGACGGCTATTACGAACCGACCCAATGGAATATGTCTCAACCACTAGAACTTCCAAAGGTGGAGAGATCCCTGACACATTCGGAAAACAGCACTAACAGCAATAAACCTCGTGATCCAGTGGTTGACTTGCACGAAAAGGCTAATGCTCCAGGACCAGCAGCTACGGTTCAAAAAGCAGTTCTTAAATTTTATATTTTTTATTAATTCAATTTCAATCCATATTTTTTAATAGCTTCCAAGAATCAATAGTTAAATAGTTTTGTAAACATAACCTTAGTAGAGCCTTAGTAGCCTAAATAATCTTTTCAAGGCTGGGGATGTTTATCTCATTGCAGCGTTGATCTCTCTTTACGTCTTGCAATTGAGGGAGCATCTTCAAAACCGCCTTCAAATTCCCTAATCGGCAGCAGAGGGGTTATTATAACATGAAGCACACGGCGATTTCTCTTTCATAAACAACTGGATAGCAGCCCCACCGCAATTCTGGTCAAAGAAGCATTAGATTTCGGCCATCCAACTACGACAGGTGTTCTGTCTAAGTTTGGAGGCATGCATAATGTCAGACTTCACCCCCCCCCCCCTCAGAAAAAAGATGTAAGGCCGAATGCAAAGGAGTGGATACTATTTGCTATATAATCCAAAAGCACCCTGTCACTCACACAGAGCAAATATACTGGATAATTTTGACGATGGGAGGCCCATAACTGTAACACCCTTGCCCATCTGGGCCTTACAAATCCTGGCGGTCAGATTGGCGACGGTAGGATTCCATCACACTCAGCGCGGCTTTGAGTCCTTAGACGACACCATGGCAAATACGTTTCTTCTACACGCGTTGATTAAAGAAAGTCGATCGAAGTCGACCTCATATCACATAACCTCTTTTGATTTCAAGGAGACTTTTGACACGATACCTCACTCAGTGAGCTTCACATATTATTGACAGCCTAACAAACTGTACCACTACAATCACAGTTGGTCATAAATTCACATCTCCTATCAAGATCCTGACGAGTGTGAGATAAGAAGACTTTCTCCCCTTGGCTGTTTAACGCTATTATTTACAAGCTTCTGTAAGATATCTCCAAACTGTCAGCCGGTTTTATTAGTGTTATGCTTGAAACATGAAAAAAAAAGAGAAATTGAACGGTCTGTAGCAGGAACCGAAGAGTTGTAGGACCTACAGGTATAAATTTTTATAAGCGTCCTTGTGGCTTAACTATTAAGGGGTGAGGTTCTAAATTCAAAAATATAATTTTGGTCAAGTATTGTCTCTTCTTGCAGTAACTTATGACTCAGAGAGGGCGTCCACCGGAGTGGTATGGCAATGATCTGGAAAGTTGTCTAATATTATTGCCATGTCGACGAAGCTAATCCAGATATTCCTGTCGAATTCGTTGATCTAGACTGCAACATGCCATGTGGGACCATACGAAGCCTGTCACTCCACAGAAAGCGAGCGCGTACAATATCGAGGCGCAGGCCCAAAGACGTGCCAAGTTCGAGAACTTCGAAACTTTAAAGATCTTGAAAATTATAAGAGCCAAAATCAAATACAAAAGTTTTTCCGTCAACGTTTATTTGGGTAAACAGTTCTCGCAAGACCCAGGTAAAATGAATAAATTTGTGAGGTTCCAAGAAGTCCCAAAAACAGCTGGCGCGACTGAAGTCTGAGCTCAAGAAGGCGATCTCAACCTACGTTTAAGTGGAAAACGCATCTGTCTCAAGCAGCCACAACTGTTGGAAATGAGGTAAATGTGCTAGATAAAAGTCATTAATAATACAGCACATACTGGTTCAAAACAAACATCTAACCAAACCAGAAAACATAAAACGTCTATATGCAGAATTTTAAACAGAATTTCACCTATAAGATAAATGGAGTTCAATCATAAGAAGAAAAAAAGTATTCTAGACGCAGTCAATTTTAAAACAATGCTGCCGTTAACAGGCACAACTGCCAATACTATGTTATAGAAAATCCTCATCCTCAGGTTATTTCTGTAAATGTGTATTGCAATATAATTGCAATGTTGGTCACCATTCTTTTAGCAGGGAATCGTTATCTCCAATTTCTAAAAGATACTTACCCAATAATATTGAAGAATGTTCCTCTTGAAATTTAAAAACCGAGCTGTTTCAACAAGGAGGTATAAAAAACTGTATTACTCTTAAATGACTTAAATATTAAAATAAACGGTCTTGGGAAAAACGTAATAAACAATCCGATGGCCACCATGCCAGCAAATGTTTTATTAGTCACTGTTGGGTTTTGTTGATAAAACTACCACAAAAGTCACCACTAATTGATCTAAAAAATACGGTTTTTTGTTCGCGAAAATACTAAAAAGAGTATCACATGATAGTATGAATATTTTCAAAAAACGTATTCCAAAACTTGAGATTCTTTTCAAACATTGGAAGTTGAATATTTTTTGTATTATTGGTCACAGATACTTGAAAGTTGATAATTATAGAAAAAAAATTCAAAGAGCTTTCAGATGCTGCAACAAAATATAGGGTGCTCCATTTAAATTTTTAAAGTTATTAAACTTTCAACAAACGTCTTCCATTGACGAACTTTCCTTCACCAATGCGTCAAAAAAATCTTATTATAGAATTTAAACTTTCTACTTTTAGTTAGTATAAATTCTATATTTCTAATTGCTTTGGTTTATGTGTGAGAATTTTTCAAAAAGTGTGTTTTTACCGGAAAAATTTGATTATTTCAAAAATTACAAAAAACCATCTAATAAAAATTTTGTTCAAAATTCTTAAAATATCAAGCCACGTTTGAAAATGCAATTAAATATAGGCTTTTCTATTTAAAAAAACATAAGCTTGTGTCAGAACTTACCTATAAAACACCCTATATATTTGAAAATAATTTTAGTTTAAGCAGAGGATTAGTATCTACAAACTTTGTTAATACATTTTTTTATATTTTGACATTCAAAGGCCAATAATGGACCTTGCCTACTCGCTGGAACATCCTGTATATCTGATTTAAACTTTATTAATTTTTATGAGTTCCTGAAAACAATTTCTGAGACTAGATCGTTGCAAAAAAAATCTGAATGCATTTTTCTTCTAATAAAAATTAAATTGTCTTCAAGTTATTTGTTTCGTATTCGCTTTCACAACTTTTTTTTTCATTTGAGTACTATTCACCATTATATTTAAAAATCTAGTTAATTATAACAAAAAAACATTGTTGAAAATATTTTCTGCAGATTCAATCTGTTCCATGGCCTAAATGGCTTAAGACAGGAAAAATTTGTTTTGGCCATTTTATTCTCTACAATATTTCTATTTACGTTTTTTTGATAATTTCAAGGAGTCCCCCAATATTTTGCAAGTACAAAATAATTTCAAAGTATGACTTACATTTAATTTCAGCACTGGGACCACAGACACTTGACACAACCAGTCAAAACTTAAAAGAATGTTGTCACCGCGATACGTGCATACGTTTATATATCACCCCTTCCTCTCGTTTCATCCCTTTGTTCCACATATGTTAATCTGAACAGGTTGGTTCATTGGCGTAAAATTGATAGATTGTGTGGGGTTATCAGTTTCATTAGAACTTAAGATATTTTCCCCCTTTTTAATCGTTATCCCACACGGGGTTATGGGTTTAAGGCAGGGTTGACATGCTAATTGCTCAAAGTCTGGTGTTTTATGTAACATTTTGAGATATTTACTATTTATTTAAGTGTTTTCAGATGTTTTATCAATATTTGGAAATGGTTATCTTTTTTGAAATGATTACTGGGTTGACCCAGTGTGAATGTGTTTGGCTTATCTTCCCATGCGTGGGAATCTTGTTACTCTTGTAACAAATGCTCTATTACTCCGCCGCGGTCATGACGATTTATACTATATCACAAAGGGCTAATTTGACTTTTTTCTTAGGGATGGAACTTTAACTTTATTAGAGTACTTTAGCTAGGGACATTTAAAGAAGCTTGTATTTTTCTTGTAAAAGAATTTTTTTTTTATCTTTTGTATTTCTATACGGTTATTGGTAGGAAATTTCAGCATGATGGGACTTTTTAAAAATATTGCCAACAGATGGATAACCTTCTCATAGTAAATAAGTTGCTGTCCAGATGACCGAACCTTCCAGGAAAATTGTAAAGATTGGGGTTGGTAATTTAGCATGCCCGGAATTACGCCCATTGGAACAATAGTGATTTTGAGAAAAGGGGAAATTTAGATAGACCGGACAGAAGGTGTACCTTTATAGTTAGAGACAGGTGTAGCAGTCAGTCTGAATTACACCTAAGAACTCTAAAGGTAAAGCTAATTAATTAAGTTCGCGAAATAGACTTTATTTTAGAAGTGGTATGACAATCCGTCTGTACGCTCAATTACTTGCCCTTTTTATTGAATTTTGTAAGTCTGTCGCTGTCATAAAACAAGGTCTATTCAAGGAAGAGCGTAGTCGAAGGGATCTAGCCTCTCTCTAGATCCCAAATCATTGTTAGTTTTCGGAAAAAGTTTGGCAATAACATTTAGGGCTGTAACCACCCCCAAGTTTATCGCTTTCAGACTGGACCAAGAAATGGGCCTCGCGGAAAGGGAGATTATAAAAATTCAAAATTCCCATTCGGATGTCAGTTTTTGTCTAGATTCGATATTCGTCTCGACATCCGCTCTTCCTCTCGTTTGTGTACAGTTCTACAATTTTCTCAAATTTTGCATTTTTTTTTTCTGTTAGAGTAATCTTTTTGTTCTTTCGGTTAATCTATTTTAATTTAGAATTATATCGAGAATAAAGGCAGCTGGTTTCTCCGATCCTGTCGTTTTATTTCAACATCCGCAAGTGTCTATGGTGCTCGAAAATCCAGTGCCTTCGGCCAAAGGTAGGAATGTTTTTTGTATTATCTACATTAATTAGTCTCGCGCTCACTCCTATCGAAGCCCCAATCTCTTAACTTAATAATATTATTCGTGGACTCACGCACCAGTCTTGTTAGACTGGTACAACAAAAATTTATTGTGACAGCGATGGGATTGATTAAAAATTCGATAGGATGAAAAAAACTCAGTTCAAAAATTGATTAGTGTTGGATGAGAGAAAACTCTTTGTTAGAAAATTTTGTTAGTTAAGGCGAAATTAATATATATATATATATATATATATATATATTAATATATATATATATATATATTAATATATATATATATATATATATATATATATATATATATATATATATATATATATATATATATATATATATAAATTTTGAGAGTAAATTAATGATTTGGAACCAAAGGAGATCAGTCTCGCCTGCTTATGACTTGAAAATGAAGATAATTGAATTTGCCGAAGAGAAAATCAATTTATTATTGGGAAACTTGTAAAATTGGGGCAACTTTGTAATCGGACAATCATAAGCTAATTAAGAATCTTCCTTTGGGTATTTCTAAGCTGTGCTATTTCTCCTTCCCTATCTATGGGACTCTCGGCAGTGATATTTCTTATTCTTAGTTCATATTTTTCTTTGTGTGACAGGTTATCCACTTCATACACAATACCTATGCATGCTCCTCTTGTCATTTTTATCCTTCCGTTAGTAACATTTAATTTAAAATTCCTGGCTTTGACGATTCAGACTCAAACACAACGTCTGATGTTGTCGAGTACCCTTGTATAGATCCTAGGCATATTGCTTGGTCTTGTTGCATGGTTGCTAGCATGTGAGTGGGCGACGCCCCCTTTTCGGCTTCATCTACAGCCACCATGAGCCCATTATTTGTAAATTTGTCCTTCTGTCGACCAATTCCGGTTTCTTCTCTTTCCAATTTATCCAAACCACCTCGTTTTTCAACTTCTGAACGTCTCTCTCTAAAATTTTTATTTATGCGCATGCTTTCTACTCTTACTTTCTCTCTAAAATCTGTTGATCATTTTTCACAATTCTTCTATTCACCACTTTTTCGTTCAATCTTTTTGTAACTTCTCCTTTTATCATTTTCATAACTTTTCCGACTTGAGTCCTTGACCTTATTTTCTTTTTCATTTCTGCGAGTATTAAGACATCCACTTGGCCTATTGCAACGTGAGGATTTCTTGCTACACGAGCCTTCGTCACTCCCATTGTTCTTTAACTCTTTCTATCATCGTTGAAACGAGTACTGAGGCATCACTTTAGCCTATTGCATCGTGAGGATCTTTCGCTACACGAGCCTTCGTCACTTCCATTATCATTTAATTCTGAGAGGGTTCCCCTATGATAGTCGAGTCCTTCAAGTTCTTTATATACGCTCAACTTCCCCATATACTTTATCTTCTATGCTTTCCTCATCACTCTTCTCTTCACTATTCTTTTATTTCCGATTCTGATTCTTCTATGATCTGAACTTCTGCACTGTCGCATTTGTTTTATCTCTGCAATTGCAGACTTTGTCCTTTAATGGTAATCGACAATGTTTCCCAATTCACCTCTGCCTCAAACTTATTTAAAAAATCGATTCCTACTAATAATTCCTCTTTGAAACTCATCGTATCCTTAACAACTATAAATATACGACGCAATCTTAACTTTGAAAACCCTAATCCTAATTTAACTGAACCATAACAAGGTATGCTTAACCCCTGCATATAATAATATATTAACGCTGTCTATGGGAGTGTTTATGTAGCTTATAACTTTCTTCTTAACTAATGAAATGTCCGCTCCAGTATCAATGATTGCTTTTAATTGCATTGAACCTAGTCTAAGATAAATCGAGTTGATTTTTGTGTTTATAATATTGATGTCGTAAATTATTGTCTTTTGTTTGAATAAATTGCGGTCCCCACCGCAGAGGCGGCCCTTGCCCAGTTTGAATGATTTCCTCCATTGTTATTGTTTCTCTTAACTTCGTGATGCCCACATGTGCATCGTGTCGGATCGCGATGGTTCACGCAAAACGTAATTGATGTGCAACTTCTGGCCCGAATGTCCACATCGATAGCATTCGTCTGGCCTATACATCGATGCCTGTTAAAAGACTATTGACCCAGATAATGTCTTTGGATCTTGTGACATGACTAATCGCTTTATTGGCATTAATAATCCCGCAATGAGTTGCTGTAAACAATTAGCTGGCATATTCTCGCGAGCCAAATCATCTCGTTGTTTGTCACAGGTCTTTTTTTACTATTGCCGCTATCTAATAATGCCTTAATTAATTGTTCCCACGTGCAATCGGCACCCTGCAAATCCTCATCCACTCAATAAATCTGCAAGCAATTCCTTCTAATTTGATTTGTACTACGTTGACTTCATCGTCGTCACTCCACCCCTCCAATCTAGCGACATCCTCAACATGTCTTAAGAATGTCTTTATGGTCATTCCTTCTCCGTTATACGATAGTACTTATTGTGTTGCTGCGACGAATCTTCTTACTTCTCCGCCCGCGGCCGCGCCATTACGTTTTGCGGATAGCCTCGTCCAAATCACTGGACTCTTGAGGCGGATTTACCGTTCCTGTCCGTTTGTTTCGCTGGCGTTGACATTTTTTTCATTTCTTTTCCTTTTTCCTGTCTTTCCTATTACTTCGGTAAATTCTCGTCTAATTCGAATTTTTGGCTCCGCCCAAGGCTATTGCGTTCTTTGAACTTTATCCCGAGCTTGTCTCTCGATGCCAAATCAAGATCGTCAGTTTGCTTTTGACTCAGTTTTTTAAATAACATTTTGCTATTACAATTCACCTTTCCTAGCAATTTCACCAATTTCAAATTATTCTTAGTTATATATATATATATATTCATCATTTATACTTAAATTATCTGCTTTTGGTACTCGTAGGTCTAATTATCCCTATTATTACGGTCTACATTCCCATTTCCACCACATAACAATAAATACTTCGTTATGTGTTTCCAACCCTACGCTATGACATGCACTGGTTGATCCGGGATATCTGCCGTAGCCAATAGGATTTAACTTAAATTTCCCATCGCCCTCGGCTGACCATTTGCTAAGTTTATTTAAGTCAGTGATCCTTCTTTAATATTTTAGTTTCAAAATTCTTTTTTTGTCTCGTTGACTTGATTATTCTTTGCGTCATAATGCCTAGGTTTGAAAATGAGTTCGGTTTTCATGTTTATGAGCCGAGTAAGTACTTGACTGAATTAATCTCTAGTTTTCTTATAATTGAATCTTTCCTAATTAAGCTTGGATCAACTTGAGCCCGTTAACACCCGATCAGGTAGTTCTGGTGAAGGGTGTTATTGAGTCCCTGCTACCGCTAACAAAAATGCTCAAAATGTCAACTTCACGCTAGGTTTCTCAAATTTTGCACACATGTATAAAATTTCATTAGAAACAGCTTTTTCAACTATTTTTTTTTTAATTCAGCCTAGAAATGTCAGTTCAAGCCATTCACATCAACAAATGTTAAATTTGCTGACAAACGAACGCCGCTTAATCACGTTTGTCATAGTCATTTTTCATCTAATTTGAAGCAAGAACTGATCTCTATATCAAGTTTTAACGAAACTATATAGTAAAAAAATTTCCCATATGGAGCCGACATTAATGGTGATATTGTATATATACAGTTTTTTTTTAATAATTTTTCACGATTTTACCAAGTTCTTACCGGTCTATGAGACAGCACTCCTAACTTTGAATAACAATGAACAGGCGTTTGTGCAATTTTATTCATCTATTCGCTGAATTGAAACAATCTATAATTCTACTATTCGCTAGGATTACTCTGAATGATGGTTATCATCTCTATCAGTTGATAGAGACCATTATAGAGTAAGACTTTTTCTTTTATCAATTATTAATTTAATTACTTATTTATTTAATTTTTAAAATTCTTGCCCTTTTGATGATTGGGTTAATTGATATTAGCACGTTCGGACGCAGCCTCACGTCCTAATATTGGCTTGGACACATGCTGGGAATAAAAGATAGTACTATTAAACGGCAGCCTAAACCTTTCAAATTGTAGCTTCGAAATAGTTATTGGTTTGCGCGATTAAGGTTTGATAATTCATGTATCCAATCGCAGGTGCAGTCTCACACCTCGAGTGCAATACTTAACTGATCGTATGAAAATAAAACTGAGTAAGGAGTTGGGCATCAGCTATTGCAAAAAAAGAAATCTGATGAGAAGTGAATTTATCTAATTACTATGAAATAAAGATTTTGCATACAATGCTTTGCTTCGCATCCATTAACTGAAATTTAAAACTAAATAGATATTGTTTAGTCGTTAATAAAATTTTTCCCTAATTCTCCAGGTTTTTTTTTGTATTACAATTTTAGTAGTCGTTATTCAAACTTTAAAAACGAAATTAAACATTTATGACGTTTGAATTGAATATCTCAATCTCCCACATGAGTTCCTTCATTCTCCACTTTGATTTCGCTCTAGCGCTACTTTAACTAATTACCAAAATTTTTCTTTCTTTTATCCTGTTGGATGATGCATTTTATTTTTGGTGGGATTCAAACGCGTATTTATTGAGAGGAATTTTTGCAAATTATTTCGTTCTTTTTGCATCCGTAGTTACCCCCGTTCAAAGGTCCAGTTCCAACTACCTGCATGTCGAATGGTCTCCTTTGCCAATGGAATCAAGTTTTAATTTTGATTCTTAAACCTTTGTCCTTTTTCGGTTTTTTAATTGCCTTATCGTGAATATATGGTGAAGAGTTCCAAGGCATCTCATTGTAGGTTTTGCAACAACCGAGAAGAAAGAAAAAATGGCCTGTTGTCATATCAACCAAACCCTGCGGATGAGAGTTTTCTCTCCCGGTAAGTATTTACTTATAATAAGTTATTTATTCTGTTATGCCCATATTAGATTAATTCATTATTTTCTGTCAGTATTCAGTTAATTCCTATTCCTAATGTTATATATTATCCCCTTTCTTATTTTCTTGTACTAGAAATATTGGAGAAAAGTGGAATTTATATCTCCCACCGGCGCCTCATCCGTCTAGAGGTCTGGCGGGTAATACCGCCTTATGAAACCTTCCCACCATCATTCTTTAGTGGCCCCAGACCTGGGCCACTCCAACTGGAGATATCATTACCATACACCGGGGGTGGTATATCCATTACTGGATCACACCCGTCAGCACCCTTGTGGTGTGGGTGATTTATTAGCAATTTTGCCCATGAGCAAATGTGTGTAGCCCGAATATATATACATATTTTTTTCATATTATCTTCACAGCATCATTACTGTTTTCGCCCCTTACGATGACTTAGCGGCGGCGGGTGGTCGCAGCGGCGCTTCGCCAGCTAACCCCAGTGGCCCGCCAACGGCCAATAGTTTATGTTTTGTAGCCAAGATTTTCCGCCACACCTGAGGGCAGTTGCGTGTCCCAAGATCATGTGGAAGGGTGGCTCCTCTACTTGGAGTTCGCCGATCCGCTTGTCATTGAGTGCGTGGTGACTTAAATGGCATCAAAAATAATAACCCATTTTATTTACTTTATTTTTATGTAATTATTATGATTATTTATTTTTTTAATAAAGGTGTTTTTCTTTTAAAAATGGTTCCTGAATTATAATAGCTGATCTGAGATTTGTTTAAAATCAAAAAAATTTTGGGGATGAAACCCATGTCTCCTTTTCATTTTAATTAATGTCTTCATTACTTTCCATTGGCAAATAAATTTGAAGGATTTTTTTTCCCAGAATAGTACCTATTTTTCTTTGCCTTTACCGATTTGGTACAATATTTTTCTCTTCACCCGGTCCACGCTGGTTGGCGCTTTTGTTTTTGTTGATCTAACTTTAGCTAATCCCGAACGTCTTCAACCACTTCTTCCACATGGCCCGGCCCGACTTAAGTGGACCGAACTTATAAAAATCTGTGAAACATACCATTTCTCCCAATTTCCGTTTTTTTTTTCTTTTCATCCGACAACGCCAACAATGTGTAAGTATCCCCTTTCTTTCTCTTTTATAATATTTCTTCCTACGGTTACATTTGTCTTCCACTTACATATAGTTTTTTTTTTTTCAGCTTATAAGTCAGCGTATGTCGTTATCCTCGGAAACGCCCCTGCTTTCCCCTGAAGTACAGGCTCCTTTTATATCCATAAGAAGCACCGGGACCTCACAGCCACCATGGATTCCCACAGTGTCGGATCCTTAAGCCTTAAGATCCTTAAGAGTGTGAGAAGAATGCTTTGTTGGCATCTAGAGTTTATCGGCAACACTTCCCAAATAGAAGGCATCCTTCAGAAATTTCTTTTAGACGATTACTAGAAAAATTCCAAAATAAAAGATCTGTTGACTATCCTAAAAAAACCGGAACAAAACGGTAGTCACTGAAGAAAACGAATTTTTGGTATTAAGTTCTATTCAAGAAAATCCACATTCTAGTGTTAGAGAAATAAGCAATATTTTCCACATTTCAAAATCATCCGTGCACAGAATTTTAAATAAACATCTATATCATCCGTATTTAATCCAACTTGATCGAGAATTAACCCAAACTGATTTTGAAAGAAGAAGATATTTCTGCAACTGGGCTTTGGAAAAAATCACAGAGTATGAAGGTTTTTTTAAATTTTAAAAATGTCTTGTTCTCAGACGAGGCAATTATTCATAATAATGGATTTGTGAATCGTCACAATTTTCATTATTATGCCACAGAGAATCCTCATTACCTGCGAACAGTGGCTTATCAGCATCGATGGTCTATCAACGTCTGGGCTGGGATTCTCGGGGAACATGTCATAGACCCCTTTTTTTATGGTCATTTGACAGGACACACATATCTACATTTTCTGTCTGTAACTCTGAATGAACTTCTGGGAAATGTTCCTCTAGCAACAATCGTGGAAAATTGGATGCAGCACGATGGCGCTCCACCACATAATGCCAGATTAGTGCGTGAACACTTAAATCAAAATTTTCCAAATAAATGGATTGGTCGTGGAGGACCTGTAATTTGGCCTGCTACATCACCAGATCCAACTAAGCCTGATTTCTTTTTGTGGGGATTTATCAAAAATAAAGTCTACACAACACCACCGACAACAAAAAAAGATATGAAAAATAGAATTCAAATGACTGTTAGGGAGATAACACCACAGATACTCACTAACGTTGAAGAAAACTTTAAAAGAAGAGTACGTTTGTGTCTTCGAGGAAATGGTGGTCACTTTGAAAATTTGCTTTAGTTTTGTTTTTATTATTGTAACCTATTCTTTCCTTTCATTTTGAATAATCAATACTTATTTTCGAACTTTTTTTTGCAATTAAATTAATCTGTTTATTAATTATAACGTTTACGACAAACTATTGATAACCATGTCTGGTTAATGGGATAAGAAATTACAGATTGAACAAAATTCTAGAAAAACGCAAATAGTTTTAGAAATGTAGACAACAATCAATTTGAGTTAATTCTTGATGAAGTTGGATTGAATACAGATGTTTTTTTTTAAATTCTGTGCACTGATGGTTTTGAAATGTCGAAAGTATTACTTATTTCTCAAACACTAGAATGTGGATTTTCTTGAATAGACCCTAATACCAAAAATCCTTTTTCTTCAGTGACTACAGTTTTGTTCCGTTTTTTTTTTTTAGGATAGTCGACAAATCCTTTATTTTGGAATCTTTCTAGTAGTCGTCTAAAAGAAATTTCTGAAGGATGCCTTCTACTTGGGAAGCGTTGCCGATAAACTCTAGATGCCAACAAAGCATTCTTCTCACACTCTCCCAAAATAAAAGTCATATCGACTAATTCCTTTTTAGTTAAAGACATCTTTTTTTTAATGACGTTTTTGACGAATAATAAAATATTAAATATCCTGGCTAATGGGATAAAGAAATATTTAACAAAATTTTAAAGAAATGCAAATATTTTTGGAAATGTTGGCAGCAGATATTTAATACCTTATATGCTTTGAAAGCTAATGTTGAGTCCTATTTGATACTATAAAGAAAGCCATATTGTTCCGTTTGAAAAAAATGACTTATTGGTGTTAGAAGTTCTTCATATTTGAAACAAGAAATTTTAGAGAACTGAGTAGATTTTGATAATGTAAAAATATAAAGAAGATTGATTGTTTCAAGAAAAGCCACACAAAAACAATTGTGGTTAGCTGCGTTCATTCAAGAGTTATTCATAATAATTGAAACCCCTGCAACAACATAATTTTATTTTAATGTTGATTTTCTTGGAAACCGTTTACTCAAAGTAGCATATAGGCTATACAAAGTGATACTAAAATTAAACGAGGAATCCAAAAACGTAATAATATATAGGCTGTTCCATTTAAAATAACAAAGTTAGTGTCAGTTTCCGGTACAACCGTAAGTCTGCTATCTTTGGAAATATTTTTAGAGCAAGCACATCAAAAATCTAAACAACTTTTAATCAGAAGAAAATTTCATATTCTTAGAGGTTATCAAGCTATGGAAGAAATACGCTGTTGTGGGACACCCTGTATAACAAAAAGGAGGTCAAAAATGCTTTTTTTTGAATCTTTAAAAAAGTCTGTATTCAGTTGATGGTCTTTTATGGTGTGACGTTGTCACTGTCACAAAATTAGTTCTCTAGTCATTATTTGAGGGCACAACCCACCGTACATCAAAGTACGCCGTCGTGAAGCCTTATGAAACAGTCATATGGCGTCAGCTATGGCAACTTTAGTAGGTGATCACGTGAAAACAAAAGCCATAGATAAACTGAAAAATTTTACCCTGTGCTTATTGTTTTTTGGGTTGCCTATTATAGATGCTTTGAATTTGTTTTCATTAATGCATATACATAAAAATTATTAAATCATTAGTTTTCAGTATTTTAATGTTTAGATGATGTTTGTTTTTGAATATAAATTGACTCCAATCCAAATATTTGTGGATCTATGCAACTAATCTTACTCCACTACAGACAATACTAATGCTATAATATCGTCCTCCACGGAAGCTGAGCTATTATTCAAAACAAATGTGTGAATCACGAATGTCTCTCACCGGTGCGTTAAAAAGAAAATTACCCTTAATGAGCAAAAACTGTTGCTTTGCAGTTTCGCTGCAAAAATAAAACTATTGACTACAGTTCCCTTTTAAAATGCAATAGTAATAGAATAATTACTGAAACATACACGAGGGTTCTTAGGTATTATTTTAGATCACAAAATGACCTGGAGTCAACACATAAATCTATTGCCGACTCTTAGTAGCAGCTGCTTCAAGCTTCGCACAATTAAGCCAACCGTGTCATCAGATGTATTCAAACTGGTGTATCATGTCCTTTTCGAGTCAAAAATGCAATAAGGCATCATACTGTGAGGTTGTGCCACCGAATCGAATCATATCATAATATATTTTAAAAAATATATGAATAGTCAAAAAAGAAGAGATTCCCATTCCTATGAGACAAAAAATAAAAATGACTTTGAAGAACCATACTCAAAACTTAAGTTAGGACAACTACTGTTCGGAGGATTCTCCTCCAAGACAACGTTTATGAGTTGATGATGAGGCAAGCACATCTAATTTGGAACTGATGTAGACCAAAATTTAGTATCAGTAGTGGCAAGTAATACTAGTGTTGCAAGTTCCTCCGGTGCGAGTTCTTCTCAAGTTTTATTGTGAAAAAGTGAATTAATCCCTCGGTTTGATCCAGAAAAAACAGAATTATCAGTGACATTATGATAGAAAAAAATTAGAAGAATTGAAACAAATTTATAACTGGTCTGACATAATACTAATACATAATGCGATAACTAATTTAAGAGGACTTGCGGAACTGTAGTATCGTTCGCTACCAACAGTCTCTTTTAATTGGGAAGAATGGAAAGAAAAATTATGTTAAGCTTTTCCAACAAAAATCGATGAAAGCGCTACTTTAGAAAAAATGCTTTCCCGGAGAAAGAAACATGAAGAAACTTATCTGAAATACTATTATGAAAAGTTGGTATTGCTAAACAACTTAGAAATTCATGGTGTTAATGCTGTATCTTGTCTAATTGGCGGAATTTCAGATAATGTTAGAATCGCTGCAAAAGCAAGCAATTTTGATTCGCCGGAAAAATTATTAAATTATTTAAAGACTTTGGAGGAGTCCCAAGAAAAGAAAAAGATAAGTAATTCTATGTATACCTCAAAAAAATCTCACCGAATGAATAGTTATAAAAATTTTCAAACAAAAGAACACAAATTTACTAAAAAAAAACTAATGAGTTTAACTCAAAGAGCAATCAGGCAGGACCAGTTTGTTTTAAATGTCATGAACGGGGACATATAGCAAGTAAATGTGACAAAAGGAAGGACAAAAACCAAGATCGAGTCTTATGACTAGATTCAGAACAAGTTAACTTGAAATATTTCAAAAATGTTTAGGTTAATGGTAATTTAGTTCGTGGTTATATTGATATGGGAAGTTTATGTGTTACAAAAAATGGGTTTCTTATTTTAGCAAGAAAACAAGTCTTGCAGAGTCAAAATATCATTCCTATGAACTAGAAACCTTAGCAGTTGTAAGAAGTTTAGAAAAATTTCGAACTTATTTATTAGGTAAAGAATTTACGGTAGTCACAGATTGTAGTGCGTTGACAACTGCACAGAAGAAGAAAGATCTAATCCCGCGCATTGCACGATGGAGGTTGTTAAATCAAGAATTTAATTTTACGGTAAAACATCGTCCAGGAACAAAAATGAAAGATGTTGATGCACTGAGTAGAAATATAAATGATTCACAAAATAGTGAAGAGATTATTTAGCATATTGAGCCCGCAGATTGGGTGTTATGTGATGGAAATTTTAAATATTTTAACAAAAATTTCCAGTAAGCGATTATGAAAAAAAAATTCATGATTATATTCGGAAAAATAACCGGGTGTATAGAAAGGTTAGTAACAAAATACAATGGGTTGTACCTAGTGGCATGAGAAGACACGTTGTACAATTAGCACATGATGAACAAAGACATTTTTCTATAGAAATAACATTAGCAAAGTTGGGTGAAAATTACTGGTTTCCTCGTACGAGAAATTATGTAGAAAAATATTGTTGTGTTGTGTATTCCCTGTTTGTAGGCAAAAACTTCTTCAGGTCGAAAATCTGGTTATCTTCATCCTATAACAAAAATTCCAGTACTGTTTCATATTATACATATAGATCATTTGGGTCCATTTGAAACCACTGCATCTAACAATTCTTACATTGTTGTGGTAATAGATGGGTTTACGAAATTCTGTCTTCTTAAAGCAGTGAAATCGACTAAAGCAAAATACGTAATTAATTGGTTGGAAGAGTTATTTTATACCCTGGATACCCTAGAATCTAGTTTTAAGAGAACTCCCGGATCCCCACAGAGAACTCAACTAGATGGTCTAACAAATACAGCTAAACCTGGTGGATTCCCAACCAGATTTACTCACTCACATTTATCAAGTCTACGGTTGTGCAATAAGTTGCGCGGATATCCAGCTCCAGCCAAACCGAACTCATTTCACGCAAAGCGACAAGATCATACATCGAAGGTAAACTGAATGCGTATTAGAATATCAAAATCACTAATACTAAATTAAGTGGGGATCAAACTATTCAAGAAACTAATATCTATTAACTCATCTTTTTGTGAGAAATGTATCCTTCCCCTTCTCAGACAAAAACTTAGATATTTCTTGTTAAACAATGTTATTACACGTTAGACGAATTTTTGTGTGAGATGTTTTTATATTTCTATGTTTGTGTGAGAAGCCAATATGAAATTATTACTTATTTCTCGTCAGTGTAAATAAAATGACCAACAGTGCGGATATATTTCACATATCCTAACAGTATTGATATTTCTAATTTCCTGAAGAAGGCTAGTCTTATCACATTGACAATATTCTAGATTGTTAGTAATGAATTTAGTGACAGACGTTATCCTCTCTCATAAATTGAAAGAGAAAGAATGTTCAAAAATTATTATTATTATAAATTCATAGGAAAATTTATTGTTTCGATTGCTATTGATTGATTATTTATTGTTATTGAGTATTTCATTACTTTTTCTTTTGTATAAAATTGAAAGGTTTATGGACGACATTAGCCAAAAAAATGAAATAAAATTATTTCAGTTCTACTGAAACCGCAAGGTTCGAAATAATATAGCAATATTGGCAACTTTGAATCGCAACAAAATTGATAAATGTCAATTATCCCAAAAATCCATCTTTTATCGGCCGAATGTTGTCTTTGTTAAATATAATAGAGAAGTATTTAAATGATTTATTTGAGTTTTTCTATCGGACTTTAATTATGAATATAAAAATGACAAATATGATACAGTACAGAATATCAGTGAACAATCGAATTGAGTTCAATAAAAAATCCATTCAACAAAATTCAACATTTCGTCAGTTAAATCGATGGTTAAATGAATAAAGTTGGCTGTTTCCTAACAGTTTTTATTTCAATTCGCGTAGCATTTTTGTTGCGAGTTTTTAATTTAATTTACTTACAAGTTTGAGTCTAAATCAAAATTTGAGTTGACCAATTTCAAAAAAAAAAAAAAAAATCTAATTTTGGATTTTGAAGAATGCAAAACTTGAGAGGTTCAACAAAAATGTTTTAACAATAATAATAATTGTTGAACCTTCCACTCCTCCTGTCAAATAAGTTGATATTTGCAATTTTATCATTCAAAAAACTCGATTTACTTAAAAAAATGAGTTTTTTGAGTAAACTATAAATTTGCAAAAAATAGCTATTTATATATCAGACTTCCAGGAGTAACTAACCTATCCGCATTGTCCAAGAAGCGTATCCGATTTACAGACCAGTTTGGGCAAAGCGGTTAAATCAAGTATTTTATTTCAAGCACCGTGATATACGTATAATTGGTTAGCGAATAGAATTTCGCATTTTGGTAAGTGTATTTGTAATAAGCAACCTATGGTGTTATTAATTTATTTTTTGATATCACGCAGAACGAGCTTCGTCGTTAAATCATATCGCTTCACCACCATCAACAAGGAACTCATGTACAAAAACACACAACAACGCAAAGAAAAGAAAAAGAAATGAAACCAAAATAATTGAGCTTATTAATATAAGTAAAAATAATGTTGAGGAAGAAGGAGAAAAGCAAAACTCAGAGATTGTTAACCAATGTAAATTTATCTAATCATTTTATTTTATTTTATTATCAATTATGTTATTTTAGATCAGGTGGCTACGAAAAGAACCCAAAATAAATATGTGCCACTAACAGCCTCATCCACAGAGAATGAGGTGAAGACTGAAAAGGTGTTGGAGACTTAATTGTTGGGATTTAAGAAATGTTTTTTTGTGTGGTTGTATAGTTTACAAGACTATAATTGCAAATATAAAGATTTTTTTTTCAATCAAATAAACAATTAAACAATATACAATGTGGAACATCCAAATGGAATAAATTCATTAATAAATAAAGGAGGGAGTGTTGGCAAAAACGCTTGGACACGTCGATTTGTATTTTTAGTTGAGCATTTCTTTCGAAAATAAAAATTATACAGACTGTGTCATGTGACAGTGGCCAATACCAACATTCTTATTTTAAATACAACACCCTGTATATTATTTATTTTTTAGATTCCCCAGAAAATTCTAGACATATTTCATGTACAATACCCTATACTTATCTTCAACTGTTTCGCCAGAGATGTTGAGTAACGTCAGAAAACATTTCTATTCCAGATTAGCATGTTGCCAAGACGTTCGCAGCGAGCATTTTGAACATCTCCTACATTGACATTAATGTTTTTTTTTTTTAATATTATGAAATAATTAATATTCCTTATTAGTTTTTTAGTGTGATGTAGCGAATTTGTGAAATAAAGTAAATTTCTTTTTTAAATGTTAATTTTTGAAATAAATCTGAAAACACTAATATTTCCGAAACAGTTGAAGAAAGGTATAGGGAATTGTACATGAAATATGTCTAGAATTTTCTGAGGAATCCAAAAAATAAATAATATACAGGATGTTGAATTTAAGAAAGTTGGTATTGGCTACTGTCATATGATACACCCTGTGTAATTTATTACTTTTGAAAAAAATGCGCAACTAAAAATACAAATCGACGTATCCGAGCGTTTTTGCCAACACTCCGTCGTTTATTCATTAACGAATTTATTCCATTTGGTTGTTCCACACTGTATGAATTATGATCAGGACATATCACTTAAAATTTATCTTCTCAAAATACAGATTTATTTTATAATGAAACAAACCAAGTGAAATCTGTGAACGGCCAGAATATTTCAAGATAGATGAATAGTTACCACTTCAAATTATCTCGCTACGTAGAAGACAACTGTTAGTCTTCTTACTAGCATGACATTACTGTTTTTAAGTCAAATTTGTGAATACTTCCAGACGGTCCTTTGTTTGATGATTTTATGTCACCCGAATAAGAAAAACTTTATGACTAACCAGTCCCTGAAATTGTGTGTATCTATTCAACTCAAAATTGTAATTTATTTTCGAGTTTTAATTATCTGACAAATTATAAACAGTGAGCTTGTGACAGGTAAGCGGGCGTGCAATGGACCGCGAGCGATCCAACCAACATATAGTAGACCAAAATAAAATACGTTTTAGTGCACTCATAAAGTTTTTGACTTCGATAATTGCTGGTTTACTAACAATAAATACTAAACCTTAAAAAATTCCCTAATTTACATAAACCAATAGATGTTTGCATACAAACCAAAGAAATTATCACCATAGGCGTGGAATAAGCACTCATTAACAACAGTATCAACAATAATAAAAGTATCAGCCAACGGTCCTCCCAAGACTACTTGATCGTCAGGTAAAGGTTTAACAGGAGTTTGGATAGCCTAATAAAATTACCTCGGCAATATCGGGGCTAAATTCAATTCAATTCATAATTCAAAAGCAATCATTAAAAATGAGCATGAACTTCAAAACACTTAAATATTGTCATTAATCTTTTCTTAAAGTTTTTGCAGGACTCTTAAATTCAACTTTTCGCATTGATATCAACTCAAAGATAATCAGTATAAAATTTACTCACCAAGATTCAGCGTTAACTCTTATAATAGGTGGTACTTACGATATCATAGTATTCTAGACTTCTTTAGAAGAACATATTTCTAATTTAAAACTCATTTTTAAAAAGCTTAGAGAATCTAAATTCAAAATTCAATTGGACAAATCCGAATTCCTAAGAACAGAAGTGGAATTGCTAGGCCATGTAGTGACTCCTGAAGGAATAAAACTTAACCAAAAAAAAAAAGAAAAAAAAAAGAAAAAAAAAAGAAGTCATCCAAAAGTTTCCATTACCGAAAACTTTAAGAGAAATTAGAGGTATTATAGAAATTTATGAAAAAATTCGCAAAAATCACAAAGCCATATACAAAATGTTTAAAGAAAGAAATGAAGATAGAACATACACAAGAATTTATTGAAACATTTGAGCTATGTTAAAACATTTTATGCAACGAACCAATCTTGCAATATTCCGATTTTACCAAACCATTTATCTTAAGAACCGATGCTTCCAATTACGATATCGGAACTGTAGTCAAGGAAATTTTGGAAACGATTTACCCATTTGATATGCATCAAGAACACTCAATCCAGCAGAGACTTACTATAGAGTAATTGAAAAAGAACTCCTTGCAATCGCTTGGGCTACAAAATATTTCCGGCCATATCTATTTGGCACAAAATTCACTATCGTAACTGATCATAAACCGTTACAATGGCTCTTTAGCTTGAAAGAACCCAATTCAAGATTAATCAGATGGAGATTGAAGTTGGAGGAATTTTACTACAAAATTGTTTACAAAGAAGAAAAAAATAATTCATACGTCGATGCCTTATCACGCACTAGAATTGAAATAAAGATGATAGAAAATGACAACTTATGTTCAATACTCGGTAATTACAATAAATGAAATAACATACAATACCTATTCGACATTGGTTTTTCTTCTCGTTTATTAGGTAAATTGAGAAATGAATTTCGGAAGAATTCCGGATTATTTTGTTAACCTATTTATTTTACATTAAGTCAGACTTGAAGACCAAAAAGTTCGGGATTCTTCAAGAATTTATTTCTCAATACAATTCATCATTTTACCATAACTACATGTAAAATAGTTTCCAGGAATTAATGAGATTGAAATTTATCTTTTTTTTTATATATATATATATATATCCTGGAAAACATTTCGAAGTACTGTAGATTATATTCTTTATTTGAGTGAGTAGTTTATACCCATTTAATTCGAAAATTAAAAACTAGCAACATTACTTCACTCCACATATCGACGGCTGTGTGATTCTTGGTGGGAGAACGCGGCAGACGTAAAGTGAGGGAGCGCGGCAAATCATCAAAGCACTTTTCAAAAACTACACTTCAAATAAAATAAAATATAAATCCGTTTTTTAAATGTAATTTTGATAAAAAAAATACGTCTAAAAATGAACAAATAATATCCGCGCCGTTACCGACTCAGAAACATATTAGACACGATTCCCCTTTACCCTTAAGAAACGAAATTCAAAAGTGATAGATCTCAGCGATCCCGGCCATTACACACTTTGCAGATTACACGTTTTTTGTTTCAGTTTGAATATGAACATATAGCTGAATCAGATCCAAGAATTTATTTCAAATTACATTTTTATTTTGGTATACTGCTTTTACTTCATTACATGAATGTTTTCTATCAATCAAAGAACATATTAATTAATTTGAGTTTTTGTATGATATTCTAGCTCTAAAAAATATAGAAATATATACAAATATTGTAACGTTCTGCATGTTGTGTCATTAGATAATGGTGAAAAGAGTACCTAATTTTCAAAAGTGCTCAATAAATTTGATGTACCTACTATTAAAGTTGTAAGGGTATGAAATAAGTTCGGCGATGATCTACAAATATGGGGAGTTTGAGTGAGCCTTTTTAACCCTAAAGTTGCAGTGATTAAAAGGTTCGGAGGGTCGGAGACGAGCATTTCAATCACGGTGTGATTGTTCTTAATGTTTGGCAGTATACTAATTTTAGGCGAATTAGTATCATGTCCTTTTCAATTATTGTAATTATTATTATTATCAACTGAGATTATTTGCTGAGGTTGACACCCTTACAGTAAAAATATAACTAACTACAGTTTCGTGTTGAATGAAAAAAAGACACAAGTTTGATTTAAATGAGAGAAATAATTGTCAAAATTAATCAGAAGTTCATAAGAGTAAATGATATTTATTGTAAAGCGTCATATTGATTCTTGAAGGAAGAAACAGTAACAGCTGCAACAACGTCATCAGGTAAGCTATTCCAAATATCAAATGCACGATTTGTCAAATAATTCTTTCTTACTGTTGTCTTAAAATGCTCTCTTTTCAGTTTATATGAATGACCTCTAAGTCTGTCATTGTTTTGGATTTGTAATTTGCATTGCATAGCTGATGTGTTAAATTCATTTTCGTAATTTAATTTAATTTGACAACTCTCTAGTTCAATTTTATTTTATTTTTTTTACTCATTAATATAACTTATTGCTAAATTTTGAGTGTTTGTTTTTATATCTAGATTTCGACGTGAAGATATGGTATGAAGTTTCGAATTTTGTTCGTACCATCTTTTTCGTAAGAGTTGTGATGAATTAAAAGAAAGTTCGTATTGGCATTATTGGCAATCTCAGGCCGACAGTCTCCTCCACCATCAAGTCGTCGGGAAAAAGAAATCGGATAATTTTTAATCTTAAATTTATTTGTTTTTTTAATTAAAGCCTCACAAAGTGTAAAATTAGAAAAACTTTTGGATTTGTTGAAATCTCAAAATATATTATAAAAAAAAATTAAACAATTTTCCACCGAACTTGGTAGTTGTCTCACTTTACTGTAAACAATCTTAGTTTCTTCAGCTTCAGGAGGAACTTTCTTTAAAATCAAAAATTCAGAAAAGAACTCTGACACAAAATCAAGCAAGTTTGAAATATTAGACAATTTACAAGTTCATCAAGTGAATAAAAAGTTTTTTAAATCGAAAACTCGAAGTACTTCAATTTCATAAAATGTACTCTTACACGAAAAGTTACACAGCTCTAAAAAATCTTCATTTTCTGGAGAAGCTGCATTTTGACCTAAAGTTGATAGGATAAGAAGTATGGCTTACTCTAATAGTATTGGTTATTGGTTTTTTACATTTGATTAAACAGTCAACACTTTTTACGCTAACTTATTTTTCACTATGCCAAGCAAGTTTAGAGGTTGTGTAAATAATTATCATGAATTTTGTTGCGTTTGCGTTAAATATATTATACTGAGAAAGCGGCAAAAAATGCTTAACAATCACAAAATTGTCTAAAACTTTGCACACGTTTATGTAATTGCATTGGAAACAAACTTTTCCAAATTCCCTTTACTTAGCTACACATTTGCTGTCGTCATTTTCCCTATAATGCAAAGCAAAAACAGTCACCCATATTAACTTGCAGTTACTAACACTATATTTAGCCAAAAAGTTTTGAGAATTATCGATTGGTTTTTGTTCAAAAGTCTTAGTTTATATCTCACCTTAACTTTTACATGGGATAAATCTAATATATAATACAATAATCAAATGCTATAACTTGTTTTCATTTCTTACGTTTCTAACGATGAAACATGGGAATTAATGTAAAACATGTAGTGTATCAAAAAAAGGAAACAAAACTACCTGCTATATTTTTAGAATGGTTGTCGGTTCTTGACAGACCAGACTCCCCTCTAAGGCTCTCAACCCCCAACAGACCTGTCTATGCTTAATACATGGGACTATTTTATTGGCATTTTATCTTTAAATTTAACTTTGAAGAGACGCTTGACGTCTCTATCGTTAGATCACACCTAAATTAAGCTTTAACTGGAGAAAAACAACAAATTCATTTTTTTTTTTCAATATGCTGCATGATATAGAGATAATCTTTAAACAAATTGATAGAGAATTGTAAACTGCAGGTACACGAAACCATAAAAATTTGTAAAATGATTGCGTTCATTAGATATTAAGCATCAATTAAAGTGAAATATATGGAAATGAGACAACTAACAATACATATAGAAACTACCTGCGAAAATAATTTATGTCGTTGTCTCAGTAGGTGCTTTTAATCCTCGACCAAAAAGTTATCGTTGCATCTCCATAAAATATGGGCCTGTCTTCCCATTCATTCAAATATAAAAATACTGCTACAGCCATATAGTGTCAATTACTTCTAAAAATCCGGTTGCACATTATTTCACACGTATATTTATTATTACTACAAATGCTTTTTTTGAATGTTTCTCAGAGGTAAGTTTCTGCTATCTCTTGAAAATATTTCCGGCAGCATGGAATTAAAATAAAAAACGTCTTACAAATTACTTTTCAATTTGGGGTAGTTATTTGTAGGTTATTACAAAAACGATGTGTTTCTCGGTAACTAGATAATGACTGGTTAAATAAAAATTTGATAATTTTTGCTTTTTGCAGTTTGAAAGTATCTGGGTACTCGTCGTTGTCGTTGCAAACTAGAAAAGCATCAGAGCTTATAAGATATTCATTAATTTATTATCTTGTAGTTTTTTCGTTTTTTAAAATCAAGTTGCTTCTACTAGCTGTAGGATATAATAAATGATCACCAAATAATTATATACCTATAAATTATTTTTCCAGGAATGTATCATAACTAATATTATGTAATAGAGTACAGAAAAAAATATCCAACGAAAATTAAAATTTTCAATTATTTTTTTCTATATTTATCTAAAAGCTAAAATAAATCTTATTCTTCATTTTCATCTTCCAACTGAGACAATTAATTATTCACATTAGTATTAAGAGATGTTTTGAGAAAATTAGAAAACTGAATAACACACTGATTAACACGTTAACACCGTTAAATCAGTGAAAATTTAAGTAGAACTTGATTCTCCTCACCTTACGCTTGGACCTCTGTCCCGGCGATGGTAGTTTTCATAATTGCCACTTGGCGCCGTCACCGTATCTTTAAATTCACAATACCTTCTAAGTTTTATATGCGTATTATTGCGAATCAGTCATTCAGTCTACCAGTTCACCCGTGTGGCATACTTACAGAAACAAGTTCATTCTCAAGGAAGATGGAGATTGTAAGTAGAGAATTTATTAATTAGAATTTCATTGTTCAATGGAAAACATTAAATGTTCAGCTTTTAAAATTGTGAATATTATAAACCTTATTATATCAAAGTCTTATAAGATTCTTGACTTCAATGGCTTCATTATTTTTCATAAATCTCATAAGTTTCATCCAGACTACATTGCGTTGAAGTTGCCAAAGTGACAGGGGAATAGTAACTCATTATTTGTATAACGCAAATCATTAAAGACAATCTAAAAGATTCAAAAAAATAGAACAAAACATAGAAAAAAAAACACCCATAGAACTCGAGAATGTTGGTTGCATCGAAAATTTGGTTAGGCTCATTATTGAGTGACTCATTATTGAGTGACTCATTATATTGAGTCACTCAATGAGAGCGAACTAATATACTAGTATATGCGGAAAATCAAATAAATGCAGCCGATCCGTTGTTTAAACATTTTTTTCGTTATAAAGAGCTTTGGCTGTACCTAGGTATCGAAAAATTATCTAAAAGACTACTTTATTACCGTTTCATTTCCAAATTATTGGTAATGAGCTCAAAAGCTTGATTTAATTTTTTATTCCAATAATTCAGGACACAACCGAACAGGGGAGGAGAGAGAATGACCGAGATATAGAAAGATAAGCCAGAGAAGTGAAAAGGCAAATAAGAGAAATTGGAAGGCAACTGCACCGCCAACTGAGGACTAGAGAAAGTAGTGAAAGAAGCATGAGGGGAGGAGAAGTAAGAGATGGAAACGGAGAGGGAATGGATGATGCAATGGCATACTTGAAAAATCAAATTTGGAATTTTGATGGTAAGTACATTGCAATACATAAGCCATGCTTAATATGCGCTATCCAAATAGAGTCACATTAGTGTTGAAACTGCACGCTCAAGCGCGAACAATGACTTCGTACACTAGGTATGTAAATTATCATTTGCTGACAACATATATTCCACAAAACAAGTTCAACATATTCTCATTTGTAAAAGCAAATGCTCCCTTAGAAGAAGTTATAAGCTGTTCAAATGCTACCTTGGAAATGGATGAAAGCGATTTTATAGTAATCTTTGCCGGAAATCAAGAAGTGCTAAAAGGAATAATTTTCCCGACGAAGACAGGATACGTGATCTTTTAACCAATAAATTCGACAACATAAATGTGATTCTAGTAGGTTGTCCGTACTTTGTAGGTCGCCCTGTTTTAAAATAATTTTGTTTACGATTTTAGCTGCCTTTTATACAATTTGTCTACTAAACACGATAATATTTCTTATCTTGATGCAAATGTATTACTGAGCCAACAATTCAAAATGAATCAAATAGACTTCAATGCAGCAGCGTGCAGATGTATAATAAAAAATGTAGCTAATATCATAAACCGATGTAATATTAATCTCCTACGAAACATGCCAAAGAAACCCGAGAAAATTTGTTTTTCAAATCAACAATTAATTTCAAGAACAAACCTTACACATAATACCACTAAAAACAAAGAGGTTACGTTTTTTCGGAAACCTTCAACGCAATCAACTAAACATTCAAGTCGACTGGAACCACTATAAAAATCATGAAATCAAATTCATCTATGCATTGTCTATATCCAAACGTACGAGGGCTAAAAACTAAAGCGGTGGAATTTTCAAATAATTTTTTAAACATATCTGACGAGTTTGATTTATGTGTACTCACAGAAACATGGTTAGATCAGAGCACTGGTGATAATGAACTTTTTTCAAACAATTTTTGTGTTTTCCGTTGCGATAGAAACATTCGACGTTTAGGACTTACTAGAGGCGGGGGAGTTTTAATAGCCGTTAATAATGAATATTCTTGTCATACTGGACGTCTCAGTCATCATCAATGTAGTACCAAAAATTGACATCGTAGCGATCAAATTATATTCATCATCGCAGCTACACGTGAATATTTTTGCAGTTTATATTCCTCCCTCTACATCAATCGAAGATTATGATTTATTTTTGGAATTGCTCAACGATGTAAATGAAATTCATGACCCTAACACATTTTTTTTTGGCGATTTTAATACCCCAACATTCTGCGACAATCGTGCTCGTAACAATACCAGTATTCCACTGAGTAATTTTATACCGTTTCACAATTTCAATCAATTTAATCACATACAAAATCACCATGGCAATATTCTTGATTTGATTTGTTCTGACATTCACTGTTCTGTTGATAAATCTAGTATTTCTTTTGTTCATGAAGATCCTTTTCATCCGACGCTTAAATTCTTGTTTAGTACACACCTAAGGAAAAACTCGTTTTCAATAAATCGCAAAATTGCAACATTTAACTTCAAAAAAGCTAATGACGCTTGTGACCTATTCTACGGTACTTTAGAAGATATTTTTGAATCATGTATTCCTAAAACTGCCTGTTGCAAAAAGAAACTTCGTTCTTATCCCCTGTGGTTTGATAAAGATGTAATCAATTGCTTGAAGGAAAAGTTTACAGCTCTGAAAAAGTTTCGTAAGTCTCAATGTCAACGACATCTTGATGAGTTTAAAAAACTTAGGTCAGAATCAAAAAGCCTAATATCAGAAGCGTATTCCAAGTATGTTTCATCTATGGAAGATGCTATATCTGAGGATCCGACAAAATTTTGGTCGTTTGTGCAGTCAAAACCTAGTAAGTCCCGTATTCCTGGCACAATGTTTTTCAATGGTGAAGCAGCTTCAGATCCAATTAGTATCGTCAATAATTTTGCAGAATACATCAAAGGTGTATATACTATTTCACTAGACAATAGTTATTCTACGAATGCAAAGGCAATCACATCATGCTGACAAAGATTTCTGAGAAGGATATTCTACAAGAGTTGAAGCGTGCCAAAAACTCTATGACATAAGGGTGTGATGGAATTCCGTGTTTTTTGCTAACGGATTGCGCTCATATATTTTCTACACCGCTCTTTTATATATTCAATTTAAACTTACAGTCGTCTACGTTTCCATCAGTTTGGAAGAATGCGCACATTGTACCCGTATTAAAAAAAGATGATGCTAGCATAATTGAAAATTATCGCCCAATATCAATTCTATGCAATTTTTCCAAGATTTACGAAACAATCCTCTATTCCCAAATATATAAATCCGTCAAAAATTATATCTTACCTCACCATCATGGCTTTATGGAGAAAAAATGTACAGTCACGAACTTAGCTACTCTCACCCAATTTATTTCGGAAGCGCTGAATAAAAGAAGTCAAGTTGACGTAATATATACAGACTTCCAAAAAGCCTTTGATCACATCGACCATTACATATTGTTAGATAAACTAAACAGCTTTGGCTTCTCCGACTCATTACTTTCTCTTATAAAATGTTATCTTCTTGGAAGAGGACAGCGTGTTAGATATAATAACTACTTCTCTAAAGAATTCGTTGCTACATCCAGAGTTCCGCAGGGTTCTAATCTGGGACCTTTACTGTTTCTTCTATTTATCAGCGATTTGGCTGATTTACTAGTTCAGTGTTTTATATTATTATTTGCGGATGATTTGAAACTGTATCTAGAAATCAATTCTTTATCCTATTCTGAAACGTTTGCAAGCTAGTCTGGCAACATTGAAAATCTGGTGCGACAATAATCGTCTACAACTTAATTTGAGTTAGTGTTGCGTGATATCCTTCATTCAAAAGCAGAATATCATCGATTATCATTACATGATTGGGGATACAACTCTGAGTAGAGTGGTCACTGTCAAGGACCTTGGAATTACCTTCGATACGAAGCTTTCTTTTAACGACCATGTACATGAAATTCTTAACAAAGCTCTTAAAAGCTATGGGTTCATATACCGAAACGGCCGCGAGTTTCCCGACGACAGAACTCTTCGAATTCTTTATTTTGCACTGGTTTGATCTCGATTGGAATATGGGACACTAATATGGAATCCCATCTATAAAACCTACAACGTACAACTAGAAAACGTCCAAAGGCGTTTCTTGAAGTTTCTAAGTTTCCGTACCGACGGTATTTATCCGATACAAGGCATCGATCATCGTGCACTCCTAGACAGATTCAATCCCTACAACTCCGACGTCTACGTATCGCCATTAAATTTTTGTATAAGTTTGTTCACAACGACATCGACTGTAGCCCGCTTTTGGATCGTCTGAGCTTTGCTGTACCGCGGCGCAACTCGCGTCGACTTTTTATATGTATACTTCTCGCGTAAACACCGCTACGAAAGCTCCAATTACTTTAATGACATCACTATATAATAAGTTAAGCAATCATTGTGATATAAATTGGGACAGTTTAAATAGCATCATTAATAGTGCCGTCGTATATTTTAAAGACCGACTGTAAAATAATTTAAGTAGATTTAAGTTTTAGGATTATTTATATTGTTTAGTGTTTTTCCTGTAAATGAGTCTGTACTTGTTGGAAATATACATATTATTATTATTATCATCATTATTATTATCATCATTATTATTATCATTTCTATTATGCGTCCTTAACGTCTGCCTATACGAGGCGTTATTTGCGTATTTGCGTTATAAGAGAGACTATATTTTGTGACGTTCAAAAGATAATAACTTTAGTATGGCGTAACAAAAACTCAAAAAATCAAAAGCAAGAAATGACTTGGGAGTAAAGAGAAAAATAAAGAATTAAGTCAGTTTTGTCAACCATCCGGACACACAAAAATAAATCCTTGGTTTTCAATAATATATTATTAATCATGATAAACATTTTCGTCTATTTGTATTATAAAAGAGAAAATAACTTGCAATAATAAAATTTCAATCATTTAACAAAGGAGTGAAAACCATTCCTTAATTTTTAACAAGAAATTTTCTAACTCATGAACACTTTTCCTCTATTTACATTAGACAGTCTTTTTCTTTTGCTTCTCCTCTTTTGTCAATAATATCCGAATATTAGTGTGGCCTTATCATAGTAGATTCCGTTTTTGCCGAATGACTTTCACTTTATATCAGCTCATTTCCAAAATTGTAGATAAATAATAAAAGTAGTAATAGATTTTTTTCTTCTATACTTACGAATAACATTAATCGAATAGTTAATACTGAGTAAGTACTTAACATAATAATTTGATATTTTCTTTTTGAGTAATCTTCTAAATGCTTCCACATTTTGCACAAAGTAAAAGCCATTCTGTCTGTATGGATTGCATCTGGGCAATACTGCAGATTAACTGTCGACAGTAACATAAGATGGGGTCTAATATCTATTTTTTCTTAGCCAAAAATGCTTGATTTTGATGTTAGTTAGATGAGTTCTTGGCCTACATTTTCTAGAGTTGACCCATTACTCAAGTTTTGAATTTATGTATAAGTAACTAATTTCTAGGATCACTTTTCTTTAATTTTCTATAGTATTCGTATCAGTTCAAAAAAAGCATCTACCCTTGTATAATGTGAGATATTCAATAAGTATGAAAGCCATTTATTAGATAGTGAATCCCATTTTACAAAATGTGAAAATGACTGGAAAATCAAAGCTTACTAAACTGAACAATTGGAAAGTCATTTGACAAACAGTGAAAAGCAATTGATAAAAGAGGAGAAGCAATACAAATAGACTGTAAAAAAACCCAGCTAATCACTGGATGAAATCAGCTCTATGCAAAAGTAGAACACCTTGCCTAGTCGATTTTTTGTTCGCAATCACAGTCTTGTCAACTATACAACCACACAAAAATTCATTTCTTAATTTTTGAGAATAATGTCTCTAACTCAAAATTAATCTTTCTCTATTTACATTAGAGAAAAACAGATACTGGCTGGATTCAAATTTCAATAATCTGAAAACAGCACAAAAAAATTCTAAAATAAAAATACGTCGGCATTTAGATTGAATAGAAAATTAAGAAATTGTAAAAAAATGAATTGGTTTCAATTTAAAATAAAAAATTTATAACTTTATACAAAACTTGATCAGCCTGTATAGTGATTTTTTTTGTTTACAATTACAGTTTTGTCAAACATACGACCACACAAAAAATTCATTCTTTAATTTTCAACAATAAATTCTCTAACTCAAAAACAATATTTTCCTATTTACATTATAAAAGAGACAGCTTCAAATTGGATTCAAATTCTAATAATTTGAGAACAGTTCAAAAAAAGTTTTGAATAAAATACGACGAAATATACTTTGAGTAAAAGTTTAAAGAAATGCAAAAAAATGGATAGGTTTCCATTTAAAATAAAAAAAATAGTACCTTAGTACATATGTAGAACAGCCTGTATAGTAGATTTTTTTGTTGGCAATCACAGATTTGTCAACCATAAAACCACACAAAAATTCATTCCTTAATTTTCAAAATCTCTAACTCAAATTCAATATTTCTCTTTTTACATTAGAGAAAAATGAGCTACTTGCTGGATTCAAATTTCAATAATTTAAGAACAGTACAAGAAAAATCTAAAATAAAATCGTCGATATATAGTTTGAAATGGAAAATTTCCATTTTGGTTTCCATTTGAAATAGAAAAAATCATTGTCTTTATGTAGAAGTAGAACACTCTGTATAGTCGATTTTTCTCTCTCTAATTGCAGTTTTGTCAACCCTACAAACACACAAGTGTTCAAATTCAAAAACGCAATGACTGTATTTAGCCTAATAAAGCAAATTCAAAACATTAAGTTTTCTGTAAGAAAAATGTATTTGAAATTAAAAATTTAGAACATCTTAAAAAGTAAATTATATTATCATTAAATACAGCTTTGTCATTGCGTAAACAAACAGAATTCAATTTAATCCGCCTCGATAAAAGATGTTAAAACAACTTCTTTGAATTGTTTTGCAGTATGGTTTTGTGTAATTAATCTAATTATAAAAAAAACAGGTTGAGCTGATCAAGACTTTTCTCTATCCTAAAATTTTTGTGCTATTAATATCCAATATTTCATTGAAAGTAAAGCCTCTTTTAACTTAAACGGAATTAGAAATATAACATTGAAATTATCTTTCAACTAATGGCAGATTCAACTTAAACGTCCATTAAGTTAAAGAATGTTTTATTTTGATTATGGAACAGGACCTTAATTTATTATTTATCACGTGTTAACTTTATATGTTGCAGCGATTTTTTTTCAAGCAATAACTCATAAAATTTATGTAAGCTGCTATATGATTTACGTTCAAGAAGAACAATAGGTCTGATAGCAACAACTGTTAATAAAATTAAAAATAATTATTATTGCCCTGTTGTGGGTAAATTTACAATAATACTAAATAATTGTAGAATACTCAAATTATTTTTGTTTGATTAATGCAAATTACTTTGTTGTTTAATTGGAGAAATCCCAGAATAAATTTGTCCACATTGTACCTAATTATGAAAAAAATAATATAAAATAAACTCTGTTAGATCTAACAGCATCATGAATTAAATTAAGTCTTGAATAATGATTAATGCAATAGATAGATAATATATTAGAATAGACAGGATTAAATATCCATTATTCTCTCTACACTATCGCCAAATCTCAGGGCTTCATAACAGATTGAAACTATACCGGGCTTGGGAGAATGCTGAATACGTAGACAGTGAATCTACTCGATAAATGCAGCGCCCTCTAGTCGAAAACCACTTGAACTAAACACGTATATTTTGAGATAAAAATCTAAATCGTATGATATCACATAATACATCTATCTTTCATATATTTTACGATATCAAACCAAGTGTGTACACCATATCTATTAATTCATCGTTTGAAAACCGTTGATTCATTGTGAGGAACTTTTGTAGATAAATGTCAAATTATGATATTTTACCCTAGTCATAGCAATTACGATCCAAACTGAGCAAAATTTCTTAAAAATGTTACAAATTATTTAATATCTCAAAAAATATGAAAGATAGATGTATTATGTGATATATCAAACGATTCAGATTTGAATAATGAACAAAATGCTGTGACAAATCATAGGGTGTTCCATTTGATAAATTGACTTTAGGGTAGTTGAAATATCAAGAAGTTAAGCTGAGAAAAAAAAATAGATTTGCTTCATTGTATGCAAAAATAATTTAGAACAGCATCTAGCTCACAATTTATGTTCACCAAATTTCACCTTGTTATTGTAGTAAATAAAGAAATTATAATAATTTTTTGAAACCCTTGCATGTTGAAATTTTTTGCAAAAAAATTAATAACTCAAAATTTCCAAATGTTTTTGTAAAAATATAACCTCAAAAACGCCTTTTCAAATTTATTTAAAAAAGTTAATAACAGCTGTTTTTAATCATCGTCATAAAGGTGTAATCATCCGTCCCGATACTAATGGAACAGCCTGTACATATATCTATATATATTATTAACATCTTTTTGTAATTCTTTTTTATGAATAAAAATTATTGATTTAATCGTTATTGTATGCCGACCATTCCATAACTTAATCAACAGCGCAAAAAATTTTTGTTTACTCCAACCCCTTCAGATGGGGCCGATTGCTCTTAATTATCTCACGGTTCTTGTTGCCAAAAGCTGACTTCAGGCAAAAATCAAACTTCCCCCACAAAGCATTCCCTGAATCTGTGACAAACTGATATAACCGAGAAAGTTGACCTCAATTTTCCCCCAAAAATTTCCATATGTTTTTTTCACGGAAAATCCACCGTTTCCCAAGTTTTATCATTGCGAATTCACCTCTGTAGTGATAATAATTTTATTAAAAAACTCATATTACGCGATCCTAGCTTGCGTCTCTCAACGAAACAATTGCACCAGTGGAATAGGTTTTTTTTTGACGTCCAACTTCAATTTAGGAATAAAATAATACTATCAAAAATAAGTTTTGTAACAAGGCCAATAGTTCCAATACTCCCCGTAGTACCGCAATAGCGCCCCATCCCCCAGTTGAACAGCGCTCTCTCTGAAGAATATGCGCTCTACCAAAAACCACCTTGTTAAATTGACCACCTTCACAAGATTTAGGCAGAATGGTTCCAACCATCCACCTGACTCCAAAACTAGCCACCCCCAAAAATAAAACCCAAACCTAGTTTTGACATTCAAGTACAGTTTTGTGTATATAAATGGTATCAAATAAACCGTTATTTGTAGTGTTGTGTTTTTTTTCTCGTAAAAAACCAGCTACAGTTTTCTATTTTTCATTCTTCAAATCTTGGCCGCCATAACGATAAATTTAACTTTTGCTGCAATATTTACTTATCTTCTGAAATTGATACATTGTATGTGTGAGACTCATCGCCGACGAGATCAACGCTCACTTCGCGCCGAGCTTCATAATATCTACACTAAGCAATTTCCTTATTTATAATTATTTTCCTCAACCTTTTCAGTTTTTCTCTTCTCAGCTAACTGCAACGATTTTCAATACAAAATTGTTTATTGATTGTAAACAATTCTAATTTAAGCTTCGAAATATTTGAGTCGTTCACACGCCCTTATTGTAATTTGTTGACTTTGATTTTTGCTAATATTTCTGGCGCTGATTTTTCGAACCACCAACCGATAAGACTTAATTTAATTTTTACATTTGCTTAACCCTTTTAGATGCGTGAAATCCTCGCTTTCAATAATACTAGAATGTTTAAAAAGGTTAGTAACTGAAACTTATTTTTGAAACAGAATAATGCCGTGTGAGCTTAAGCCTCTATTAAAATGCAATGTATAACTCTTCCCTAATTAATTTGATCAATGTTCGTTTGAATTCGAGTGCGCACATAGTTAAAGTGCTACTTCGCACTTTTAAGGGTGCGGCGGCTTAAAAAAAATACAACTGGAGAGAGAGAAAGTATGATTATTAGTTTTTAACCCACATTGTTACAGCTTTTGCACAAACCATCCTGTTTTACCCAAAAGCCATTAAGTTGTCTGCGATGGCACACGGCCATGTGTTGATCTTCAGCAACAGCCACTTAGACCAACTAGCTCTACGATAACAAACTAACACGATATGCATATTAGGATAATATAAATCTATAAATCGCTAGCAGTTTCTTCTAGTGAGAGAGTGTTTAGACAAATATTGGAATACTCAGATTTAGAAAAATAAATAAATTTATACAAGATATGAAAAACTCTCGATTACGTCATCCTATTCTGTGTAAAAATCAGTATCAGAAACAGTTTTTACATTTTGAGTGAATTTGAAAACAAAAAAGTTACAGCTTCCTTTCGGAACCACAAAAAAATCAACAAAGCGCTGAAACTTCAAAAAACTATCACGAGAATGTTTCATTAGTTTTTTTGTGTGAGGGTCGGATATATGAGAAACCTATTAAAACCATCAAAAATGAACCACCACCCTGTACTCATGCTTTCGGTGACATGCCTGCTAAAATAGCTACGTTTTTAAAACTGGACAATCCGAAACAATATACTGTCACTGCTTTTGGAGGAGTAGTGCCAGTTTTGGCTGACCATGTAACAACAATCAAAAGACATGACGGAGCAGCAACAAACAGCCAATATCACTAACATCTTAACTAAGCTACATGGATTGGATACCAAGACTCCATCTACTTCAGCAAACATTAAAGACATGGAAGTAAAGTCAAATGGCACCATGCCAAACATCAATGTACAACTGCACTTTACATTTTAATTTGAAGTAATGTTATAATAAAAATCATTAGACAAGAAATATGCTTATGCACAAAAATTTTATTCTAAATAATGTTACTTGCGACATTACTTGTTACAGGACTGAATAATAAAATGGCATTTGTATTGTTCCAAATCAGATTGGAAGTTCATGTCCCAACCTAAAAAGCAAGATTTTGTTGAGGTTTATGTAAAACTGATTATTTTAACTTACGGTGACATTTAGATCACTTTTGCATGAAGTTAAGCTTTATTTTACTCTATTAGGGACGAAATGGTATGAAATTCTTTTTCAACACGAACTCTGTTTAGATAACAATGATATATGGATGATAATTGAAAAAATCAAAATCAATGCTGCCACTCCACTATTTAGTGAATTTCTTAACGACTGTACGAAACGTCGTTTCTGTAAGATCTAGCCGGGAATTCGCTGTTTACGGCTGATTTTAAATTCTGCAAAACCGTCGATAAAGGATGGAGGTATGAAAACCTCACCTTGCAAATTGTTGGATAAAGAATTGACAAAAATTTTCACGGCATCTGAATATGCAAGATAAGAGCAAGTCAAAGTTTTTAAGGAGTCTCAAGTGTATAATACAAGTGTCCCAGCGAGTAGGCAAAGTCCATTAATGGTCTTTAAATGTCAAAATATTGAAGAAATGTATCGATAAAATTTGTGGATAATAAGTCTCTGCATAAACTAAAAATTTTTTTGAATATACAGGGTGTTTCATAGGTGAGTTCTCACACAAACTTATGTTTTTTTAAATAGAATATCCTATATTTATTTACATTTTCAAACGTGGCTTGATATTTTAAGAATTTTAAACACAATTTTTATTAGACGGTTTTTTGGAATTTTTGAAATAATCAAACTTTTCCGGTAAAAACACACACATTTTGAAAAGTTCTCACACATAAAACAAAAATATCAGAAAAATAGACTTTATTCTAACTAAAAGTAGAAAGTTTAGATTTTATGATCATAAGATTTTTTTTAAGCATTGATAAAGGAAAGTTCCTCAACGGAAGACGTTTGTTAAAAAATGAAAAACTACAAAAATTCAAATGGAACACTACATTTTGTTGCAGCATCTGAGAGCTCCTTGAATTTTCTTTCTAAAAATATCAACTTTTATGTAGCTATGACGAACATACAAAAAATATTCAACTTCGAATAATTGAAAAGAATCTCAATTATTATTCTAGTGAATTTACTATGGTTACAATTGTAGCAACAATACACCTTTGGCTTTATTTTCAATTTTATGTTCAAACATTTAGAAATTATTATTATTATTATTATTATTATCATCATTATATAAGCTAAAATTGCGGAGGTAAACCTATAGAGGCAATTATAATTCTGATATATGCAACTGGTGACAAGATTTTTATTTTGATTACTTCTGTGATGATATTTTCTTCTTAAACTTAGATAATGTTTGTGCTTCTACCGCTGCAGGGTTCAAGTTATTCCACAAATCAAATGTACGATGTGTTCAAAAATTTTGGCAAATTGTTGTTCTAAAAGGCTCTTTCTTTAGTTTATATCTATGACTGCGTAATCTGCTTTCCGTTTGAATTTTTAAAAATGTATTACAATTATCGGGAAATAAACCATGCGTCAACCTGTACATTTGTATCAGATCTGATCTATCTAATCTCTCTTGCAGAGATGGAATGTTTAACCTTACTAATCGTTCGTTGTATGAAAGAAGAGCAAAACCTGCAGGCCCCATCTAGTTACTGCATGATAGACACGTTCCAGAAGTTTTTGGTCTTTTGCATAATGTGGTCTCCAAATCGATGCAGCATACTCAATATGTGGTCTAATGTACGCGACAAAGAGTTTTGAACAAAGTGCAGGAGTGGCTTTTGGAAACGCGTTTTTTAAAAGATAAAGCATAGAATTAGCTTTGCGGGCTACTTTGGTACATTGTGTACTCCAGCACAATGTATTGTCTACGACAATGCCTAGGGCTAATTGTGACTACTGCTTTTATTTTCTTGTTGTTCAATTTGTAAGAGGTTTTCAGGTTATTTGTTCCAACATACATGATCGAGCATTTCTCATAATTGAGAGGAAGTAACCACTTTTCACACCAATTATAAACGACATTCAAGTCTTTTTGCAAATTGTCAGATAAAAGATAGGCAGAAATTTTCACATCATCTGCGTACGCAAGATTAGAACAAGTTAAAAATTTTAACAAGTCTGAAGTGTATATGACGAACAGCAGAGGTCCCAGTACAGACCCTTGTGGCACACCACTTGTGACTGGTTTAGGACATGAGTAATGTGACATCCAACTCTAACTATAAAAGCTCAGTAACTTAAAAAAGATTTAATCCATTCTAGTACTTGTCCATTTATTCCGAGACTCTCTAATTTATGAATAAGTAAACTATGAGACACTCTGTCAAACGCCTTACTAAAATCCAAATTTACAATATCTAATTTGTCACCAGCATCCAGCATTTTACTCCATTGATTGCACGCAGATAGTAGATTAGAGATCGTAGATCGACCAGGTAAAAACCTATGTTGTTTGTCTGGAATTAGATTCCGACAGTTTAAAAAATCACAAATAATTTTCGCTAAAAGTTTTTCTAGCAATTTGCAAATGATCGAAATTAGGCTTACCGGTCTGTAATTTTCTGTGCTAAACTTGTCTCCCTTTTTAAATATTGGCGTGACAATTGCCACTACTCAATGTCGTGGTAGCTGGCCGGTGGCCAGAGATGATTCGAAGATTTTGAGAATGGGACTGACTAAGTTGTTGGCACATTCTTTTATGACCTTTAGAGGTATGTCATCTGGACCTGGTGAACCATTATCAGACAACTGCTGTATAGCATGACAAAGCATATCTTTATCCAACACGGCGGTTGAGAGAGCGTCAGAATTAGTTGAGTTTAAAAAAAGCTTTAGCAAAATTGCAAAATGTACAGTTACAGGATTTGTATAATTGGAAGAGAAGAATGAAGAAAACTCGTCTGTAGTCTTTAAATCATTATCGCACAACGAGCCTGTACTGTTCCGAACAATAGAAGTGGTTACCCGAGAAGTTATGTGCTTCCGCAGATAACAGTAAAATGCTTTTGAATTGCTCAATAAATTATTTTCATATAAAGTTTTAGCTTCTTGTATGTCGTTTTTTAATTTCTTGGAAAAAATTCGATGCTTGAAGAAATCAGATATATTTTTCGATTTTTTGTATTTTAACCATAAATGTTTTTTAAATTTAATTTTTTTTCATAAGAGTGTTGTGAATCCAAAGTTTCTGCGATAAATGTATAGAGGTGTAAAATTTTTTATGCTTATTCACATAATGTTTAATCGTCTGTTCAAAATATTCCCATTGCTGTTCGACGGATTTTATATCGTAAAATTTAGACCAGTCATGAATGATTATTCATCATTCAATGAATTGTAGGATACTGAAGAAAATAATTTAGGTGTATCAAATAGAAAAATCTGAACAGTGAGATCAATGATACAGTGATCAGACAATCCAACAGAATCACTGATTCTAACATCTGATATCAGATTATCATCATTCACAAGAATCAAGTCAAGAAGAGATGCAGATTGCGATATTCGATATCTCGTGGGTTCTTCAATGATTTGCGAAATAATATTATTGTTAAGCATTGTAGTAAATTCATTTTCAATATAAGAGACTGCTGAATATGAGTGAGAATGCCAAAAAAAAGCTTTATTGGAAAATATAATAAAAACCGTTTCATAAGGAATTGCAGAGTTGTCTAACATATTAATACTAAAATATTGTTTCAAAGAGTTTTTTAAAAAAATACAAGTTCCGTCTCCACCTGCTTCAGAACGATAATTACGAAAAACCGTATAACCGTTGATAGATATAAGAGAATCTGGGACATCAGTATTTAACCATCGGTTAAATAAATAATAATGTTAATCGGTTAACGCAATTACATCCGGATCAGAATTATTAATTTCTAATAACAGGTCGTTGAATTTTGCAGTTAGAGAAGCAATATTTGTATACAGAAATAAAATGTTTAATGGTTTACCAAATTTCGGTTTTTTGAAGTTGTAGATATGATTTGGGGAACGTGGTTTATATATTTAATTGTAAGATTAGCCTCGCCATTATCAATGCGATGTTTTAATTCATTTCGAAGTTCTTTTAAAAACTTTAGTTGTAACGGAGTTTTATCATCTTGAATCACCAAACGAGAGAATTGTTGAGAAGTTAATAACGTTGGCTTTTTACAAAGACACATACGCGTTTGCTCTGGGTGTTTAAAGCGCACTTTCAGAGGGAGGCATTTATAATTTATCTTTTTCCCTAAATGGAAAACATTTTCTGGAGAAACCACTAAGCTTGGGTCTATAACTGCTAGTACATCATTAACTTTATCGACGTCCGAAACGTCTAAATCTTCAGCGATATTATAAATCACGATATTATTGGCCCTAATTGATGTTTCGACTGACTCTGAAATGATGCTTTCGTTACTAGATGACTGTACATTAACCACTGACATGTCGTTGAAAATTTTTTCTATATTAGCGAGTTTAGATTCAAAAGAATGTTGCAAGACATTGATAGATTATTTAATTTCGGCTATCGCAGCGAAAGTCACATCGCAGCGGTTACATGTTCGGCGAGCGATTCTTTTTTTAGAATAGCAGCGATTTCTGGATTCAAGTTTGGAACACAATCGACATGAATTTTCAGTTTACAACCATCACAAACCACGAAGGCTGACACTAAAATCTGATTAAAACAGTGGCAACAGCGTTTGTCCGTGGCTAATTAAAGAGCAGAATATATATATATGAATAAATCGGTATAATGTTTAAAAATCAACCACATTTTCAAAAATTGGATATATTGAAAAAGATATTGATACTATTAATAATTACACTGGCTATGATAAGTAGAGCGAAAAGAAGAAAAACAAACTGATATCGGTACTAAAGAGATAAGTTTAAAGAGAAAGCGAATATGAATAAATTTAAATCTATGAATCAAAAAATTATTGAATTGAACTTTGAGAAAGCAGTATTGAAATTAAGAAAGAAATCATACGAAAATATTGATAATACTAATAATAAGGCAAATGTTAATAAAAAGAAGAAAAAAAATGATTAAATCATTTACTCATATTACTCATATCATGAGTAAATGATTACTGATAAATTATTCACTAATTTCGCAGAATAAGCAATTAAACAGCGAAAAAAATACTCGAAAGCACTTAGCAAGGTGCGATGTTAACGTGACGACGGTCACCATACCAATCCTGAAATTGATGAAATTGGTCTCAATTTATCCATAATTTGTTACAGCACAGTTGCAATAATGGTCTTAGACAACACATGATTCACCAATACAAAAAACTATTAAAGTTTATTAATCAAATCAAAACTCATAGAAAAAAAATCATAATAATTTTCTTCATTCTGTTGAGCACAACTATTTGGACTCCGAATTGTCGATCTTTTAACTCTAAGAAGCATATCTGTTCCGATATTTTGGAATGCATTTATATTGAAACTCGTTCCTTCATATGCTTTCTTGTGGTTGAAGCCTTTTTGATCTACAAGATTATTAACGTACCCCCACAAGCTCACGGGGTGAGCCCAGGAGATTTTAGAGGCTTTGCTAATCGACCTCTACAGCCTAATCGAGCATTTATTATAATTTTTTTCAACAAATCATGTTTGTATCAATAAACTTTAGTATTTTGTTGTTTTGGTAAATCACGTTCTGTCTAAGGCCATTGCAACCTTGCTGAAAAGAAATCATTGAGATCAATTTCAAAATTCTCAGGATAAAATTTGAAAATAAATTCGATAGAGTATTGTTGCTACAATTGTCACAATACTAATTACATTAAAATATTGATTGAGATTCTTTTCAAACATTCGAAGTTGAATATTATTTGTATTATTGGTCATAGATACTTGAATGTTGATATTTTTAGAAAGAAATTTCAAAGAGCTCTCAGATACTGCAACAAAATATAGGGTGTTCAATTTAAATTTTTAAAGTTATTAAACTTTTAACAAACGTTCTCCGTTGATGAACTTTCCTTCACCAATGCATCAAAAAAATATTATGATCATAAAATTTAAACTTCCTACTTTTAGATAGTATGAATTCTATTTTTCTAATTTTTTTGGTTTTTGTGAGAAAATTTTTCAAAAAGTGTGTGTTTTTAAAAGAAAAATTTGATTACTCCAAAAACTACAAAAAACCGTCTAATAAAAGATGTATTCAAAATTCTTAAAATATCAAGCCACAATTGAAAACGCAAAAAAAATAGGGTGTTCCATTTGAAAAAACATCAACTCATCTCAACTGAACACATCTATGAAACACCCTGTATATTTAAAAATAATTTTAGTTTATGCAGAGACCTAGTATCTACAAATTTTGTTAATACACTTTTTCAATATTTTGACATTTAAAAGCCAATAATGGACTTTGCCTACTCGCTGGGATACCCTGTATAACGAACAGCAGAGGTCCCAGTACAGACCCTTGTAACTAGATTAGGATTTGAGTAATGACATCCAACTTCTGTAACTGAAGAAAGATTCTATCCATTTTAGTACTTGACCTTTTATTCCAAAACTCTCTAATTTATAGATAAGCAAACAATATCTAATTTATCACTAGCATCCAGCATTTTGCTCCATTAATTGCACGCAGATAGTAGATTAGAGATCGTAGATCGACCAGGTAAAAACCCATGTTGTGTGTCTGTAATTACATTCCGATAGTTTAAAAAATCAAAAATAATTTTCGCTAAAAGTTTTTCTAGCAATTTGCAAATAATCGAAGTTAGGCCTCCCTTGGCCACCTCTTCTTCTATCCTCCTTTCAACTCCGGCGCTATTAGAGCCACTCGAGAGCTAGGGACTTTCTATTTCGTCTTCTCATTAAAAAGAAAAAAAAAAACAGATTAGCGAGGATTTGGTTTTTGATTTGGTTGCAGCTAACATGTACTTAGCCTTCTCACCACGTGGCTATGGATCTGGACTTTTTTTTTTAATTTTATGATGATGAACACCGAAAACAGGGAAACGGTTAGAGTGCAGGGGATGGAGACCCCAGTAACGGTCGAGAGCGTGGTGGGCGAGCAGGATACACTCGACCGTCAGCTTGCGTCTGCTAGGTACAAGTGTGAAGTCAGGCTCTGGTACCCGAAATAGCTACTGACCTGAAGAAAAAGGTGGACTCTGGGACAAATCAGGACCAGCCACAAATTATAAAAAAATAAAAGAAGCGAAAGCTGCTAAAGGGACATAGCGCCCTATTACAACGTATGGTATTGGATATCCAAACTCAGGGAAAAAAGAGTATGCACAAGCACATCAGTAAGCCCAAATACGGGCACTGTAGACCTCACATGCAATGTGGAGAAAAGGTCTTCGGTAGTATTATCGTATTATTAAAAAAAAAGAGGAAACACCCCGATAAAGGATGAAATCCAAATAAGCGACGAGATAGGAAGTTGACTTACAGACAAGTACAGAAGCCTACTTCTCGCTATGAAGAAAGAATTCGGAAGGTTAAGCCTGCTAGTAAAAGAATACAAACACAAAGAGGGAGACTAAAGATGCCACCTCCAATATAGGGAGCATTACATGTCAAATTTTTTTTTTTAAAGAGATGGAAAAATTCACTTAAACCGTGGGAAAGATACAACATGATGTGCAAACTCCGCTGCTTAAAATTACACACGAAAATGTAATTGTAGGTTTACATGTATAAGAAAGGAAGAACTATAACGAATCAAATACAAGGAATAGAAAATATTATAGATAGAAACCCGCCAGAAGAAGAAATAATCAATATAGTAAATAAGGACTGGTCTAGATCAGTCTTCCGAAAGATTAAGTTGCAAAAACGGTAGCGTACTCCCTACAAAATTCCAAACGGTCCCGGCAATAATTACCGATGTAAAAGAAGCAGGTAATCGTAAACTAATCAAATCTTTACTGAAAATAAAACCGCAAATACAATAGGCATTAGAAGCAAACCAACTAACGGCAGTAGGAATACTACTATATACCTCAAGCTCGTGTACAGTTGCATACGAAAATAGTACAATAGGGGAGGAAACTCAGATCTACACAACAAGCTGCAGGTTGTGAAATACAGCCACTGCTCCCTACGAGCCATTGAAATGTCCCGGTGGCATATAATAGAAGAGCCGCTTACAATTTCTGCATGGGTGTTAAATCTAGACGTCGTCCTTTTCTTGTGTTTCTAGTCAGATCAGCAGAAATGAGGTTATGTACAAACATAAATACCCGCCGATCTAACCGAGTTCGCTGAAACAACAATCGCTCCGAAATTTCATTATTGTTAAAAGGTTCCACTATCACTAGAACCGTCACCGTAAATTAATACTGCAGCAGCAGCCATGTTGCTTTTTTCGTGCTTAAACCGAGGTAAGTAAGTTACGTCGCCTCTGTGAGTAGTGGCAACAAAACGAAATAGGTTAGGTGGCGTAAAGTAACTTAGAATTGCGTGGTTTAACTTGCGACCGAAGTAACGTTTACGACCGAGTTATCTTTAACTTAGAATTGGCCTGTTAGACAGTAAATGAACAAAACCAGGAACAAGAGAAACAAATTCAAGAAATTCAAAACCAAATTAGAAGTATAGAGTCCGAAACACATCTGAGCGTTGTTTAAGACAAGACATGGCCGCAACCTACGTTTACACAAACAAGAATTACGGAAGGTAATCCACTCAAAGAGAAAGAAAACAACATTCTTCTAATTCTAGAGGTCAGTGAACGTGGAGTGGAGCACCCAACGGGCTACATAAAATAAGTAAGGATACCTTTGAAGAACTTTTTGAAGACAGAGCAAATGATATCTCCTCAACATAGCTGACCACAGAAACGACAACGGCTACACCTGGATTGACCTCCTTGAGCTAAAAATCACTAGTTGCTATATTACTCCAAACTGTACGCCAACAAACGGACTCTAACAAGTTATTACCGATAAACCGACCGGTTGCACTGGTGATTTCAAGTCCTATAAGTGGGAAAACCAACGGGACACCAAAAGTATTATTTTTTTCAGGATGGGCAGCAGAGTAGGAGCTGAAAATTTAAAACAACGGAAAGGCCACCTACCAAAGTGGATCTTCTCTTGACCTTTACAAAAAATGTGACTATTGCCAACTGGAAAATTCTATAAAGAAGAAAGCCAAAGTGATCATTTTTATATTTATTTTGAAGATAGATATGAGATTTAGCCCATAGTATTGACCACAGAAGTACTACTATCACTCAAGTGAGAAAAACAAATTTGTAAAATCGATACTAGAAAACATGCTAGGTGGAGCTGACTTTATCCGCGCGGAAACCAAACAAACCAAAGACAAAAAAGAAATATACTGGTGGACTACTATAATAGAGAGTATACGGAAAGACACCATCTCAGCAAGAAGGGTCAGACACAGAACCGGAGAAAATAAAGCTATTTATAAACAAGAGAGGAGATTAATAGGAAGAGAAGTCAAAAAAGAAAAGACCAAAAGCTGGGGAAATTAAATAGAATACATCGAAGAAAATCCCTAAGGTTTAGACTACCCGATTGTAACCCAGAAATTAAGCAAAACAGTCAAACCTTCAAAAAAGAAAATGGACAAAGCAATCCAAAAATTGTTTTCAATTGAGAATAAAATTCTGATTAATCCAATGGATGTAGAAGAAGAAAACTGTCTTAAAATTGCGATTGAAGGACTAGAATTGGCTACCAAAAGAATAAAAAAAAAAAGGCCCCAGGATCCGATGGGGTAACGCCGGAAATGATGCATGCCATAGCAGAAGAACGCCGAACAGAAATCTTAGACCTGTTTAACACATGCCTTACAGAAAGCAAACCCCTGGAAACGCAAACTTCATCCTTATTCCAAAAACAAATGGTTCATTCCGCCCCATTTGCTTACTATACTCTTTCCGCCGAAGCAATGCAGTGACAGATAGACGTCATTAGCACGTGCTACACAAAGTAAGTTTTTCTCGAGGCTCCGCAATGTGTACTTGGAAATGAAGTCCGCGAGACTTCACATTCTAATAAATAAACATTGACGATGCGATATCGGCTGTTTATATGTCGGTATGTTACTGCATAGTGAGCTGAAGCGGTAAGTGTTCGTGGATTTCATTAAGGTGAGATATTTTCCGGATATGCGATGCACTAAGTAACAATCCGACAACGCTGCATTACTAATATTGTCAGTGAACATCCAGTGAAGGATAATGGCGGCCGTTTGTTTACAATAGTGAAGGAGGCGAATTTGAGCGTAATTTGTGGTGAAAGTGAGTTTATAGTGACTAAAAAACATATACTAGAACAATGCCACGGCAGTATTTCGTTTGTGAAATAGTTACTAATCCGAGTTTAAATTTATCATTCCACAGGTGAGTACTTGTAGGTTACTGGTGTAGGCATTTGTTTTATAAATGGCTATTCAATTTGACAAATTAGTCGTTCTATCCAAAATTTGTATAAAAGCTACAGTTTAACTAGGTATGGTCCGTTTCAAACCTTTAGCAACAAATATAAATTTTCAGAATTAATTTTCTCCTTGAAATTGTGGGTTTTCTTGTCTCAAAGAAAATGTTTTCATACAACTCTTTTTGAACAATTGAATAAGAAATCATATAAATATTAAATATCTAAAACAAAGTTAACGGGTTTGCTTTTCCTACAAATATACATTGATGTATGCGTTTTTTGCAAAGTTTACGAGCTGCTGCATCTTAGTACGAAGCAATCTTTTTTTTAGTTTTTTAATGGGCAGTAATGTGTTATGTACCACCACTGTTTAGGCCGTACATCTTATTTATTGATAATACAAGAAACCACCTGCTTTGCACAAACCGCAAGCAACTGTTAGAAACACTTGTATTATTTTAAGTTTTAGAGATAATATTTAAAACTTCAATGTTTAGGAATAACATCCGTATTTTGTATAACTTTAAACGTATGGATACTTTTGATACCATATAGTAAATCATAACTTAAGGGAAAACCCTTCGCTATTTCCAACCAATAACATCACAGATAAAAACCAATGAAATCTCTTAAGACATGAGAGAAATTCGTCGGACGAGACGAATTTGAGGGTGCACCGAGATAAGCAGAGGGTGCCTGGAATGCTTTTAGCCGTAACGTTGACGTACTAATTAAGTTATTATAAACATTGCTCGGAGATTAGGGATCATACATGGGAACTAAGTCAGTATATATTGAGCTTTTGTATAAACTACAACCTATACTGTACCTTCTTAATTATTCTGCTATAATTAAATTCTTTAAAGCCGAATTATTGAAGTTTATCATATAGAGAGAAGAGGGATGTTTAAGAAAGTTAATATAAGGGATTAGGAGCAGAGTATAGAGTAGTTAGATTTTTCGAGTTGACTTCGAAATTGATTGTGGGATAAATCGTACGAAAAGTTCCATAATTAAATGGTTCTTTATTTTCCTTAAATGAAGTGGTGTCAGAAGAACTTTGTAGTTTAAATACCAAAGCCCTAACAACAATTATGTATAACATTAAAACAAAGAAAAAAAATTGTACAGTTTTTTGAAGACACTTTGCGTGAGAATGAAAATAACCGACTGACTAAACTTTTGAATAGTCAACCTCTTAACAATATCAAGAATTTTAATTTTTTTATTTGTTTTTTTACTGCGTAGACTAACATAAAATGAATTCTATATGAAGACTAAACATAAAGCAATTTCAATCACTCGCAGCGAATGGAACCCGTTGTCTAAGAAGATTACAAAGAAGATGTTTATGAAGCGCGATTCACTTGCTAGTACTACAACGCCTTCTATAGCGTTTTCTCTAACAATTGAATCTGCCCCTGCTAGGAGTATAATCAAAACCGGTTGTGTTTTGAAATCAATAGTTGTGAAAGGTTTCGTCGCAGTAAGAAAACCGCTTTCTCTAACAAAATCACAAATACCTAATGATTAAGTCAATGCAGGATTTTGATTGTATTTTCTTCCAAACAAAAAGTGAAGTTTTTGCTACGAAAAAAGCTGAATCAGTGTGTTAAACTGCTATTGGTTGAACCTTTATAACTAACAAAAGTTTTTGCTCTGTAACAGTTCATTCCAGAGATTGAAAAAAACTTAACTGAGGTCGTTTTTATTGATTTCTTTAAAATTTGACGAGAAACACACAAAAAATTTTACTGAAATTTGATTTCAAAGGATGATAGAAGATTCCAAACAAAATTTCTCTAGTTATTGCTGACAATGCAGGAAATACAGTAATTGAAGTTAGAATTTGTGGATGAAGGCATTTGCGTTGTATCGGCTGTCACTTAAATTAATTGTGCAAGAAGTGCTGAAAATTATAAATTCAAGCTGACAATTTTGTACGCAATCAACCATCATTGATTCAAGAAATTGAGACTCAAATTTCAAAAACACTTACAATTCTCCTAAGAAGAAATTAACCACATCAAAACTAGACGATGACAACATGGATCATGACATTTTGAAAAAAGATGATAAAACATCATCGGAATCATCCACTTCTTCATTGTGGTAACCATTTGATAATCAAGTAAAACAGGGCACTGGTAGAAGCAATAAGAAGATCAGTATGGAATTATTACGTGGTAAGGTAACATATATTGACATTATAAAGTATAGATTACTTCCATTAATGTCGCTATAAATGTATTTGTAGTTTTAGTAGCCAATTATTTAACGAAAGGGTGGGAAAAAAGAAAACTTTTGTAGCCTAGACTCAATATTCATTAATATTAGCTCATACTTACAAAAAAAACGGTTAAAATCGGTAGCAACCAAAATTCTTTTGTTATATAGTCTCCAAATTTTAAATAAAAAATTATTTCAGTTTGTCAAATTCACAGGGTTTATTTAAGGTAACGTATAATTAAGGGAATAGAATATAAAAAAGCAAATACTTCACAGTTGGATTTGATACATCAACAAATATAGAAAAATGAAAAAAAATCCACAAGCAAAAAGTCGCCCAAAATTTGTTGGCTAATCATTATTGGATTGCCATGGATTTCAAAACTGTCAGTGTCGGATGTCATTTTATCGTCCTAACGGTTTTAGTGCAAATTTTAATTGAAATAGAAACCAAGTAAATTAGATATGGAATTTGATCGAAATCGTTTTAATAGCATTTTTTAGTGATTTACTGGAAAAATAAAACCAACTGCTCTGGTAGGAACCTCACTTGATGATCATACATTGTTGGCTGGGGCTCGATTCTTGAATTGTGTACGGTAATTTTCGCATACGAAATCTTGGATATCACATCCTTTCGAAACTTTCATTCTAGACTCGTTACAGAATTTACTATTCTGTAGAATTTTTGACAGAACTATTTCGAAAACTTTGTAAATTTTTGTAAAACTTTTTTATAAATTGGTGACATTTAATTGCTAATTAAGTGATAAACTTTTTTGAGGAAATATCTGTCTTAGTCAAAAATCTCTTGCAACATAATAGCTCAAAAACTTGCATCAGTAGGTCGTTCTAAAGAAAAAAGACTGAAGAAAAGCTCAAGCTATACCATAACAGTTAGCTATTTTTCCACAGTGCGTTACTTCCAAAAATATTTTAGAAAATACTTTTGCAATGTGTCATTCATTTTAACCACTTGCCGGCTAATCCTGTTGAGAATTGTGACAGTCAATTATTAGGTGAATGTTGAAAATTTCAAAATTTTTGAATATGGTACCTTAGAAGATTATAATTCAATAGACTGGATATAATATCAAACCTTATTGCCATATCATAAATTTATGCAGAAATACTTAGAATATATAAGAAAAAAGCGGAATCAATGTACCGACATACCATGTTCAGAAATGAAATCATGAAGCTGTTTTTGGGCTACCCAAACATTCAGTACTACTGTGGCAATTGCCTTATGATTTTGCAGCTAATGTTCTAAAAAATTCAGATAGGGCGAACAAACTGTTAACTTTTGTCCCATAATAAATAACAGTTTCAATCAACCATGGCCAAGTGAATCAAATTCTGCTGTGCGTCATTTGCATTTATAAATGGTGTGAGAGAAGATTTTTAGTAGAATGCAATTTTCTCTCGATTTTTTTCTGCTTCTTAGAGAAATTCTCGCTTTAACCAAAACGAAGAAGATGTAATTTTTTTATCTAAATTATCAAGACTTGTAAGCTATTTTCTGTAGCAACCATTCCACAGCCGGATTGTCTCCAATATTCATCAAATTCACCTCCTGTAAGGAAAGAGTTTCCAGAACTCCCAATATTCATTCCTCAATTAATCAGCAAGACCATTTTGTTTCTCTTTTTCCATAATAACAGATGAGTAAAAAAGTTATGAAATTCTTATTTTGACTTTAAGAATCCAATTTATAGTATTTTAATGCATTATTGCACTTCGTAGACTTCAATCTACCTATTAATATATAATTTGATACTTTATTAATAAAGTATTAAACCGGGGCTGCTCACATAACCACTTTACCAAAATTTAGAATTAGTTCTGACTACATTCGTTTATAACGTAATCGCAAATTCTAAAATCTCGCCAATTGTTAGATGTAAGTGGCTGTGGTTCATGCGCTGGTGTGAAGTTCAAACATCAAATGAAAAACTCAAACTACTATCAAAGTTAATTAATTTCAATAAGTTTATATATCGGTGTTATATATCGGAAGTTATTCATTTTACATCAATTCTATTGGTTCGTTAATTTGCAAATGATGTTAAGAAAGCTGTCTGAGACGTGGACAATTTTTAAGTGAATACCTTCAATCTCAAATTCAAAACGGTGTTCACTAGTTCTGTTCCCAGATGCTCATAGAATATTGTTTTAGTAAAGGATGATAAAGAATGCTTTATTTTCCTTGAAATGCAGTCACATTAATTCTTATAACTATTTATATAATCATTTTGAAAAATTTTGCGATAAATTGTAAGTTTCTAGACAGTTGTTTTGAAATGGGTATATCTTATATGTCTCTAATTAAAAAATAAAAATGATTATGTGATCGTAATTTGAATTTGTGGCGCAAATTTTTTTTTATTGCCAGCGCCAAAGTAAGTGTAGTCAGAACTAAATTCAATTTTTCCGAAATGACCCGAAGTTTCCCATCTATATTCGATATTAGTATTCAATCTATGGTGTCAAAGTGGCAGCCTCGTATGTGAGATTAAACATTAAATTGTGTGATTGACATTTTTTTGTTAATTCAATCACCTACAGATACAGCTAGTTGAGGCGCAAATCCTTAAGACACAAGAATCAGTCTGTTATGCCCATAATGACACGCAGCGGAAGTTGATACAGTTGGCCATGGTTTCAACATTCTGAATTGTGAAAAACGGTTTTCCGAATCGTAACTTCAAAAACCTGTCAAAGCTGCAAGCTATAATTTTCTTCAAGAAAAAACTGGGAATATCTTAAGTTGATTATTTGGAAAAATTAAAAGACTATACAACTTTTTGTTAATGATGGCAACAGAAAGACCAGGTCTTGAGAGTTTGTAGTTGATTTCGAAAACATAATGCATCTTAACGGCTGCCTCAAGGAAAAATATAATTTTTATTATTTATTGACATCAAATTCAATCAAGACCATTAAGAAACACTTTTTAGTGCCAGCAGAAGAAGATGATAATAATAATAATATGAAATGTAAATATGAAAACTGTTGCATTCTAGAGACCACTGACATTTTAAAAGTTAGACTTCCAATACAATTATTACAGATGTCGAATTAGCAGTTTCAATTATCCTTCAACTTGGATTTTTTTTTAGTATCTCTACCCAACATTATACAAGATATAATAATATACATTACTGAATTCTTTACCGCATGTGACATGACCTCGAAATATGCGGCTGGGGTTGATAACCGTTCTTTACCACTAAAAACTCAACTTTCCATTTGCTAAATTCTTTGTTCAAATTCTAAATTGTTCATTACTTGTTCAGTCTTGTCCGCTAACATTAGAAATCTTCAAGGGTTTCAAATAGAGAATGAAATGTAACATTTATTTTATTAAAAATGTTTTCATCTATGTGTTATATTTTCGGTTATTTCTAACATTATATTCTGTTTATCATTCATTATCTCCAAAAATAGGTAATTAATCCTTCAAAACTCAATATTATCGAACAATTATCACTTGAAAAAAAATTGCTAATAAAACTAGTCATATTAAAATTGTTAGTAACATTAGTTACAATTGTACAACATACACTTGTAAAATTGTATACAGAGTGTTAAATGTGTGGAGCAATATTTCAACCTCAGATAGAACTTCTAGAATGATAAACCATTTTATAGCCCCTGAAGTTCGTTATGGAAGTTCAATCTTTCCACTATATCTTCTGAATGGTTAACCAAATAATTACAAAATTTTGTACGATAACTGAAGAAAACGTAGGTGCGAAGGTCTGAAATAATATATATTAGGATGAAACTTTTTTATCATCTCGAAAAGTCCCCCTTTTTGTGTGGAAATCTGATGCGCCAATAAATTCGACACCAAAAAGGCATACCTGTCTTATGTGTCTAAACTTTAACGTTTTCGAGGAACCACTTGTCTTCTATCTTATTGTTGCTGCCCCAATTTTACCACAGAAGAAAAATGACACTACAAAATCACTGTATGCTACTATCTTGAATCTAATCCAAAATCTCTTCTTCAAAATTTATCATCACAAAGTTTCAACCCTCACATAAAAGTTGGAAAAAGACCATCAAAATTTGCTCTGTACGAGTACATTTAAACACAATCAACATTTGTTATCACTTGAAAGTTCTTGTAATACGAGTATTGCTAGTTAATTCATATTAAATAAAGCGATTTTGAAAAAAGGACTTTCGGAAGGATTGTGAGGTTATGTAAGAATAATAAAATGACCGTCCTGTTGTCGCAAAGGTTCAATGACAATACTACAAAATAAGATTGAATTTAACAATTTCTTCAATTCTGAATCTTTTGTGACACATCTGATGTATAAATAACAAAAAAAATTTGATGGGTATGCTTTAATACTAGACATACTCTCAAATATAACATATATTGGTCCCAGGTAACTTTTAAATGATTGCACGGTTTGACATTTGAGGACATTTACACTTTCAGAGTGAGATACCCATCCGATTACCTTCCACATGGAAGATTAATAGAGTTCCTAATCTCATTAAAAACCACTACGGTAAATAATTATTCATTATTCATTTAGGAATGGAAAAAACTCTTTGAAATTGAAATTTTTCGAAACTAGGTTTACAGAAAGTGAATTAAATTGCGATTAACTCGCTGAATCTGAGAATTTGATTGGTTCATTTTGATCACGTTTGAAGACTGAGGATATGTTGACCGGTGATAAACAAAAACTGTTGAACAGGGAAAAATTTAAAGACAAATTTCTACTTGAACTCAGAATAGAGTAAAATGCGAAATTTAGCAACATTTCTAACATTAACAGATTAATTAACAGATGGTGATTAGTGATGTGAATGTAATTAAGTTTGTTCTAGTGAACACAACACCGTTTCAACATTTCTCAATAATCATGCGTAAGTGTTAAATGAAATAATCTAGAATAAAACAGAATATTTTTGTCGACACATAAGACAGTTATACCTTGTTAGTGCAGAATTGATTGGCGCCATCCGATTTTCACACAAAAAGAGGGACTTGTCGAGATAAGAAAAAAAGTTTCATTAAAACTGCATCGGAAGTGTTGTTTCTGGAAATTGGAATATTGTTTCAGACATTCTCAAGCAACATTCGAAAGTATAGGTTTCGATCGGCTATCGTACAAAGTTTCGTAATTATTTGGCTAATCGTTCAGAAGATATAGTGAAAAGATAAAATTTCCATAACGAACTTCAAGGGGCTATAAAATGGTTATTATTTGAGGTAGGGCAAATTTTTTTTCGAATGATCATCATTTCAGAAGTTCTATCTGAGGCTGAAACATTGCTTCACACGTCTAAAACATCCTGTATTATATTCTAATATTTTGAAAATCATTGTGACTAGTAAAACTGAAATAATTGTTTGTGCAACAAAATTTTACAAGTTACAAGATGAAGATGAATTTAAATTTAGAAGGAACTTGCGATACTGTTGTTTTTGGGATTTTGTCGAAAGGAACTAGTCTTAACTGCACTCCTAACATCAAAAATCGGATGATTCGGATGCAAAATTATCTGATGGCAATTTGCTCCAAACAAACGTTAAAATCTTTTTCAATTGATTGGTATTTTAAATACAATAAGCAGAAAAAGAAGTTGTAATTTGCAGTTTCATTTTATCTTCAGATATCAAAATTGTATCATTTTTTTAGATTTCGGATTTGCAACTTTTTTTTTCAAAACCACAGTCAAAACACTGCTGCACCTGATGTTCAAAAAAAGTTCAATGATCAGAAAGTGATTGGCAAAGATACTGAGTATATAGATTTAACGTATTGCATATAATAACGAACAACAATAAAGAATAATTTTGTAGCTACAAAGAAAAAAGATTTTGCGGTCAAAATGAGATGAGTCTCACAGGTCCTTATTCGTTCTAAACTATAATTTAGAGAAAGATTTTGTATTACTAAGAAAATTGTTACTAACTGTTGCATAAAGTGATTACCATTACCACAATTTAATAATGATTTACACTGACTGTGATTGAGCATGTCTCGTGAAAGTTGTGTAGTTTTGACTTTGTTCCTCGAGATCTGCAAATAACTATATTCATCATTGACGACAACTTTATTTTATCTTATATTGAAATATGAGCACATAATCACTTCATATCGTGGGATTTTGAAAGCCGCTTGCACAAACGTTGATTCTCTTTTAAACCCAAACTTTAATATTGATTTAACACTATATCGAAACACAATCTGGTCTGGGTTTGAATCAAAATTAACGTTTATCCTAAGAATTAAACTTTCAATATCATTGATTTGCGTTGCGTATTGAGTAACTGATAATTGTGACATACTACTATATTCACTTTGGAATGAACATTGTGTTAAACTGTTACTAGATGAATACAAAAAAGTGTAACAAAGTTTAGAGATCCAAAAATTACAAAAAAAAAAAAAAAATACTTTGGCGAGAGATATCTAAACTCCTTCGTGAAAAGGGCAAAAACTTATCAACTGAACAAATGTATAAAAAAAAAGTATTTTAAAACAAGCGTTCTTAAGAACTGTTAGTTTGCCAAAACAAACTCAAATGAGCGGTTTTGCCGCCGCTTCTGACATAATGAACTCAAGCCAATCAAGTTGCTCCAAACAGTAGCCAAAGAAACTTATTGGAACGTACTCTGCACTTACTGATGGAGTTTATCTACGTCACCGTTGGCGTGAAAATCTATTGTTCAAAAAGGTTGATTATTTCAGCCTTTTTTGAGTTCTTTTTACATATTTCGGAAACGATTTGGAAAAAAATAAAAATACGGGTATTTTAATTTTGAATGTAAATTCATCTAAGATAATTAGCAAAAAACGCTGTACAGGGTCATTTAAGTATATACAAAGATGATAGAAGTATGGAGATTCAACTGCCTCCTCAATCTGTCAACTTTGCGACTTTGCAAATTGTAGGGCCACTTTCAAAAATCTACATTAGATGGTACAATGCAAAATTCGACAATTTTAGGTTTTAAAATTTTTGAAAAATAATAGTTGATTAAAGAACTGGTTCAAGAAAAAAGTGAAGTAATTTAAGTATTCTGAAAGATATATCAGATACCTCTCATGAGTAGGCTTTTGAAAGCTGCTAAGAGATTGATCCAATTGTATCAATGATGCTTTACACAAACTAAAAATATGTATGATTTTGTATGAAGTGCCCTGAAGACTCGTACAAATGTCCCCTGTAATGTATTGAAATTGACCACAGGAACTACCACATCGGGGTCGCAGGTCCATCGGCTAAATTATCACTTTACCAATCGTATTGTCTTAGAAAATTTGCGTCCTAATGATGCTTCGTATGTATAAATCACCACATGGGTAAGTACACCAAAAGAAGTGACAATGTCAACTTACACTTTCAAGGAGCTATATTAACTGAGTTGACCCACCTGCATAATTTGTCATTATACTCGTATGATAATTTGACTGTCAAAACTATTCATATACATTTTCCATGTAATTATTGTGAAGAATACATTCCATGGGATAAAATAAGTGGCAACACTGCACATAAGATGATATCATCATATAAAGATAACCCTCTTGTCATTGCTCGAGTAGTAGATTTTCCAGCTTCAGATACATTAACTTTACAAATGGTACCGACAGCGTCATTAAGTATAGCTTCTCACGGATTATTATGAACCTCAATCGGGCAATATGGGGAATCACTCAAAAAAGCACAGCTTATAATACTAGAATCAGTGTGCAAACGATTATTAATGTAGCGATTCAAAATATAATGACAAACTTAGCCCTGCTGATTTTTCTTAATTACTATGGCAACGTCAATCGAATAAAACACCTGACCACGATAATGACAAAGAAAAAGGTGTTTCAACTACTCACCCCGGAAGTTTCAATTGAAATTATTGTGGTAAATGGCGACGGAAATTGACAATTCAAACGATTTTGAAGGGGCAACTTATGTTTGAGAAAAAAATAAGATGTGTTTTTTAATTAAAAAAGCAATACAAATATAGCTTTCTATTTGAAATAACAATGTTGATACCGACTTTAGGTATAAACGGAAGTACCACCATTCTGAAAATGTTTTAATTGAGTAGGACTTGGTTCAATACAAATTCTCGTTCAAACATCTTCCACAGAACTTGAGAATGGTAAAACAGCCTAAACAGGGTGTTTCATTAGTATCGGGACGGAAGATTCTGGCGTCATAGTAGAATTTCGAGAAAATGTAACTAGTGAACGTTAATCTATGTCACAGACTCTAATTTTTAAAAATATTTTCGAATTTATTCTACTCCCGTTTTAACCGGAAGCCTATTCAACTTTGTTTCTTTGAAGTACCATTGGTTTTATCTTTGGATATTTTAATTATACTCTAAATTGCTTATTAAAATTATATCTATTTTTTGAAATTAGTTTCAAATTGTCGAGTTATTGATATTTTTTTCAAAAAAAGTTTCAATTGCAACTGTTTAGAAGAAATTGGTATCTTTTTACTTTCCTTCTAGAATAAAATGGAATTTCGCGAGAACAAAGCAAGAGCAACAATTCATAATATCCTTTAAAAAAAAGAAAATCTCTCGAAGAACATTTTGTTTTATTATCGCAATTTCTACATATCTCAAACATTAGAAACTTATTTTTTGATTAAATTGAATGCCCTATATTTTTCTAGTTGATTTTGGTTTTTTATTTTCTTTATTTTGATAGCTATACTAATTTGTTTTGCTTTTGAGGTTTTTTGCTGATTTTATTTGAACAATTATTCAAATACCAGAATTTTCTACATAAGACGTTGTTTCTATAACTACTTGTCCAATGACTTAAACTTTTATGGTCCGTCACGGGGTAAGTAGTCATAGAAACAATACTTCTATCAAGAAAATCTAATGCCTAGTTGCAGAAACGTTCATCAAATTTGAAACAGCCATATACAGCGTCAACTATGTCAATTTCAGTAGGCGATAATCTGAAGCACTTTTCAATTGATCGCACGGTTGATCGTAACAAGTTACAACGAGTACTCGTACATCTAACACTTCGAAGTTTTTAAGTTTTTATTAAGTTACAGTCAAAATTCTAGATAACGGAAAAACCTATAAATGGATCAGCTGTATTTGTTTGGTTTACCATAGGAACCCATATTTTAATCCGTTCTTTATAATGAAGAACTTTCTCTCGGATAACAAAATTTTTTATTTCTCAAAAGAATTTTTTGCACCATTGTGCAAAAGTTTTTTAACAACTTATAAAAAAAGAAAAGAAAATATACGCAGAAAACGTGAATGTTTATGGCTAATAAACAAATGAACATTTTTGGCTCTCAGATTTGGAAACAAAAACGTGTACTAACTTGCGCTCTAAACTTACTAAAATATCAACGACTGATTTACGTCAATTAATTCATTAATGAAGTCACCTAGAGTTCGCAATGTTTCTGTGATAACTAGTGGGTTACTAGAAACTTTGTTTAATATGAATGACATAAAAAAAGTTCTCCAACATTCCATACAACATTCAACTTAGCAGAAGATGATAGAGACTCAACAACTGAAATATTCATAATTCATAGTGATAATAGAAAAGTATTTGTTGGCTAAAAAATTTAAAAAACATTGAATGTACTAAGGCAAGTCGACAGTTATTGGTTCTGGCGATGAAGACTTTATGAGTCATCCAGTCAAAATGCTACCGATACCTAACATACATCAGAACTTCTAATTCTTTTTCTAATAGACTTTGAATCGAAAATAGGCTAAAACTTTCAAAGAAGAAAAAACGAATTCTTGTTAATTATTGATGCTTTGGATAAGAATAAATTCAGATTTTTTCTCGAGTGTGAGAATCGCTATGAGAAATTCTAAAAGCATTTGTTATAACTAGGTTGACAAGATTCTGCAAAAAAAACAAAGTCAGTTCAATAAATCGAAACAGTATGCGAAACTAGTTAAACAACAATAAATAGGTGATAAGTATCAGTTATTAATGTATAATTCAAACAATAAAAGGTGTAAGATTTAGTCTAAATCTTGTTTTGCGCCCAAATGACAGCAGTGCTAACTACATGTCAAATTGTTTATAACATTTTTTCCATTCCCAAAAATAAAAATTTGTTTAACAAATTTTTGCAGTTTGACTGTCACGCTTGATATTCCGGTCGTCCACAAACTTTAATCGCCATCATCAAACAAAAAATTCGCTCCAGGACAACAACTATGAGCAATTACTGGAAAGCTTGATTGCCTATGTCAAGAACACTTCAATCATTCAACAGTCAATCATTCTGTCAATTTGGTTGACCCCCAAACACGAGCACTTACACAATCTACTGCTTTTACTGAAGGGGAGATCCCATCACGGGGACAAAGGCAAGCAGCCAGAGAGCAGGGAGTTTGACCCGGAACATCCTGAAGCCAGTGAAAAGAGATTCTTCGAGGTGGAGTTACTGCGACACGGATTTTGGGAGAATCCAAACAACTAAAACTAGGACATGGCAAAGGCGATGCTGAAGAAAGGAACGATTCCAGTGCTGTAAGAGTAGAGCGGTTGGCCACAAGGCAAAAAACTGCAACAATAAGAAGTGCTGTTTCAAATGTGGCAAGGAGGGCCATGAGGCAACAGATTGCAAGACGTACAGAACGGACACAGAGCGGGATCAATCAAGTGTCTGAGGTACAGCCAGATTATGCATCGAGGGGTTGAAAGAACGGTCAAAGGAACCGACACAAGCGAGCTCACAAGGGTAAGAGGTAAGGTCTCACTGGAAAGGAGAATCAAGCTTATGATTATGCTGGCATACTGATTAATACAGATTTTGAGTTTTGACATTTTTGATCTTCTTGTTGGATCTTCTTGGTGTGTTTTTTAAATGAAAATTGGAAATGAAACACCCACTAACACCAAACTTTTTTACTTGATACGACGCACGTTTCGACAACAATGTTGTCATCCTCAGGTAGGAATTAAAACTAAATTGTTTACAAACCATTCTTAGCTTATATACTAATCGTGCCGGCTTCCACCAATCTTCACTTCCCCCTCTTATCAACCAATGAGAAGAGGTAATAGAGAAAAGGTAATAAGGTTGTTATTTTAGACAAAAAGGAGTATTATGATAGGGTTAATCACCTTATTGCTAATGGTCCTTACAAGTCAATTTCAAAAAATCCTTTGCCAAAAATGATAAGAGAAATCAACAACACTTTGAAAACTTGTAACAACCTCATTACTCCAGAACTAAAACGAAAATTACATGTATCAAACCCTATTGTCCCTAAACTCTATTGTCTCCCAAAAATTCATAAACCAGGAAAGTCAGTCCGTCCAATTGTCTCGGCAATTGGGGCTCCAACTTCGAAGGTTTCTAAATGGCTAACCAACGAATTTAACAACTTGCCACTTCAACAACCTAGCTTTGCAGTCAAAAATTCTTTAGAATTTATCAATAAAATTAAAAATATTCAGTTGCACGAAGACGAGTTATTAGTTTCGTTTGATGTAAGCTCTCTTTTTCCAAGTGTTCCTATTCCACAAACTTTAGCCTACCTTAATGACTTACTGGTTCAAAATAATTTAGATCAAACAGTTATTAACGAATATATTCGACTCACCGAAATTTGCATGAAACAAAATATTTTTCAATTTTCCGGGAATTTTTTCGAACAGCAAGAAGGTACTGCAATGGGTAACTCATTGTCACCTTTCTTAGCTAACCTTTTCATGAGCCGTTTTGAAAAGGATCTTGAAAGTGAGCTCGAATATTTTCCAAAAGTTTGGTTAAGGTATGTGGATGACATTTTTGCCATTTTCGACACCAAAAAATGCAAAATCGATGATTTTGTCCAAATTTTAAATAATCGCTTTCAAAGCATTAAATTCACTTGGGAAAAAGAAGTAGAAGGAAAGTTACCATTTTTAGACACTTTAGTAATTAAATGTAATAATAGATTAGAATTTGATATTTATAGGAAAAATACCAGTACGCTTCGCTACATTACTGCAGACTCCCATCATTGTCCCCAACACAAGATGGCAAGTTTTAATTTCTTAATTCATCGACTCATTAATTTTCCCTTGAGTAAAGAGAGGTTTGAAAAGGAGCTCAAAATTATCAAAGATGTAGCCAGGTATAATGGTTTTGAGACTGGAATTATTGATAAAATAGTTCGAAAAATTAAATATAAGAAAATGGTCACTGATTCAACGACTTTTGAAAACAAACCAGAGAAAACAACTTTTATATCATTACCTTATGCTCCTTCAATCACAAGAGGTTTGAGCAAAATTTTCAAAAATTTAGACTTCCGAGTTGTTTACAACTCGGGCACAAGTCTACAAAGTCTTCTCGGTAACCCTAAAGATAAAACAGGGCCTTTAGAAAAGTCGGGGATTTATGAAATTAATTGCAAAGACTGTAATCAAAAATATATTGGACAAACACGTAGATCAATTTACACTAGATTTAAAGAACACATGGCTCATCTCAAATACAATAGAATAGAAAAATCTAGTGTTGCCCAACATATTTTTGAGAATGACCACAGAATTGACAAAAATAATATTAGAATTATTAGGACAATCAATAATTGTAAATTTCTTGACGCATTCGAGAGTCTAGAAATACATAGAAACAAAGGACGTCTAATTAACGCCGATTTTGGTCCAATCCCCACCTCTTCGCTCTTCTCATTGGTTGATAAGAGGGGGAAGTGAAGATTGGTGGAAGCCGGCACGATTAGTATATAAGCTAAGAATGGTTTGTAAACAATTTAGTTTTAATTCCTACCTGAGGATGACAACATTGTTGTCGAAACGTGCGTCGTATCAAGTAAAAAAGTTTGGTGTTAGTGGGTGTTTCATTTCCAATTTTCATTGACATTTTTGTATTAGTTTTTAGACAAATTTCTGAACACCCTGCAGAACATAAGTGTAATTTATTATTAGGATTTATTGCCCACACTCTTGCATTAAGCCCGCCACACATTGTAGCTTTGTTTGGCAGAATTGATCGACGAAAAACGGTGATCGAATAAAAACGGTGTAAAACCAAACTTGTTCGACGAATTTGCAAATAGTAACAAATCTGAAGTGTGTGGATTAAGCGTTTTTATAAACGACTGATATATCTGTAGCGTATTTACTAGAGAGCACGCAAAAATGGATCAGCGTCAAATGAATAAGTTTTTACCTGAATTTATAGAAATATCAAAGTTTTCCCAATTTTCAGAATATTAAATCGCAAAAGTACAGTGATAGAATTAAAAAAAGTAAAGGTTATCAGCAATTACTAGCGACACTGAAAGAAAAAATGGCCATGCAACCAAGTGGACAGTGGAAAAAAAAATGATTCGTTAAGAGCGGGTTTTAGAAGAGAATTAAAAAAAATTAATGAGTCCAAAAGAATCAGTGGCTAATCCAGCCATCACTGCACATAAATAAAGTCATCATTAATACTGTTTCACTTATTATCAGAAGACTGCAGTCTGTGGTCAATTTAAAGTTCGCGTTCTTGTTCGAACTGCGTTGTTCGTCGACCAAATGTGCCAAACAAAGCCGTAATTACTGATTATCTGTCCAAAATAGTTGAATTAAGAATAAAATAATATAAAAATGTGAAAATAATGGTAAATTTCAAAAATGTAAAAAACCATGGAGTGTTCAATCTAAAAGAAAAAGCTGATTATATACTTAGGGTATAACCGAAGGTGTCACACTTTTGAAAATATTTTAGTGAGATTGACCATGTCGGGAAAAATTCAAAACCAAAGATCCAAAGAAACATCCTAAGAAATATAAACTCTAATATTCATTTTCCTCATTTCTCAAGTATATCACACGGTATTCGCGTGACTGACAACAGAAAATTGAAGTATCATCTCTACCAACTTTTTGTTGTCCGATCTTCACGTCCCGGAGATCATCAAAATCAAACTTGTCTTTGGATTTAGTTTAATGATGGAATGTATGAGGATACTCTGAGCCAACACCTCCTCAATGAAATTTATTATTACTAAATTTACTGAGCAGGCGGTGCTCTGAACCTAATTTTGTGTTCAGATTTTAGGTGCTGAAAATCTTCATGATACTATAATGGCAACTTTACAACCCCTTAAAATGGGTGTGTGGGGTAGCAATATCTCGGCAATATTTTTCCAAGTATCTGACTATGCTACATTTTTTGTGTTTGGACAACTCAAAAATAAACAATTGCGCATCTGCAGGCAGACATCACTAAACAGATTGATTGTGTTTGAACATTTAAGGAGAATAAACATCAACAAGAGGACGTACAGTTAGAACAATATCTGTAGCGATGAAAAAAAAAATCATTACTGTTCAACATATTGAATAGCGTATACTATCGATATCGAGAAGATGTATCGATAGATCAAATTATGTACTGTAAAGACATGTACACTCTAGTGAACTAAAAGAACTGTGGTGTAAAAGTGCATCAAAATAACTCTAAGAAATTGTAGTCACAGATAAATAAAAAAAAAAAAAACAATTTGCAAACAGCAATTACATTAACCAACAAAAATTTCTTCTTTCAATCATTTTATAGTACTTCTGAATTTTTTAATAATAAAAAATCCAAAATGGCGTCCTAGAATCACGCAGCAAATGTAAATTTTTTTAGAACAAAAAAATCGGCAATTTTTACTTTTTGTTTTACAATTGCAATGGTAAAGAGAATCCTCCATAAAAATAAGTATAAATCATACAAGGTTATGTTATTGTAGGCTAGATGATATTACTTTGATACTATTTGTTTTTTTCAATAGGAAGCTAGAGTCCAACACCTGAGGCGAGAAAATGCGCCGAGGAAGATTCAATTTGCCAAGTGGTTCCTGGATATGTGTCACCAAAATAGACTCTTTTATTCAACAGTACTCCAGTCCGATGAATGAAGTAGGATGTTCAATCGAAACCAACTTTCATTTAGGCAACTGAATATACACATGAGGTTCGTCAACAAATTATTCAGATTCGGTTCAAGGTTGTTGTGGTGTGGTGTGGTGTGGTGTGGTGTGGTGTGGTGTGGTATGGTATGGTATGGTGTGGTGTGGTGTGGTGTGGTGTGGTGTGGTGTGGTGTGGTGTGGTGTGGTGTGGTGTGGTGTGGTGTGGTGTGGTATGGTATGGTGTGGTATGGTGTGGTATGGTGTGGTATGGTGTGGTATGGTATGGTGTGGTGTGGTATGGTGTGGTATGGTGTGGTATGGTATGGTATGGTAGGTAATCGGTTAATTCGTCCGTTCATTTTTTTTCTTTTTAATAATCTTAATCAATATAATTATAATAAATTTTGAAATGGCCAATTATTCGATTACCCAGAAGAGCTACTAACTGCTGGGAGACCTAAATTGTATTTCCAGCAAGAAGGTACCATTAATCAACAGAGTCTGAATTATTTGACCCGAAAAGATTCGATAGACACTGCAGGACCTATTCGATGGTGCTACTTTTTGGGGCGTGTTGAGTAAAACAGGCATTATGGACACCTTCATTTTGTCTCATAAAGATGCCTGTTTCATTTATATTGCACATTAAATAATATGCCTAAAAAAGAAAGTAAGAAAATCCATCCGGTGTGCAATGGCAACCATGTTTGATTAATTAATAGACGTCGGAAGAGATAGTATAGTGTGCAATCGACCAGCGCAAGTACTGTACTAATCTATGCGACGCATTTAGTAGCTATTGACTTGGTCCGATGGAGTGACAAAAATTCAGTAAAACTAAAAAATTTTCACGCGTGAGATCCACCCTCTTACATTCTACAGCACTGTCTACTATTTCCTCCTAAGTCTATTAATTAATCAATAATGCTTACTTGAAAGCTTAATGACATGCATGTGCCATCTGCCCTTCTACGAAGCAATCAACTTAAGGTTAGAAGGATGCAGTAGGCAGCAAACCAGTTGAATTAAAACCATTTTAACCGGATTTTTTTTTACCTTTAAATCCATACTTAATTTATGTTGTTCGGAAGACCGAGTTTTTATTTTGAAAATACCAAATGAACGATATGCAAAAACAATGTCTCGATAATAGATCAGAATCATTCCCACCCAAAATTTAATTTGCTATTAATGACATAACAGACAAAACTAGTCGAATGCATAAAAAAATTTGGAGAAAGTCAGGATTCAAATTATTCATAACCTTAACCTTAAAAAAAATAACGCAAAACACGTAATGGACGGCGTGTGACAGTTAGACAGGAAGCTTTAGCTCTGATGCCGCTGAAGCAATGTGTAAATCTTGAAGATCAAACAAAAATTAGAGTTCCAGTACAATGTTGTTGAGATGTAGACTCAAATTATGCAGCTAAAAGACAAAGTAGGGAATGCACAAATAGGTACAGAATGAGTTGGAACTCCAAAAGCTAAAAGAAAAATATACCTGGTAAAAAAAGAAACAATTAAGGAGCAATATTAGGGCTATTCAAATAGAATTCAAAGGAGAAATCAGGACAGTAACAAATGAGCGTATCAATGAAGACTGGAATTCTTCCAAGCAATTTCTAAGAGTATTCCATCAACAAATTTGAATCTATACATTCCTCAGAATAAATAGAAAAATTCAGAAATATAGTATTAGAAATATAAACTACACATTCAAGATATTCAAATTCAAGTTTAAAAAAATCAACTTTGTCTATTTGGATAAATCTGGATTTAGCAGAACAATAGTCGAATTCGAATGTGGGCCGCCGTGTAAACACAACAAAAATTAGAAAAGAAGGTAAACGATTTACCATTTTACATGCTAATTATTCATAAAGTTTTCTCGATGGTAATAGTATTTTTCTAAAAAGCAACAATAAACATTGAGACTACCATCAAACGATGAACCATAGCGTATTTATAAACTGTGTGAAAAATCAGCTATAAACAAGACTAGAGGGAAAAGAGTGAAAATAACGGACAATCCTCCTTATGATTTGATTAGAACTGATAATCCACCCAATTTCAATACATCAAAATCAAGAATGCAAAATTGGTTAAACAAAGAGAACATCTGCATTGGCGTTGGGTCTACCAAGAAAGAGTTATGATCCCTAATAAAGCAAAGCTCTGGAGATGAGTTTCAATCATCTGTAACAACAAAGCCAAAAAAATTTTGTACTTTCTAGTATTTCTATTTGAAGAAAATATTTACTTTCGTTCATTCAAAACTGACAAGTGCGGCATGTTCTCCATATATGTATATTTAAACTCACACATTAAGCACAAAATAAGTGAAAGTGATTCCGGAGAAGACATAGCCTCCAGAAATTGAAGAATTAGCGAAAGCCACGACCGACAGTCTCCTAGGCGGAAATGTCCAGTACGTCTAATTAATGATTTTATGCAATACGTCCCTGATTTGATTTTAATGCTCACAAAAGCTAAAAAGGAAAAAATTGTATTACAGAGTGTATTAACTATCGAAATTAATGAGGCCTGTCGTGTGCAAGAGCTAAAGAATTTGACAAGAGCTGATTTTCAAGATCTAGATGATAAAATTCTCGTTAATAATGTTACAAGCATAACAGAAATTCAGAGATCATCTACTGCATCTGGAACTTTTAACAATATTTGTAAATAATACTTCGACATTCGTCTTGAAACCAACAAATCAAACAATTTTTTCTCAATTATCAGAAAGGCAAGTGTACGAAACAAGTGGTACGGATCAATAAAATTAACAATGAACAAAAGCAAATTGCACAGTAGGTATTTGAAACTCGAAAATCCTTCTTCATTAACAAGCAATTGCCTGCGTAAAACCACGGCAACCCTTCTGGTAAATGCTGGTGAAGATTTACTAGCTCTTAAACGCCATCGTCAATGACAAAAGAAATGAAATACTACAGAGAGTATCATGAAAATACCAAAAAATTCTCATATTTCTCAAACACGTATTGCTTATCTGGATATTCAAAAAGAAACAGAAATAAATTACGATAGTTTGTCAGCAGATGTGATAATCCAAAATGTTTAAATGCAGATTAGTGCACCGTTCTCATCTATGAAACGGTTCCCATTAAAGGGATAGCATGAATCTGCTATAAACGTCGTGTTTGTAATCGTTTTTCTTCCACTGCATTTACCCCTGAAAATAAGATCAGTAGTTTGCAAAATAAAAATCCCTTGCAGCAATTGTAAGTTATGACCAGCCAAGCAACAACCACGAAAAAGACTGAAATAACATAAATATGATTCAAAATTCCTTTGAATGAAACAACTCCCGCGAAACATGTCACGAAATGGAAGTAACAATTTTAGATAATAATTTTAACAAGAAAATAAAACTCTCAGATGATACACACCTATCCTGGTATAAGTCTAATATCACCATAATCAGTAAAATATCATTATTATTCCATTAATTTTGTTCGCAGAACATTTCAACAAGCCCGGCTCTATTAGATAAGTTGGAAAACTTCATCGAGACTAGGGGCCTTCAAGCCCGACATGTTGAAAAACTGTCGATCATTCGGGAAGCTTTGCTATTTGTGGGGTACTCCTCAGGGAACTGGACAACACCCCAAATTATAGCGGGTGTCCCAGCGAATAGATAAAATCAATTATTAGCCTGTTAAAATATAGAAAAAATTGTCGTATGACAAGTAGTATGATAAATGTTATGCCGATTATTTTTGTGGTAATGCTACAAAAATCAACGAAGCTGAGATATGAATTGGACGAGTGCTTGCACGAGTCCATTTCAAAAGCACCGTTGTACATGAGTAGCAGCACTGGAAAATGATCTGCAGAACATTGACTACGAATCGTATTCGGTGGACTATTTAATGAATCAAATCTCTCGAACCCAAATTGAATAATTTTTAAATCAAACCTTTCATGATTGCGTTACTGTAACATAATTTATATTCAATATTTCTCATCAAAAGTCGGTCACAAACTGAAAACTGTTGAAAATTTTTCAAATTACAATGGAAAGTGGGTTGAAGAGGTTTGCCCGAAAAGATGATGGGGAAATTGATTACAAAAAATTTGTCGGAAAGCTCAAAACGATCTCGTGACTCAGTTTGGGGCCAGTTTTCACAATTTTTACAAGAGAAAGGTAATAAACTTGAAAAATCCACTTCTCCTTTTGAATTAAATACTATTTTGAAAAGTTGGGCATATAATGTGAAAAAGAAAGATGGCATAGATTACAAAGCGGGAGTTATAAAACATATGTAGAATTCAACGGCGAAAATGATTTAGGAGAAATATTTCACAACTTAACCTTGTTTTCAAATCTGCAAGAGAAGCTAGAGATACCATGAGAAAAAAATTGCAAGCTTTTCCAGAAAAAATGACTGCTAATGCAGCGGTCCTGGGTGAAGACGAACTTGCAAAAATCATTGAACTTTTAGTTGAAAACACCCCGGAAGGTCTTCAAAAAAAATTCTATTATTTAAGCGTCTTACAAATTGGCTTGGCGAGGTGGAGAGGGAGCACAATGTAAAACAAGTTTTTTTTTTTAAAGAATTGGACAATCAGGGATACGAAATTGGACGTATTGAGTGCAACCCCATTTTTTTCGAAGACCGTACAAGGAGGTGCGAAAAAACTAACTAATAGCAAACAGCTGATAGCTAACAAAAGAAATGCTGATAGGTGTCCAGCAAGGTATGAAAATATGTCCCAACATTTCGTTTTCAGATTATACAATAAACTCAAATCAATGAGAAGCACTAACATTACAACGGACAGAATGTTATTGACTCCCAATCCGTATTGAAATCGTGAATCCTGTCATTGGTACAAAAATTCTCAAGTTGGTATTCCTGAAATTGGCAAATGGGTTAAATCTGGAGTGGAGACAAAAAAACGAAAGATATCAAACCATTCAATAAAATCTAGTGCTGTGTCTATCCTTCCAAAATATAGTGTTGAAGAACAGCAACAGTAATTCCATTAAATCTTATTTGCAACTAGACATAGAACACCATCAACAAATAGTGGAAAAGATGAGAGCCTTTATATTTGATAGCGACAGTAACTATACAATTGAGAACTATGAAAAAGAAACAGGATTATTACAAAACTGCTCTAATATCAGTTTTTCCAATTGTAATTTTCAGTTTTTTAGAAAATAGCCTATTTGTTCATTTCCACTAAAAAGAAAAATTGAATGAAATTCTTCATTTGTTTAAAATATTCACTCTTTAAGACTAGTACAATATTCGATAGAATCATTACTAGTCCAATATTCACTACAATTCTTTTGTTACTATAGAAATATCTAAAATTGTGGTTTTTTCATTGGTTGAAGAACGTTAAATGACAGATGAATTAAATAGTCAAAATTTGTAGATACAGAGAAACCTCCCTTAACGGACACCTCTGATCGACGGACACCTCTCAATAGCGGACAGTTTTTGTTTTTCGTAACTCGAATATACGTAAAACAGTATATTGGAACCTCCCAATAACGGACACTCTCAATAACGGACGCGGACAGTTAAATTTAGATTTTATATATAATGTTATGTGCAAAATCACCTCTCAATAACGGACAAATAAATAAACCCATTCAAAACGTAAATAATACTCGAAGTTCTAATTAGTTCCTAGAAGCGAGCGGTCCACGTCACAATACTCGATACTCTTATTCATCGCTTCTTAGAATTGAGTCGTTCGCGTCACAATATAAATTCATGCTTGTTGTTAAAACCAAATTAGTGTTAGATGCAGTGCCGTATCGAGAAGATGGCCACTAGTTCTGTCAAACGAAAGTTTGTTAGTGTTCAAGAGAAAATTGAAATTATTGAATTCTCAGAAAAATACAAACTTAGTGTCCGTGAAACAGCAGAAAAGTTTAAAGTGGGAAAAACTCAAGTTGGTGACATATTAAAGAACAGAGAAGAAATTCGAAAATCGTTTGCAGAAAATGGAAATTGTGAACGGAAAAAAAAGTTTCCCAAGACTGAAGGTGCTGCATTAGATCAAATTGTTTTCGACTGGTTTTGCAGAGTTCGTAGTAACAATATTCCTGTTTCTGGTCCCATTCTTCAGGAAAAAGCATTAGAAGTTTCTAGAGAACTGAAATTAGACCAGTTTAAAGCTTCAAATGGATGGTTAGAAAAGTTCTGTCACCGCTGGAATATAAACTTGAAAACTATTTGTGGTGAGGCAGCTGATGTTAACATGGAAGAAGTGGAGCAATGGAAAAAAAAACTTTGTTCCATCATTCAAGAATACTCGCCAGAAAATATCTTCAATGCTGACGAAACTGGCCTCTTCTTCAGGGCATTACCGAAAAAAACCCTGGCGCTAAAAAATGAAAAGTGTACTGGTGGAAAATCTTCAAAAGAAAGACTTACTGTTCTATTTTGTGCTAGTATGGCTGGAGAAAAAGAAAATCCTCTTATTATTGGAAAATCCAGGAATCCACGTTGTTTTAAAGGATCTCACGTCAATAAATTACCTATTGATTGGTATTCCAATAAAAAGGCGTGGATGACCAGGGACATAATGAGTGAATGGCTAACCAAATTTGATAGGAAAATGGGAAGACAAAACCGGAAAGTGATTCTTTTTTTGGACAACGCCACCTCTCATCCTAACATAGCTTTGAAAAATGTAAAATTATTGTTTTTCCCTCCGAACATGACTTCTGTTTGTCAACCTCTGGACCAAGGAATTATCAAAAACTTCAAGTTATTTTACAGAAAATTTTTGGTAAAACGTCTGTTGTTATCTATGAATGATTCTGTGTCTACAAAAGAACTAGAAAAAAGCATTACAGTGTTCAATGCAGCCATATGGATCACCGCCGCTTGGAAAAAAGTAAAACCGGAAACAATAAGTAAGTGTTTCTTCAGGGCTGGATTTGGGCAAAGCAACGACTCACTTAACGATTATGATGAAGAAGATGATATACCGTTGTCGACTTTATTAGAAAACATGAACAACGTAGCAATGGATGATTATGTCGATATTGATAAATCTTTACAAACAGAAAATATAAATATAGATATTATTGAATGCATCCGAGAGTTTAAAGACAACAAAACCGACAGTGACAGTGATAGTGATAGTGACAATGAAATTGTTCCGATTACTACTATAAAGAACATGAGTGTCGCCCTTGAAAAAATTAAAGACTTACAAAACTTTTTTATTTTAAATGATGATATAGAAAGTGTTCAGAAAGTTTCAGAACTCCTCTCACATGTAGAAAATACAATTATAAAGCATAATTTTGTTAACAAAAAACAAACAAAAATTAATGACTTTTTTAAAAATGTTACTCCTAATTAATAACCATGTTCATACTTATGTGATATCACGTTAATCCTATGTTATAAATTTGTCTTTATTCAAATTAGTTAATAAATACTAAAAACATATAATCAATTTAATTACATTAACCCCCAAGTTAAAACCTCTTAACAACGGACACCTCTTCACAACGGACAATTTCTCACTCCCCATCGGTGTCCGTTGTGGAGAGGTTCCACTGTATTAATTCTCTGCATAAAATAGAATTATTTTCAAATATACAAGGTGACTCATAAATAAATTTCCACACAAAGTTATGATTTTTTTTTTTTTTTTTTTTTTAATGTAACACTATATTTTTTGTGTTTCCAAACATGGCTTGATATTTTGAGAATTTTAAACACAATTTTCAGCAGACGGTTCTACAGTGTCACCATTAAAGTCGGCTCCATATGGGAAAAATTCTTATTAAAAGGTTTAGTTAAAATTTGATATAAGGATTAGTTTTTGCTTCAAATTAGATGGAAAATGACAACAACAAACTGATTGAGCGGTGTTCATTTGTCAGCAAATTTAACATTTTTTGCAGTGAATGACTGAAAATGGCATATCTAGACAAAATTTCTGAAAATTTTATTTAAAAAAATTGTTTGTAATGTGATTTTATGGATGTGTGCAATATTTGAAAAATCTAGCGTGAAATTGACATTTTTGGCAAATAATTCTTTTCTAACAGTATCAAAATGCAATAAACTGGTATAAATTGGTATACTTCTTTTACTTCAATTTTTTCAAAATTTCGATTTTAGTCACAAAAAATTGGCATGAGCGGTACAAAGTTATCATAACGTTCTTTTAATGCTGAAAAATATTATACATCTAGACCTTTTTGAAAGAACGTTAAAATCATTATAACTTTGCACCGCTCATATCTTTTTCTCTTGTGACGAGATTTAAATTTTCCAAATTTATCAAATCTAGAAAGGAATATTTATTATGGAAAAGACTTAAAACGTTGAATATTCCAAAAATAAATAAATTTATACGAGTTGAGTAAACTTTGAATTTGTAAAAAAATAATTATTTAATAAAAATGCCTAAAATGTCAACTTCACGCTAGGTTTTTCAAATTTTGCACACATGCATATAATTGCGTAAGAAACAACATTTTCAAATTATTTTTTTTTTAATTCAGCCAAGAAATGTCAGTTCCAGCCATTCACTGGCATGCAAGAAATGTTAAATTTGCTTACAAGCCAACGTCGCTTAATCACGTTTGTTATTGTCATTTTTCATCTAATTTTTAAAGTTTTGAACAGTCTAAATTCGAACACCTACATGAACACTTGTAAAAGCAAATTTTTAATCGAGCTTAATCGTATCTTCAAGCAAGTTTGAGCATATGTAGCCAAACTATATTTCTAATACGTGCCCTTGAGAGTTCATAAGCATTTTTCTGTTGTTTTGTAACAAAATATTCAACTGGATTTAGCTTTATTCCCAAAGTCAAGTTTTCTGTCAATCAACATACATATGGCATGCTATAGTACACTTTTTTTCAATTTTACCCTAAGCCATAAAACTGTGACAAAAAGTGCAATACAATGAGCACGTATCAGGTAGCGACAGCGCTTATTTTACTTACTCTTACCTACTCTTTTGAAGAACGAGAAAGACAACAGAATTTTATGACTTTAGGGTAAAATTAAAAAACTCTACTATATTTCTAAATGAATCAATGAAATTTAGTAACAGCTTTACTATATCCGCTCAATTCAATTTCATTAAATTGATTAGAAATCGGATGGTAAATGTAAGTTGATTGACAGGTAACTTGCCAGATCATTGTCAGATAATTGCCAAGCCGCTTCGGTGAGCGCCCTTCCTAAAAGCTTGATTTAGAAAAGAATATAGCAAGGAGGTAGAATCTAAAAAATCTGGAGTCGGCACAGATAATTAAACTTACTAACTTTATAGTACTACGATTTATTCTTATTTTAAACCAGACACTGTCGCTATGTCAGTTGACAGAAAAATGTGCAACCACATGGCCACATCTTCAAATATGGACATTTAACTACTTCTTCAAGAAAGTTTCTTTTATCCGTGAGGCGAAATATGCGTACCAGTCGTAAGCCAGGCTCGTTTCGATTTCGCAGTATAATACAAGAGGATCATGCATGAAAGAAAAGAAGTATTCTTCATTGACAAATATGGCATTCAAATAGATTCAAGAATTTCTAACGGAAGATCAGCTAGGTACGTACAATCTAGCATTGAATTATGACATATGGCACATGAACGTCTATTCGCAGTAAGCGACTATCATTTCCTAAGCTAATATTGAATGCATCGTTCCACATTTTATTTTTTTACTCAAAAACGATGCCCTTTCAAGAAAAAAAAATAGCAAGAGGAAAAAAGTTCCTAAATTGAACAGACTTTCAAATTATTGTAATGGCAAGTATGAACTAATTTGTGCTAAAGAATTATCAAGAAATTAATGTCAAGACAATCTACAGTACTACAAATAATATTGCAACGATGGACGAAAATAACGCCAATATGCCAAATTTCACACACTGTCGTCAACATTCCCAACTCAAAAACTCACAAAAAAAGATTTTTTGTCGTTGTATCGGAAGGTGATATTAATCCAGTACAATTGATTAAAAAATATATAGCTTTACGGCCGTCTCGTGTGACTAATAAAAAGATTGTTTGTATCATATAGAAACGGAAGGTGTACAATCCAGCCTTGTTGTATTGATTTTTTTCTCCAAAATAACTCAGAAGATTGCTGGATATTTAAAACTTGAAAATCCAGCCATGTACACAGGACAATGTATCCGAAGATCTTCAGCAACTTGTCTTGTTAATGGTGGTGGAGACATTTTAGATCCACAGAAACTGGGTGGATGGGAGTCGAGTAATGTAGCTAGAGTATATTTAGAAGAGAACTTAACGAAAAAGATTTCTATAGCGGAAAAAACTCAGTTTGGGAACGTTAGATGTTCTGTTGAATCATTTCAAAAGAACGAAGTTAATTCAGAAGATTTGGCAGTCATGAATGAAACAAAAAACTTGCCATTCAACTTTGAAAATTGTAAAAAAGTTGAAGTTCATGTTCATAAATAAATTTGAGAATTTGTTAGTTCTTTATCTATGTATTATAATTTATTCAGAAATGGAAGAAAAAGTAGGAATCGAACCGGTAAGGTGCTTTGATAACGTTTATCAATTAGAATGTCATGGATGCCAACTCCTACAAATATGAAATTTCACGTCATGTTTATTGATTTTGTTGATATCTAACGTATTATGATTTTGTAACTAACGAATTATAGGTAAATAACGCATTATGGAGTTACTAGTAATATTATGTTGTTCATAATTAATCAGAAATGTTTGCCATTATAAGTTTACAATAGTAGATGATACGATAAAAAAAAGTCCATTTTGGAGTTGCATTTAAGAGCTAATAATTCAAAACAGAAGTTAAAAGAAAAAACATGTCGATTAAATTCTAATTCTTAGTCTATGGTTGATTTGCACTTGTTTGTGAGACACCCTAAGAAAATACATATCGATTAAATTCTAATTCTTAATCTACAGTTGATATATTTGCACTTGTTTGTGAGACACCCTATACAGGGTCAATTCACGAAAACTCGCCTAGTAAAAGTTTATAGGGAAAACACGTATTTCGTAATCTTCAAAATTCTGAAGAAGCTGATGCAAGCACAAATGATAATAAATAAATTGTGTAAAACAGGTAAGAAAGGAGCAAGTTTGCAAATAGTGCGAGTTGTGTAATATTTTGCTGAATTAGTTATGTAACGAAACTGACTGACTAAAAAAGCTATTTTTCCCAATTCCGTCATGAAATATCAGACATTTGTTGTTATATACCGTCAGTTTTTACGTGATTGGCACTCTCCAACTGCATGATAGCCAAAAAGCTATGTGACTATTAGCATGATGAAGTACGTTCGTTCTAAAAATGTGACATTTAAAAAAAAATTTCAATCAAAAGAAACGTCATAATTAACGAATGTACAAAAATGCAAATTTTCGGAGAATTAGGAAAAACTTTGTATGTAACACGTAATGCGCACACGATATGCAAATTTGCTCCCTTGGGTAGCTTGTTAAATAAAATCGGCCTTTTCATAACTGATTACGTAATACGATATTTACGTAATTAGTTACGAAAAGGTCGATTTTGTATAACGAATTCAGAGTTTGCCAAAACGAGCGCACGAAGGGAGCGAGTTTGCAAATTGTAAAGGAAGTTAATGATGCATAATTTTTTATGATTGTTTTTACGTGAATAACATGTTGAAAATAAAAATGATTCAGGTAGCGATGATAATCGGAATTTCAGATGCTTGTAGAAAATCTGAATTATTGAATTTAAGAACAGTGCATGTAATAAAAGGACAAGAATTCTATAAAATCACTATCCCTGAAACTAAAACACATGTGATTAGACAGTTTGTGGTAATGCCAGGAAACATTTCTGGGATAAAAAATTTGGTTGATTTCGTTCGTAAATATATCGATTTACGGCCCCAAATTATAAAACAATCTTTTTTTGTTAAATATGCAAAAGGAAAGTGTGGAGAACAGCCAGTGGGAATGAGTACATTTGGAAATTTACCAAAACAAATAGCTAACTATCTAAATTTACAAAATCCTTCATATACTGGTCACTGCTTACGCAGATCGTCAGCATCTTTACTTGCAGATTCTGGGGCCAATATATTGAAAATAAAGCAGCTTGAGGGCTGGAAGACCCCTGCTGTTGTGAGGGGTTATATCAAAGTTCGATCGTGAATAAAAAGAAGATAGCTAGCAGAATTTTGGGGGAATCTTCGAATATAGTACAAGAAGCTGCTGAAAGTCTTGGCGAGAATTTAGTGAATAATAAAACAAATCTCTCTTGAGTGAAGTAAACATTTCAAAACCTTCGCCTTCTGTTCAATTTAGCAATTGCTCTTTTAGTAATGCGGTTTTTAATCTTTCTAAAAAATAATAAATTATTGGACATATTATCGTATTAAAAAAATGTAAAAAATGAATGTGTAGAATAAATATTTGATTTCTTTCAGATTTTATATTGCTGATGGTTGAATAAGTATCGCGAGTTGTGTAATATCTACTTTACGTAACTAGTTATGTAACGAAACTACAGAGTGACAATTATGTATATGCAGTTCATCAAGATTAATTTAGATAGAACAGATTTTACTGAGAAAGTGAAAAAGGCGAAGATGTCATTAGTATTGATTTTTTTTAAATCCTCAACCATCAACATAGAAATTAAATCTCTACTTCTTAAGAAAATCGCTGCTCAAATAATTCACGTTGATTTTGGTAAGTTTTTAGAAGAAAAAAAGAAATTAAGTTTCACTCGAATTGAACATTTAAGGGTGTTCATGTTGTTTTTGGGGAAAGGGAGAATCAATGTAAAATTCGTCAACAAATTACTTGAAGACGATTTAATATTTTTAAACGCGGTTTCCACTATGTGATAGTGAATAACATTTTGTAGGACATTATCGTTCCAAAAATTTTAAAAAATTAATAAATGATCGATTTTCCTATTCTTATTTGTAGAAAAATCAATTAGGATGTCGTCCCAAAGATTGTTTTCAAGAACCCGTAAAAATTAATAAATTTGAAATAGGATATATACTTAATTAATAATCAATCAGAAACTTTTATCCTTCACAATTTTCCTTTACTTTCAGGGCTGGGTGGTGACTGCGACCACTGCACCCTACCATTGTCGGTGGGTAACTTTACGACACTATGATAAATACTTTGTATGCAATACAATCACGCAAAAATTATACTTTTGCAAATAAGATTTAAAAAAATATAAACTCTTACGACAGAATGTACGTCATTTCTTATTAAAATTGCAATAAAAACTTACACAATTGTATTTGTAAATAGAGAATGATATATAATTTAATGAGAGAGAACAAACAAATGTTCATTGGAATCTTTATAAAATTAATAGTGATGTCTTTATATTTATGTATGAAGTTGACATAGCTAATAGGGAGTAATGAATCACTTCAAGCTTATTCTTTTAATAATAGTTTATTAATTCAATCAAAGTGAGTCGAGCAAGTGGTCGTCTTTGTCAAAGAAGGGAAAGTTGAAGAATGTTTCAAAAAAATTTGGAGAAAATGTAAGTATAAAGAACTGTTTTGCAGAAATACTCATTCGTAACTTAATTTCTTCAGGATTAATGCCCGCGGAAACAAAAATGCGCGAACTTTCAACGAAATTTCGAACTCTTTAGAACAAACTTCAAACAGGTAAAATAAATATTACTTTGATGTTATTCCTTTTACTAAGATTGCAAAGATCGAAACAAGACAATTCGTAAAAATAATTAACATCTCATAGTTACTCAATCCAACTAAATAAAATGCATTTCAGGTCTGTCAATTTTTACTGTAGAAGGGAAAAGATAGGTTGAAGTATTACATTTCATTCGAAAAATCCTAGACTTTCCTCACAATGAAATCTTTTCTTGCTCTAATCAACAGGTTGAGATTAAGCATGAAACCAAAAAAGGATTGGCTTCAACATTTGTTCTGAAGTGTAAAATGTGTTTGGTAACGTATGACATGCCAACACAAAACACTTCATTTTTGGAACCAGAAATAAATCATGCCACCGCGGCAGTTTCAATTGGTGTCGGCTTTAGTTCTCTATCGGAGAGATTATGGAAAACAAAGGAAGATAAAATGACCGAGCAATTTTCTGAGGCGGTTTTGGAATCTATGGAACAAGCTGGCAAAGAAGAAGCTCGTCTAGCATCTTTAGTAGGTGATATAGACGTCGATGGGAAGCCATTCATATCTTTGATGATTTATTAATGTAATTCTTTTTCTATATAATGTTATGCTTTTTCAATATTTATAAATGGTCAATAATTTACAGTATTTTATTAAGCCAAGAAAATGTATTATTTCAACTTAAAATGGATTTATTTTTTATATGGAAGCTATAATTTATATTTCAAAGATTTGAGGCTGTAGGCAATTAGTAAAACAGAAAAACGATTGTTTCTAAGTCGTGCTTATTTCTAAGACTATGCTGGTGTAAACACCTCTCTCTGGATTCAAGATAGGTATCCGAAATATCACTGATTTCTAGTAACTAAGCTATGAAGTTATAATTGAGAAAAAATTTTGAAACATCAGAGATTATTTCTGATAACACAATAAAGTGAGTAAGTGATTGAGTTAATGAGGAAATAAGTGAAAAAATGTCGAAAATTTGTGTGAATTCTCATAGACTGAAAAAAATTGAAGTAAAATAGAAAAAATTAAATTTATATGTTTTAGCTCGCAAATCTAGCAAGGAAAAATGTAGCCGCAGGCGACATACTGATAGGAGAGGCGAAGCCGCGACTGTATGTCATAGACACACACTAGTTGCTGGTAAAGTTATAACAGCTGAAGGTGACAGAGTAGAACTTAGAAAAAAAAATTGTAGTACGAGACCATACGGTAATGATTTTCTTGTGGAAAAAAACTAATGTAAAAAGCATTTACTACGCAATTATTGCAATAAACTGGGAGAACTGCAGCAAAAAAAAAACATAGTTCTTCGGGAACACTAGTACCAATCCGTGTTGTTATCAAAGCAAATATAAATAGATTAGAATAGTAAGAGAAAAAAAAATGATAATGAAAATTACATGCCTCACCTGAGAGGATGTGGGTTGTTATTGGCTTTTCAAAATTTATTAAATAGACTACTATTTCATGCTATCAATAATAAAACTGAAAATTTCAATTCTTTAATAATAAAACTTGTGGGGGTAAAGAGAATTGACTTTTCTTTACTAGGTGGATTTCAAATGTGATGCTTTGCGACGGCAATATCGTTTAATAGTAAAGGTGTATGTTTAGAAAAAAATTGGTTATGGAGGGATTGGCGTATATACAAAAATGTTTCTGAGTTCTAATATCTCTAATCGTACTCGGGGTATTAATAGAAAGAGAAACTATAAAATTAAAAGCTCAACTGATCATAAAAATAAGGATTATGGCATTAACGAGTTCGATAATGATAAGATTGATGTAAATAATTTTAAATTCAAAAAAAAAAAAAAAAAAAAAAAAAAAAAAAAAAAAAAAAAAACACTTGAATTGAAAAAAGTGAACAACAAATCTTAGACTCAGCTAAAAAAAACACTCGAATGTCTTGTGGCAACAGGAACGATAATAAGGTTAACTGCATCTAATTTCGGGAAAGTTTGCTAACTTCGAGAAAAGAACAAGCAGAAACAAAATAGTTAAAAATATACTCATACTCCCATTCAAATTTCAGAACTTACCGATAGTGAAAAAAAAAACGATTTTTTCAAATTCCGCCTAATTTATTCTTCTTACTGTTGTAAAATTTTACTTATTGTTGATATATTTATTATTGAAAATTTTAATTTTGTTATTTTAAATATTTCATGTTCTTTTACTTTCCATTAACCCTGTAATTATTAATATATATTGTCAGTTTTGAGTAGTGTTAATATATTTATATTTTTGTGTTACTTTCAAGAAATTCTAATTATCTAGAAACTTGTATACATAATTTCGATATAAATTGTTCAAAAAATTAAATATAACACAATTTATGCGTATTATTAAGTATTCTAAAATTTCTTAGAATTTTTTTCAACAATTTATTGTATCCTTTTATTTGATCTATTATCTATTAGCATTAAGTTTTGTATTGATATTGTATGATTTATTATTTAACATTATTCGAAAAAATTTTTTTTTGGATTTGTGTTTAATTGTTATTTTCATACTTACTTATTCACTTGTGTGCATATAAAACAAATTATTAAAACAATTAAAAACTTTTTTTCAATCTACATATCATATTTGTATTAAATTATCAGTGTTGTATAGAAACTTCAAAATTCGTCTAGCCAGGTAGATTTTGTATTTTGGTAAAATTTAGTGAAATACCTATATTCGGAACGTTTTACGCAAAGCAGTAGCTATACCGACCGTACCTTATTACGGTCAGAGCATGATGATTTTATGATCTGTCAATCACTTTATATCGGTCATGAGCGAAATTCGAAATACCCTTAGAATTTCAAAGAAGAAATTGTGACTATTTGTGACATTTGAAACATTCAAGATTCATTTTTAAAGAAGAAATCAAGGCAAAAATTTTCAATTATCATTCAAACAGTCAATATTTTACGGCAAAAAATCTATTGAATTACGCCCGAGAAAAATTGAATTTCACAAAATCTCGATCAACTTTTATGACAATTTTAAAACAAATAGGATAAAATTACAAAAAAATTGATACAAGAAAAATTTGGAAGAACAACCTTTCCTTATTTCAACAAAAAATAAATTTTCAAGGAGATACCTTCAGTTGTTGGAACAATCCAGTCGAGAAAAAATTTGCTTTGTGTGCCAGCTAGACAAAACTTGGATTTGCCAAAACGGTAGTCAAGTTCGTCTGTGGGTACATAAAACAAATTTGCGAGGTAATCCTTCTTCTAAAAGTTTAAAATCCGAAGGGAGAAGGTTCACAATTTTAAATGCAGGTTGTACTGCAGGGTTTTTGCTACAGTGCCATCTTATTTTAGACAGCAAAATTGAACACAGGGATTACCATAAAACTATGAACAGGGAGGTTTTCAATAAATGGGTTAGGGAGCAGGTAATCACTGCTCTAGCTGATTTGGATTTAAGGTGCGTGGTAGTCATGGATAACGCTTCTTACCACTCTATCAATATTGATAAGCCTCCCACCTCCACCTCCGACAAATCAGCGATGCAGCGGTGGTTAGCTGAACATAACGTGGCTTTTGATACAAATTATACCAAAAAGGATTTATTCAGATTAATTAAACCATTTTCGGCAGATCCAAATTACAACCGGTATGAAGTAGATGAATTGTTGAGGAGAAATGGCGTTGAAGTTCTTAGAATACCTCCATACCATTGTCAGTATAATCCCTGAAAGCTGAAAGCCATTGAAATGGCTTGGATTTATTGTAAGAACTACAACATATAAATTCTCGCCCTTCACCGGAAGATAAGGTAGAAAATTTATGACTTGATGCCATCTCTTTGTGGACAAGTCAGTTGCGGGTGGGTTATATTAGGCACTGTGAAAATTTAATAAAAAGTGATTGAGTGAAATACATGGGCGACACCAGTATTGAGAATGTTCCGCCTTTCATTATTAACTTGAAATCTGAAGATTCTGAATCAGATGAAGATCACTTTGATTCTGAAACAGATGAAGATAGTGCTTCTGGTCAGGCTGAAACTGATTCAGTTCCGAGAGGCAATTCTCCAAGAGATTCCCATTCCTCAGATTCCGAGATAATTACCATCATGGTAGTGAGTGATGATGAATGACGACGTAAAATAGATACACAAACTTGCAGGGTGAGACAGGATATTTTTTCTAGAAAGTAATTTGTTTCACAATCTTTTCAATTTAATTTTGACTTGTCTGGATAGCTTCTATTAAACTATCAACAAAATAATCAAGTTAAAGTGTTCTATTGACTTCTTCCATATTTTATATTATATCTACTGGAAGCTCCACCTAAAGAGTATAAACAACCCTTTTGGTTTTTTCTGAAACTTGTATTAATTATTCTGTGATAAAAATGTTAACATTTAAAGGGCCGTTAAACTTCCCTATATTAGGGCCATTTGGACCGTCACAGACTTGAAATTAGGTTCGACTTGAAAGGAATTGCTGCTATGTTTTCACAATTGTAATTATTAAATGGAGCATTGCTTAAACTATTTTTATTTGCAACTTCAATCCCATTCAATATCAAATTATAAATAGATTTGAAATGTTTTCCATATGGCTAGCTTACTTCCCTTATATACATACTTCACACTACAATGAATATAAACTGTAAAAATACAACTTCGAATAAACGATGTAGTTTTTTCTTTAACTTTGTTTTTTTTTAATACTTTATTTATTCATTGCATCCACACAGAAATGTATCTATCATGTTTTGCAAATATGCAAGTTGAATAAGTTGAACATAAAACTTCACTATTCAAAATTTTCTTTACTTCAGACCGATTAACAATCGAATAGCATAGACGATCTTGTCAATGAAGCATTGTACCGATGTAACACCTACATATATTCTCTCCACAGACTTACCAAACTAAATAAAAGATGTGTAATAGTTTAGTGAAACAATATTCAATATTTAAAAAAATAGTAGTAATGTTATACGTGCCGTTGTAACTCTGGATTCCTTTCAAAGAAAAAATACTTCAGTTAACTAAAATACGCGCTTCTTTAAAATTTTCTGTGTCCATCATCTCTACTCTTAACAAATATTACCGCTATCTCTGCCATAAAACTACAACTTTAGTTCATATCTAACATAACCTCAGTTATTGACATAGTTGGAAATATTTTGTGTTTCACTAGAAACGTGAATTAAACGATACTGAAAAAAAAATCTCTTGTAAACTTGGCTTTAGCCAACCTTATAAAAAAACAAAACCATTCCTAGTGCGTAATTTCTTATTGACCTGACTTTAATAAGAGCTATTGAATTTGAAAAATGTGAAAAAAACTGTTTACAATTACCCCACCTGACCCTAGTAATAGTAATGCTTTTCATACGAAAATTTTTTAAATGACTTATATCTGATTGGATTTAATCAGCTTTTGATAATGATATTGATAATAAAATTTAGTTTTTATGTGAAAACATTTTTCAATTGTTTGATAAATATGCTCCCGTTACTACTTCTTACATCACTAAGCCTTATGCACCCTGGTTGACATCACAAGTTAAAGATCTGATTTACAATCGAAAAAAAGCCCTCAGTGTTTATGAAAATAAAAATCCGCGGATGACTGGATGCGCTACGAACACTTAAGAAATCTTACTGTTTCAGCTATCAGGTATGAAAAAAAGTTTTTTAACTAATAATCGCGACAGCAAGTTTTTATGGAAAAAGCTACATTGAACATTAAATCAACGAAAAACGTAGCAATAGTAGTATCCCATTTTCACCTGAGGCTATTAATGACTACTTCTTGTCAGTGTTCACGGCACCTAATAATTGTAAAAAAGCTGTCAGTGACATAATAGGTAAAACTTTTAGTAACAATAACGCATTTCAAATAGCTTTAGCTACAGACTATGATATATTAAATATAATTGAATATAAATCACCAAAGTCCAATGCTTGTGACTGCGATGGTATTTCTTCTAAAATGCTAAAACTTTGTTATCCCACGATAGTCAAATATCTTACTCATATTATTAACAGTTGTATTGTTACTGGGTACTTTCCGGAAGTGTGGAAGCTTTCCCAAATTTGTCCTATACCAAAAACTAATGTTGTGAATAATCTATCTGATCTTAGGCCAATTAATATTCTCCTAAAGCTATCAAACGTCTTGGAAAGGTTTATCCACAATCAAGTTTATCAATATGTTTGTGAAGAGCAAATTCTCCCAGAGGACCAATATGGTTTTCGAACTGGCCATAGCACAATTACTACATTACATGACTGTTTTACTGCTCTTGATCGCTACGAAGTTAGTATGTTGACACTCCAGATTTTTTCCAAGGCTTTTGATACCCTGGATCACAACTTCTATGGTTTTGATTATTTGTCAGTTTGTCTATTTCATTCATATTTAAGTAACAGGCGTCAACAAGTAGTAATAGAAATAACTGCGTCAAATATAAGTCTAGTAACATCGGGAGTACCACAGGTTTTCCATTTTAGGACCTATATTATTTGTAATATACACAGCTGATCTTGTAAAATTAGCTAAAAACACAAAGATGCGAGCCTTTGCAGATAATACACAATTACAAATTAATTTCAGTCCGAGTAGCACTCTTGTTGCTTCTGAAGACATTGATAAGGATCTGGAATCTAGCTAATACTACGAGTGATGATAATCTAAAATTGAATCCTGAAAAATGTAAAGTTTTACTATGTTTGCCGAATAAACGTATTTACAACACAGTAGCTCAGTCCCTAAATGTTAAAATTAATAATCAATGTTCCCCCCCATCGTATAGTCTGTTAAATGCCTTAGATAGTGACTTAAGATTAACTAATTATGTATCTTCTGTTGTAAAATAATGTTATATTGCTCTTAAAATCCTATATTCTAACTATACCATTTTAAATTTTAAACTTCGAAAAAAATTGTGCGAAACTCTTGTTTTATTATTTATTAATTATGGTCTTATCATCTATTATCCTTGTTTAGATAGAGTAAATAAATATTGCTTACAAAAAATACAAAACAATTGCTGTCGTTTCATCTTTGCATTAAAAAAATTTGATCATGTATCTGATAAAATATTAGAACTTGGTTAGTTAAAAATAGATAAACTATACGAATACCATTTATCTGCTTTTATTTATCATTTATTCTCAACATCAACACTCCCTTACCTAAAAAATAAATTTCACTCTAGAAAAAGAACACATAAGAGCCAACACTAGTCTTAGAAATTTAAATGGATTATCAATGCCTAAGCTTCGTACTGCTCTATTTCAAAGGTAATTTACTCACAATGTTGTTAAAACGTATAATAAATATATTGAAATTTTTAATTCTGGGAATTCAGTGAACACCGTAAAGAAAAAGATTAAAAATCTGTTATTAAATAGCAATTCAATCTGTAAGTTTTCAATAGGCTGATTTCACTTGTACCTTTTCCTTTCTATCTATTTCTTTTAATCATTATTTTGTTTGTTGTTTGAGAGGATTACTTACTTATTACTATCTTAGGGCGAATGTTATTTTTGTTTCACTTATAACATTTTTGTTGGTAGAATGGTAATTTATTTTTTTTTATTTTCACCACATGTTTTGATTTTGTTACAAAGGATTCAATATTTCTTTAAGAATACTATTATTATTCATGTTTTATGATAGTTTATTTTATTTTATTACTATTTTTTTGGAGGTTGAATTGAATAGCTTAAAGCTAGATTTCGCCTCCCCCACACTTTATTTATTTATATTTATTTATATTTTTTTAATAAAGACCTTTATTATTATTATTATATTATAATAAGCCAAAATAAACATCTAATTTGAACAATTTGAACGAAAAAAGAAAAAAATTTGAAAAATATTGAAAGAGTAACTCTAGTAACAAAAAAATCAGAAAGCCACATAACGGTGAATTGCGACTATGAACGGAAAGCAGTCAAGTGTTGAAGCCGCGCCTCAGGCAGCACCTGCTGGTGACAAGGCTGGAAAGCCTAAGGAGAAGAAATCTTTTAAAAAGAGATTTAATAAACCTAAGGAAATTAAGCCAAAGCCAGCGGTTCCAGACTTGAAGCCAAAGGCTTTAGGAACCGAGGCTACACTAGTTAAAAACGATCCCCTATGGCTGGATTTTGAAGACCATGGATTCGTTGGATTAACACCGTACCGTGGAGTAAATGAATTTGCAAATACTTATGAGGGTCTGATTCCAATTTGTGAGCGCGAATATGATCTTATCGGCTCAGTTGATAGAAATTTTACTAAGTTTGTTTCTAAAGCAATGTGGAATTACTATTGTGTAATTCATCTTTACACCAAAATTATTGCAATTAAGAAACATAAGGCTGAAGATAGCTTTCAAGAAGCAAGATTTGTTGACTCTCTAAGATCAGAGAACTACCCGGTACCCACTTGCATCGATGAGTATTTACGTGGAGTGGGAGCAACCGTCGATTCGACGGGTGTAAGATACACATTAAAGTTTCCAGCTTGGCCAAATCGACAAGGTCATTTTGGCAGAATTGATGAGGGAACACATTGGAAATATGAGACATTACCAGCTCCATTAGTGCTTACGCATCGCATGATGAATGATGTTAACAAAACCCTGAATCCCAGAGTAGATCCAAATTGGGAGGTCGATGAAATTGCACCTAACATGGATGATAGAGGAATGCCCACAGCTAATTTATTAGGTTGGGCGAGAGCAACAGTTTTAACATCCGAGCAACTTTCAGCACTGCAGAGAGCCGGAGTGACTGCAGATGAATTTCCGGTGGACAATACCCAGTTCCAGATGAACAGAGGCCTTTTTGAACTAATTGCTGATAAAGTGAGATGTTTAAGTAGACATCTAAAATTAGGCTCATCGCTTCATGAGTCAGAAGAAGGATCAGTGGCTCAAACATTATGACAACAAAGAGACGAAAGAGAGCCAGAGGAGTTCAATAGAGTAAAGGCTTACACTGAGAGAACTTACAGTTCGGAGTAACGCACAGCATGATAAGCGTATTACTATTGCAGCAATGATCATGACCTATAGGGTTAAAAAAGAAGCAATAGGTAATTTGAATAGCTGTGCATGTTATGATTTTGTGGGTTACGAGAACGTGCCTCAGGCATGGATAAACATCCGAAACACAATCTTTGATTACGGACGAACTGCAACATGGAACACAGCGGAATTTAGATCTGCATACACAGGTAAAGATGAAATCCGCACATCATGGCAACGTAAAAGTTCTAGATAATCTGGCGGAGATAGACTATTTTGTAGACAAAATAAACTTCAATTAATGATTTTCTTCAATGCAACCCAACATTTCCAATATAAATATTACCTAATTTAAATAAAACTATGTTAAAATAATATTCTATTTTGTTTGTAAATAAATGAATTAATATACCTTTATAACGAACCATTTTCGCTGGTCCCTTCCAATCGTTATAACCGAATACTTCTGTAATTTAATGATTTTTTTTTCAAGTTATTTATTTATATCAAATGGTTATTTACCAAAGTCCCAACCAATCTTTAACATTATTTGACCATGGTTAACAGTGCAACAAATTATTAACCCCTTAAGAGAGAATTTCAATTTTACAACCTCTCAACATACCGATTAATGGTACAATTACAGGCTAATAGTAAAAAAACAGTTATTTACGGTATTCGTGAATAAAGACAAATTTTATCCACGATAAAACAGTTTAGCCCACGAGACGAAACCAAGTGCGATAATGTTTTTGAAATGTCTTTATTCACGTGTACCGTACAATATTTTTTCCAATTTCAGAAAATAATAACTTCTCAGGTAATTTAATCACGAAATGCCAATTTACTATTAGTATGAATAAAAATTATCAACCATAGTGACGAAATTTTCAACGGTAGTTCAGATTCTTATTTTACTCATTTTACTCGCGTTGTCAGTAATAGCGTGAATAAAATGTTGCTATAAACATTGGTTTTGGTTCATTTTATTCATCTTTTGAGTAAAATGTCATTTTAATAGTAAGATTTGATAGACAAAATGAGCATTTTAATAATTGGAATTGGAAAAAATAATTTCAAACAGACTTATAAAATCTTACCTTAGACTCGTGGCTTGCCTCCACGTACTTCAATTCGGGATTGCTTCTGATAAGCATGCACCTACTAGACCAAAGCTCTTGAAACCATAAAAACACAAGCATCAAAGTCCAGTATTTTTCATTACACTCAACACATTAATTTCAAAGCACAACAATACCAACTCTCTGACTGCCGAACTTAACAACATTATTTTTTAACACTTTTATATGAACGAAACTTACGACACGTCCGATAACGACACTTATCGGTGGCAAATTAAGACCAGTAAGTGCAAAACGACAACCAAAACTACAAATCTGACGTAGAAATAAACACTGAACAGAATAGAAAGTGATTTTCATCTAAAAAAAAATATATATGAAAATTCCGCTTTGGATATTGAACACAATAGTCCAATGAAATTTGACTTTGGAGTTATCAAAAAATAAGCTGCATAAAAAAATATATACCTAGTTACTTAAAAAAAGTGCTTGTTAGAAAGTCTCAAGATAATAAATACTAAGTTGTGTGGCAGTTTTGAAATTTTAAGTACATTTTTTTCTCACGATTTCTTTTATCTAAAAGTCGAGTAACAGACTAAACCAATTTGCTTAGACGCCTCTTATAATTATAAGTTTTAAATATTTCTAAATAAGTTGAAAAAATTCAAGTTAAAAATGAAAAACTTTCAATTAAACTCATTGTATTCCACTATTTTGTTGGAAATTAAACTAATTTTTAGTAATAAACAAAACAATGATAATATGTCGTTTCGCTCTTAAGTGATCCTCCACTGCTCATACTCACCTACTTCACGAGTCGCGATATAACCAACATGTCTCTCAAGCGAAAAAAAATCGATACCGACGTCTTTCCAACATTAAATCCGCAATCACTAACGTTTCCAATATTGATTTTGAAACAAAAATCGCAAAATTTTGTAGCTCAACCTACACTAACGTCTTTTCACAAAAAATTATGAAACTAAAACCGCACTGATGTCTGTAAACACAGAATTTTACGATAAACCCGAAGTGTAGATTTTAAAATTAACAGAGCAGTGCTTATATTTCATAATCTATAAAAGAAAAAAAAAAAAAAAATTAAAATATTTTGGGTGACAAGTAGTGGTGAATTTTACCTGGTAACAAGTCTTTTAAATGTGCTTCGAGTTAAAAATAGCTTTTAGTGGCGGGTGTGATTGATTTACAATAGTAAGATTGCCGACTAAACTTTTGTGTAAACAACTTGATCTTGTATGAGCTGCTTTCAGTCCACATAATTCCAAACCTCTTCCATTTAAAACACCCAGCAAAAAAGAGTTAACTGCAGAGACAAAACTCTCAGTCAGTTATTGTCTTTTGTATTTTCCCTCTGCACCTCTTCCTTTAACAATAAATACTTCATCTTTAACGACATTGTTATTGAACGCGATTTTTCTTCGGAATTTGTATTATACTATGTCGTGACGAATTATACAAGAGTTATAGCTGACGATCTTGTATATATAAAAATCTACATTGTTCTCGTACTGAGTAGATTCTCTGAAAAACCTGTTATCTACACTAAATGGAATCGAAATTTCGTAGTTTCAAAGTAACTTTTGGTAATGTTGAGTTCTAGATCGAGTAGTTTTGTAAGATTTTTCTCAGCTGATACTGTCGGAGATGTTACGTTCGTCTATTGTGCTTCAAGATTGACTTTATGTTTCTGAGTCTGTTGGTTTATTTTCTCTTTATGTTGACATTGATGGTTATTTTATACAGTTATACAGAGAGAGCAAAATGACCTTTCTTCTCTTCTCTAGGTCTAGGAAATAGGTCTAGGAAACAGGAATGAGGGAATGTCAGGGAAGTTAAGGAATAACTGGTTTACCTGTTAACCTACATAGTGAAGTAGCATTGCTTGCTTTGTGTCTGGATTGATGATAATTTTCAAAACGACTAATCCATTTTTGTGGTGTGGTGGGAAAAAAGAAAACTTCTGTATCCTAGACTATATCAAATGGTTCTAAGACGGCTTCGTATAACAGCAACATCAGTTCCAAGTGAAAGAATTTTTTCCAAAGCGGGACAGATATTGACGGAAAGAAGAAATCGATTGAGTGCTAAACGATTTTTTGAAATAATTTTCCTCGATGCAAATTTATTATAAGATATAAGATGTTAATTTCTAGCTTTGTTGCTTTATTTATTTATTTTGTTGTAGAATGCATTTTTGTTTTGTTTTCGAACATGTTCATTATATTTTTTTGTTATTTTCGAATTGTAATTATTTTATAATATATTCAAGTTAATTAATAAATAGTTTAAACTACTTCATGTCACTTTTATTGAATCATCATCCACCAGTTCCATTCTTACTTTCATTTCATTCCATCCTAGTAAATAAATGTACAAAGTTGAAAAGTCAATGAAGACTAATACTTAATGACCAAAGAAGACCAAAAAACGAAGTCTGAATGGAATGGTTCGTGTGTCGGACGATTTTTGAGACGAAATTAAACCATTCCCGTCTCATTGTGAAATCGTTTGAACGAGTCAATTCAGCGAACTGATTCAAAGAAATCGAATCAGTTTAAAGATTCGGTTTGAACATCACTATTCCAAAAGCTCATTATAAATAACTGTAGGTCCAAGTTGCTGGATAATTGCATACAACACTTTGTTCGTCGCTCAATAAATCCAAGATAAAATTAGGTATGAGGATAAAAATTTGAAGTTGGCGTCCTTATCAAATTAAGAAAAGTCAAGTTAGAGAGTAATTTTTCAGCGGCAAAATTGTAAATACAGAGCGATCAAGAATGATTGAGTCTGTTGGCAATAAAACAATTGAAAATTATGGATGTTTTTTCCTTCCAATTGGTACACAGAATAATCAAAACTGACACAATTTCGAGACGTCAGTGTGAATGAAATTTAGGTTACCTTAAGAGGATTAAGAACTTTGAAATTTGATAAATACCAATTACTGAATATATGAAGACACAAAAATTCCTTTGTCAAAGCAATTCAAAAGATGTTTGATAAAAAAAAAATCGATTTTTTAGAAGAGCTTGTCAAATAACTGTCAAAAGTGACAACAAGAAATCTCATCTTGCAGTGACGGCAATTTCAATCAAATTTTCAGTCCCGCCAACAGACTCAGTCATTATTGATCGTACTGTATATGAGCACAGCACTCTCTATAAACAGGCCTATATCTTTTTATATACTGACCTTGAGAATTACAAAAAAAAAAAAAAACAAAGACACTTACATGAAATAGAAAGGAGATTGAAAGATTGGAACCACGAAGGTTCAGTTGCCATCTCCTAAATCCCGTTGTGATTATAGTCGAAAGCTAGGATAGACATCTTCAGGGACCGTGGTCAAAGTGTTTTCCTCGAACTTTCGACAATTCAACAACAGGTTCTCCAACTGGTCCTGTTCTTCTATTTATAAAGGTGTTTGAGGGCGGAAAATGTCTGTATTTACTTCACATGTGGTGCCGCATACCAAGTTTCTTCAGCTGTTTCCTCCTTTCTTGTCTTTGACTAAACTGAAAGCGGAGAAAAAAAATCTTGAATTATTCCTCATTCTATCTCATCTGTATTACTTTACTAATTACAGGTTTAAAATATTACGAAAAACAATCAAAGAATCCTAACTTACTTCTTCAATGATAGAAAAACTGAAATCACACTAGTATCGGGTTGCCATCTCTGGAATGTTCCTGAAACAAAGAAAGATTATTATATAGCTATGCATTCGGACTTTGAAGCATAGTCATTATTTCTAGCAGCAGTAGACTTCCCCAAAAGCCAGAGTAGTGGTTAAGATTTTTTCCATCGAAGTCTGGACGACATTTGATTCGGAAACTGGTTCTCCTCCGCTATTTATAAGAAGCAAAGAAACAAAGAATTCGGTTAATCCCGTATTAGCATAAAAAAATTTCTGCTGACTACCTGAATTCAAGTTTTGTTGAGTGTCCTTAGTGAAGGATTCTAATAGTTCTTCAATTTTGCTTGTGTTGTCGGTATTCTCGATATATTTTTGAACTTCCTTTGTTTTCTTATGGAACGTCATCTTACTTATGAGTCTCACAACTCGGTGACACACCTCAAAAGCCAAGCATACTTTTGATGGTACAAGCCAAGTGGGCTGGAACTTTACTAAACATGCGAGAAATCTGCAACAAAATACACTTAATATTTGACAATTCAAATTTACAAGAAACAAAAGCATGCAAATAGCCAAAAATTGATTTACACTCTATTCCATTTCTAGTCGGAACTGGAAATATCTTGTTGATTTGCAGCACCACTACTGAAAAAAATTTCTAATATACTGAAAAATACGAAACGTGAAATTGTTAATTTCAACATTAAATCAAGTATCTCATTACATCGTAACTTTATGAAAAAATTTGAAAGAGATCCGATACTCGCATTATAGAAGACAACGCGAGGAAGGAACTGTAAACGCTATCAAAAGTATTTCACTTGAAATTGATTGAGTCATCTAAATGAGAATTCTGAGAGAAAAGTGCAATTTCAACATCTATCTTTTTTTTGGAGATGCAAGATCTAAGCTTTTTAGTCAGATTAGACTTTTTCCAATTGCACAGTTGTTTATTCTTTGTTGTACCGAATATACACATCCGTCCATTCTCTTAGGTCTTCTGAGAAGTTAATTAATTCCAATAAAAATAAGAAAGATCTCAATTTTTCAACCTGCAATTTTTCTAAAGTTCATTTAAACGCGCATCATCCCATGTACACAGTCAACTTACTAATTCCTTTCTTGTAGAAGTACGCTGAAATTCTTTCTGACTCACTAAAATCAGCAAAAGCAGCCTCTAATAATTACAAACGTACAAATCAAGAATCCTGACTTGTTTGTTGAGTTGTTGAGTTTTGAAGTCATCTTGAAATTGTCAACCGCTTAAAGATCCATGAAGTTTTCGCATTAGGACAGATAGAGTAGATTATAGACATTTTATCTACTTCTCTCGCTTCCAGGATGAAAATCCATCCGTTTGTTTCTTCGATTGTCATACCACATCAAATCCAACGATTAACAAGTCGTTTTCACCTAGAACAGTTTTTCATACCTAACATCAAAAATTCTCACACAACAGAACTTTGTTGTTTATTTATCGCAAATTCTAATATTCTAAATACCTAATCCTTTTGAGAAGTGGATTCGAAAATGTTTACTAAGTATTAAAAATGAAATTTAGAACCATACGATATACTCAACGATAATAATAAAAAGTAAAATTTCTAAATATTGAAAGAAATAAAAATAAACAGATTACTGTAGTTAATAAAACAAAGATTATGTATAGGAAGATGAAGAGATAGAGAAAAAGTGAATAATTTACACGAGAGCATTATTTGAAGCTGAAGCGCTCACAGAAGAAATATTGGAAAGTCCTAAAGTTAATTAATAGTTTGACAAAGCACATGATGATGATCATGAAAGAATGGTGTTTCAACTTTAGCTCCCTACCTACCGAAAATTTCAACTGGATTCAATTGCAAATTCTGGAACAGATTGCTAAAAACTCTGTTAGATAGCTTTACAAAATTTGACAATCTAGAAAAAAAAAGTACATTCAAAGGTTAAACTTTGAATTTGACATGAGTTTTGCATCAAAAGCGACGGGAAAATCCTTAGAGTAACTCTTTCAAAATGCGTTTTAGAGCCATTTTGTTTAGCAAATGGTACTTGACCATAGTTTTATTTAAAATTGAAAATTTATCGTGTCTTTAACTTTCAACATAATCATGTTTGTTTATCAATAATCTGAGAACTCCTGCTCCATATCTAAGCTCAAGAGAGAAGCTAAAATTGTTCAGACATTTTTCTAGATGTTTGCTGATATTCAAAACTTTTTTCGCCATGTTAAAAGTGATCAAGAAATTAATGTCAAAGGAGCACGATAACACTTTTAAGATAATCTACAATACTACAAATTATACTGCTAAGTGATGGACTAAAATAACGTCAGTATACCAAGTTTTATAGAAAGTGGTTAAGTATTTTCGAAGATAAATAAATAAATGTCTATTTTCAGGCCAAAAGGCCAATAATTCGAAACTGAAAAGTTTTTTTGAAAAAATAAAAAATACGGGTCGATTATTTTCTAATTCTTGGTCTACGGTTAAAATATTTGCACTTGTTCGTGGAACACTCTATACAATTCATAGGCAAGATGATTTAAAGATTATTCAAGAAATGTACATTTTATGCCTGGAAAAGTCCTTCAATGTTGTAAACATTTTATCATCGGAAATTCACTTCAAATAAACAGGACTGAACGATAACAGATTTCTTTTACAACTTTCTTTATCCAATTAGATAATTATGAACCAATTTGGAACTTACAAAAAAAATAAAATGTTAAATACTTCAAGTTTTTTTTTACCGAAAGTCGTAACATTAATCTCACTTCGATTTTAATTTAAACTCAGAAAAATAACTTTCAATCCAAACCAAAAACAAGAATGATTTTGTTGAGATCAACAAAAAAAAAAACTAAAGAGACCCGACGAGTTTCTTAGAAAGAAAACAACTGCAGACAGGGTACAGAACGATCAAAAGTATAAACTTTCAAGGGCAACCAAATGCGCCAGTAACACTAAATCTAAAAGTATTTATAACCAAAGTCTAAACTAGTCAAATTTCAATTTTGATTCACCTACAACGTAACAGCTATGAATTTTAAAAAGGAACAACAATAATTAAGACCAAAAAAATACTATAGGAAAATATCTCGAAATTGCTACATAAATATTTTAAGTTTTCCTAAACTGATGATTATACTCTATTCTTGGAATATTAACATTAATGTAAAAAATTCCTACCTTTCTATAAAGTACATACCTTCCTGTCTACAAGGATTGGCATCCTAATCAGAAACTTAACATTCGTAACACATAACACGAACAAAATAAAACAACAAAAAAAGAATCGATTTCAAAACACAATCTCATCACAAAAAGGTGGCAAACTTACTGCTAGACTGGATCTGGGCTGAATGCTGCTCCTGCTTTCAGTGCTTCCATGTGCATGATGCATGGTGCCCCTCCCTTTCATTGGTTGTGGATTCTCTTCCCGCTAAAACCTTTGCTTGCGGTTGGTGGAAGCACGACTAGTGGGGTCAAACAAAGTTGTCGCGTCGTTCAGGACATGACGTCATGGTCTCTTCTGTTTTATTAAAAAAAAAAAAAAAAAAAAAAAAAAAAAAAAAAAAATTGAAAATCCACAATATACTACCCATGTAATTATCATGAACAGGCCAAAATTACTAAAAAGAGCGTTTAGATATACAGTGTGATTTAGATGATCTTTGTGTAAAATTGTTAGGTCAAGAAATAAAAAAAATGCTAATTGGCTACATCTGTTTTAAAAAGTGAAACAAACAAAATGAACAATAAAAATAAGATAAGAAGAATGTAGGTACAGAAAGGCGGACTGGCCAGTCAGACGATCGGCCGTCTAGATTTGGGCCGACTAGAGCCTTAAATTAACAAATATTGAGAAAGAAATGCAACATCATGAAGCTTGTCACAATAAAAACTGACGTTGATCTTAGCCGGGTATCTCTATCATTGCAAGCAGAAGTACGTTCAACATATAAAATTACAGTCAGAAAAAACTATAACAGAAGTAATTCTTTAGAGCCTATCAGCAAAATAGAGACTGATAAACAATTATCCGAATAAAGAGCGTGTGGATATCACAATAATTTGTAATAAAATCTTCAGTCTGTAAAATAAGGTCTTTAATTTCATGGAAATATTTGCTTCCGTTCGTTCAAAACTTTGACTAAATCGGCGGCATGTTTTAGATATGACATACAGTTTTTTTTCGATGCTGACCTTTGGGATCTTGTTTATTAGAAGAGATAGAACATCGGTTAACTGGGGAATATGTTGCAGAATTTAATGCTCAAGACAAATCTCATTTCAAATTCATCAAATTTTGTTCATTTTTGCGATTTTTTGAAAAAACTGAAATTTGCCGATTTTATTTATCATCAATAATTCGATAACGCCTTATCCTACTACTTTCAAACTTTTACATTGTTAAGACACTTTTTTGAAACAAATATTTTGGAGTCTGCGGGAACCTTCCATTCTCATTTGTTCCTGAGTTATTAGAGTTAACTTTTATTTTTTTTTGGGAATCATATTAAATTTTTGATTACTTAGATAGTTCTTAGAAAAAGCTTTTTAAAAATGTGTGACATGTGACTTGAATCTCCATTTCTACAAGAGATATTAACAAAAAATAAATTTAACACTGATTAAAATCAGTAGGCTGGGAAATTTTAGCGTCATTGTTAAGCAAATGATAAGCAATGTTACTGTCGACATGTAAAAGTTGCTTTGGTTAGAGATGTAAGACTTTGTGTATTAGTTATTATCATTATTTATGTACCATTATTACTAGCGATCGGTTCAATCCTTAAAAGTGATTAATTATTAACAATTTATGCACACAGTTCCAAACCTTCCACCAGTGCCACTTATACATAATGACAGAAACTAAGCTTATCATTTGCTTAACAATGACGCAAAAATTTCATAGCCTACTTGTTTTTGGATCAGTGTTAAAGATATTTTCTGCTAATATATCATGTAGAAATTGAGATTTAAGTGACAGTCATACATCTTTGAAAATGTTTTTTTTTTCAAGGACTATTTAAGTAATTGAAAATCCAGTATGGCATCATCAGAAAAACAAAAGACGGTGTCACTACCTCGGAAACAAATCAGAATCGAAAGTTTTTATTTGCACTAAAAAACTTGTCATAAAAAATTATCTTAACAATGTAGAAGTTTGAAAAACGCCAGAGGAAGCGTTATCATGTAACTGAGAAAAAAGAAAATTTACAAATTTTAGTTTTTTCAAAATATCTCAAAACTGAGAAGAACCAGAATGAATTTAAAATGAGACTAATTTAGAGCATTTAATTCTGCAAAACATGCCCCATTTAACCGTTGCTCTATCTCCTCTAATAACTGAGATCGAAATATGGACACACTGGGTATATCTAAACGCTTTAATCCAAAATTAGACACTTAAATTGTAGTCAAAGCTTGCTGTGTCCACGCATTTGCAATTTTGCCTCTATATAATTTTATTTCTCATTTATTGAAGCGGCAACTCAAAATTTTGCATGTGATTTTCCAGCCAACTTCGACTACAGTTTTTTATAATAACCCTGTATTTTTTGTGTATCAGCTTGCGAGTTGTGTTGCTGTGAAACTTACCAGATAAATAACAACAACTATCTATATTTATTATAATTTTGGTAGCCCTGGAAAACAAAATTTAAGAAAACGTAGCGACTAAATTAATCCGGTTCGTATTGTCATTACTACCAGTGTCAGTGGGAATTTTTTTATTATAAGGTTCAGTTAAAATTTTATATAGGGATCAGTTTTTGCTTCAAATTAGATGGAAATTGTTAACAACAATAGTAACTAAGCGTTTGTTGGCAAATTTAACACTTCTATTTTTAGAATTTAGTATTTTTTTAGAATTATGGCATAAAATGGGATTATTTACTTCAATGTATGTCATTAATAAAATAATAAAAGACATAACTAATAGACTAAACCAAATCAAATAAAAGTCAGCAACAATACTAAACTCAAAGTTCTAGAACTGGAGAAAATAGATCTTGGATAAATAATCTATCAACATAATCAACTCGATAATGTATGTAATTCAAAGCAGCAGTTTAATTATAAATGGAAGAATTATAAACCATTTTGAAACTTGCACAGATAATAAAGTGTTAATTATTTCAGAAAAAAAATTCAATCCAAACCAAAAACAAGAATCGTTTTGTTGAGAGCAGCAAAAAAAAACTAAAGGGACCCGACCCGTTTCTAAGAAAGCAAAACAAGCGCAGACAGGGTACAGATCGATCAAAAATATAAACTTTCAAGGGCAACCAAATGCGCAGTAATACCATATCTAAAAATTATCATTGGGAACAAAAGCTTGAACTAGGAAGATTTCAAGTACATCGTTTAAAAAGAAGGAGAAAAGGTAAGCAACAGGGGAAAAACCGAAATCGCCTTTACAACTACGACGAAATTTTGATTCACCTACAACGTAACATCTATGGATTTTGAAAGCGAACAGCAATAACTTAAGACCAAGAAAATAATAAAAGCGAATATCTCAAAGTCGTTATAATTAACATTTCAGTAGTTTTTCAAAACGGAAAATTGTGTATAAAATTATATTCCATTTTTGAAATATTGCTTCAAGGTGAAAAATTCCTACCTTTCTATCAAGTCCATGCTTTCCTGTATACAAGGTCCTTAACACATAAGATCAACATTAAAACACAATCTCTTGATAAAAATTTGACTAACTTGATCGTTCACTGTAGTTGAACGTTGAACTCACTACTGCTCCTGCTTCCAGTGCTTCCATGACATGATGCATGGTAGCACTCTCATTGGTTGAAGGTTGTGTTCCAGCTAAAACTTTTGCTTGTGGTTGGTGGAAGCACGACTAGTGGGGTCAAACAAGTTGTCGCGTTGTTTAGAACACTGACGTCACCGAGCAAGGTGGACTAGTGTGGGGCGTGTCTGCTTTGAAATCGGGAGGTAGGGGGTTCGATTCCAATAGCTTCATAAGACGATTGATGATTTTTGTATTCACTCATGAAAATGTCTTAAAAAATAAGATCGAAAACAGATATGACCAAAAGTTGAGAAAAGTTGTCTATAATCAATATCTAAACCCGTATACCAAATTTCAAAAGCATCCGTCAACTATCGTGCGTTCATTTAAAAAAAAACTCGCACCAAGACGTGACATTTTTACGTATGTCATACATGACCTCATACAACAACAAAATGAAAAGCCGTAATGTGATAAATAGTAAATAATCAAGGAAGGCATTTTCAACAGTTTTTGTAGATAATAAATGCATATTTCCATGAAAATCTTTTATTTTTTTAATTGTCGAAAAGTGCGATTATAAGATTTTTCATTTTGACAAGTAAATAAAAATTAATCACAGACATACAAAACAGTTGTTTTTTAGTTTCAAAGCCTTCTAGAGGTTTTTTTTTAATGAAAACAAGACATTTTACGTATAAAAATAAAATTAGTTGATTTGACAAAAATACATGAAAAAGATATGAGAAGTCATAGTTACCGAATTTCAGAATTATCAGAAGACTACGATTTTTTAGTTTTATTTCTCTGATTTCCATTTTATGAAAATGAAAATGAAAGATTTTAACCCTTTCAAGAGTCATTTTACATTTCCGGGGACACGCTGTATTCTGTTTGAGATGAAACTCTTTGATTAAACCTTCCGTCAAAACATGGTAGAAGCGGTGTTGGCACAGGTGTAATAGTTATGGAAGAAAAATAAAAAATGTCGCCACAACGAAATAATATTGGAAACGACAATAAAACTGACACTTCGCATTCTACGGGGATTAAAAAAACGATTTATCGGGTTAAATTTTAACAGCACATACTGAATTGTCAAGAGCAATAGTACTTTTGAGAATTATTACTTAAAAAAATATAGAACGAAGACGATATCTATAGAGGGTGTTCCATTAGTATCGGGACGGACGATTACACCTTAATGATGATGACTAAAGATATAATAAATAATAACAATCAAACTCTACATTTTAAATATATTTTTATTCTTCTAATGAATATTGTTTTGCTTTCTTTATAAACTACAGCCGTTATTTTCAACTACTTTAATTAAGTTTAAAGAGGCGTTTTTGAAGTTGTATTAGTTTTTGCTAAAACTTTCTGAAATTTTGAGGTGTTTTTTTTTTCAAAAAATTTCAATATGCAAGGATTCCAAAAAAATATTATAATTTCTTTATTTACCGCAATAACAAGATAAAATTTAGTGAACACAAAGATAAAATAACAATAACAGCAATAAATCTCGGCCTATAAAAATTCGTTTAAATATTCAGAGCAAGCTCAGATGTGCTTTCGAAAAAAATCTTCTTTATTATCTAACTCTATTTACCCTTGTGTTAAAATTCAAGATGATAAAACGCCTTTACAGTTGAATCATTTGAAGGAACTGCGCTCTAGATTAAAAGAACGGATTGATTCTAGGGAAACTAATCTTACAATTAGATATGTGAACCACATTCCACAAATCGTTGAAACTCAAAAAAACTAGATATATTTAAAGAAGTTGAAAACAACGGCTGCAGTTTATAAAGAGAGCAAAATAACATTCATTTCCGGTCAAACCGGAAATAGAATAAAAGTTAAAATATTGTAAGCCAAATTGAATAATTCATAAATCGAGCTATTTACGATTGCGTTATTTTAACAACTATTTGATAACTGTCAAAAGTACCAGAAAGCGTCCTTCACAAATTGCTTTCTATACATTTATTAACTGTTAAGACTCAGAATTTTGTTGGATTACGATTTTAAGTGAAGTGATTTGGCAATAACAATGATGATTATTATAAAATTCGATGGAATCATTACTAGTCCAATATTCGCTACATTTCTTTTGTAACCATAGAAATGGCTAAAATTGTGGTTTTTTCATTGACCGGAAAAGGTTAAATGTCAGATGAATTAAATAGTCACACTTACAGTATGTGAAACCTTAGTAGCAGTGACAAAATAGACTGCTGTTTCAAAACCCATCACTAGATGCCATGGAAAAAGAGGTTTGAACGGTACGTAATTGTATCGGGTGTTTCTACTCGTACCGATTCTGAGAAAATTGATATGAATCTGGTACTATCCACACATCAAAAACAATTCTTTCCAATCAACTTAAAATTATGAAATATATATAATAAAGTAGGTTGATATCTGCACTAGTGTGGCGGGTTTTCTGTTTATTATACTTAACTTATGAGACTTTTCTCAAATTCTCGAACTTACCTATCTTTTATCTTAATGATAGCTTTACCTTTACTTTTGGCTCAAGCGTTAACCTACTCATATTAAATAAATTTATTTGTGCGCAGAATTCCACTCTTTGAAGATGCTGTAACGAGAGATAATTGCTTTGAGATTTTTCTTTTAGGCTATTAATACAATTCCGAAATAAATTGCAGACAATTTTGATAATAAGAATAAGATGAATTACAAAAATGTAATGAATAATAAACAAAATAAGTAATCAAAACAAAAATAAAATAAAACTTGACTGTATAAATGATGACAGAATATTAAATACAGAGTTCACAACATGGATTATCAAATCGTGATAATCAAGAGCGACAATTTCCTAATTATCACCCAACAGAAACATTACGTAATTTATAATTTTGTCAATTAGTACAAATAACCCAAAATGACTTTACTTAATTAACCGATTAACATGACTTTTCAATAATAAATTTCGGAATGAATGAATGAATGCCAAATTTGGTTATTTTTGTGAGAGTAGTCTCTATGCACCTGGAATCAGGTCCCCACAAACGGTGCTAACGCAGCAGGTTTCGTTCTATCTTCGCGCTTACAACCAATGATTATCAGCGTTAACAAATAGCAAAAGAAGCGACTCCCCGCAGTTCGGAAACAAACAGGCACCAGCATTATTGATAACATAATATAGGAAAAATATCAAAATTTCGCATTCCCAAATTAACTAATAACTAATTATATCAGTTAACAGGGGGTGGAAGAATCATAAATCTTTTTTTGATAATGAACTAACCCTTGCCAAAAACATTATATGCTATAACGTAGAATTTTAAACAACATCTCAAAGGTAACAAGTTCATCCCATTCTACTATACTGAATTACATGTTTATTACTCCTACACACACTCCTAAACACCCACGGGTGTTTTTATATTTAAATATGGAAAATACAATACAAGGCAATACAACAAGAATAAGTAAAGGAAACGAAAGAGCACAGAAAGAAAGACAAAGCAGAAGATGTCGGGGACAAGCATGTATTAACAAAAGTAATACACTTGTAAGAGAGAAAAAGACACCTAAAGTGGAGGTAAGTGGTTAAGGTTTTTACTATTATTTTTATTTGCAATTCCCTTTTAAGGTCTTTTGTAAATGTAAATACAAGTGTCGAGACATTCCTCATGCTCACAAACTAAAACTCTTTCATGACTTTTATGGAATGAAAGATAATGTACAACAAAACTCATACTTGATGGGATTATTTTCAATTTCTGGTATCAAACGAAGAAGGCATGGCCAATACGAAACCCTAGAAAATAGTAGAAGACAGGTAAGCGTGTATTTTACTTTACCATACGGCAAAGGCAACATAGTGAAGGTCTGTAAACGAACTTTTCTGGAAGTGTACGGTGGAACCAAAAGAAGGGTTGAAACTCTTGTCAAGGCAAAAAAGTTAGGAGATGTAGTTTACACTGAGAAACGAGAAAACAAAAAAAAATGCGAAAAAATTTACAGAATAAGACAAGAATTTAGTTATTGAGCACATTCAGTCATTGTCAAAAGATCAAAGTCAAAGTAGATTGAAAACCCAAAAAGAATACTTAAATCAAGACCATAACATGAACAGACTGTATATGGCATTTAAAGAAAAGTTTCCCCAGTCGCAGATATCGTACCGTTATTATTATGCTACATTCAAAAAAAAAAACATTCCCAACCTAAGTTTTCACTATCCTCGTACTGACACCTGCGATATTTGCGATTTGCTAACTATGCAAATGAAGAATGATCCTAGCAATCGGGATGCAAAGCAAAAACTTGAACTCCACCATCGTAAAGCTCATAAGGCTATAACAGTGGTGAGACATGATCATGAAAATTCCCAACTGCCTTCAAGCACTATGTGCACGATTTCGGTCGATCTCTAACAAGTTCTGTCTCTTACTGCTTTAACACATTGTCGGATGTACTATTTATGGCACCATACGTGTTACAATTTGTGTGTGCATGTAGGGGACAATAACAAAGGTTTTATGTTCTTATGGCACGAAGGAATAACTGGACGAGGAGGCAATGAAACTGCCTCGTGTATTTTGAAAGCAGTAACCTGTGAAGTGACATAAGAAACGCCTCACAGTTTGGAGTGATAACTGCGCGAGGCAGAATAAAAACAAAATGCTCCTGTTTCTGTGGATCTACTTGGTTGCTTGAGGTTACTTCGATGAGATTGATCATAAATACCTCATATCTGAACATTCTTTTCTAAGATGTGACAGGAATTTTGCACAGAGTGAAAAAAGAAGACGACGGAAGACATGCCAAGTGCCTATGGATTTTGTCCGGCTCATGGCAACTGCAACACCAAACAACCCATTTATGATAACTTTGATGCAACGAGAAGATTTTTTTAATTTTAAATCTGCAGCCGAAACAAAATTAAATACCACAAACTTGAAAATTTCTAAAGCACAATGGATAAGAATAAGCGAAGATAATCCTGGACAAGTAAAGATACGAGAAAGCGTTAAAGAATTAAGGGCTTGGAAAGTTACTAAATTTTTTAAAAAGAACATCAACATCGAAACTATTAAGACTATGACTTTAGAACCTTTAGACTGCACCAGAAGAATAAGTGAAGACTCTTCCTTACATTAATTATATTCGGCTTTTTAGCTTATCACACCAGTTTGGGAATTTTTTTTTGTTATAAAATTTCATGGGAAAATTCTATTGTCTGTTCTTTACATCGTTTGATGTGAAATGCGTAGTAGAATCAATCTGCAGAATTTTTATTTTAAAAACATTGATAAATTTTGATTAAAATCCATTTTTATATCATTCATCGGAATTCTAATCCTAATTTATGGTTTGTTATGTTCAAGTAACAATCAATTTGCAACATAAAAGGTCCATCAATTCAAACATGCTTACCTGTTTTAACGAGTAGTCCAGGGCCTTTGACAATGGCCAGAATGTAGACGTGATCTATTTTGATTTTTCGAAAGCGTTCGACCGACTTCCCAGAAAACAACATTACGGCATTGGAGGTAATTTGTTGCAGTGGAGTGACTCTTTCTTATCGTATCGTTTCTTCACAGTTAAAATAGGAAAGGAGTCAAGCATGCCCATGTCGGTGAGTAATGGAGTACCACAAGAGTCAGTATTGGGTCCTCTTTTGTTCATAACTTATTGGGCTGACTTATCTCGAGTAATAGCTTCATCCTGGCCAGTGTATGCAGATGAAATTAAAAAAAACGGTAGCGACTCATTGGCTGTATCGCATGACAATAATGCCATGTATTCCTGGACTAAAACATTGTTAATGCCTCTAAATTTTGATAAGTGCGTGGTGCTTCACATAGGTCGCAAAAACCCGCGATGTTTGTGTCAACTCCATGGTAGCACTTTAGTCAAAGTCGAGAGGGCCTTGAGATCTCTTCCGATCTGTTGTGGACAAGGCACATTAATAGAGTAATCAAAAAAGCTAACAGTGCAGCTTATATTTTCTGCAAAACTTTTCAGGGAACACAAGCGGCAGCTGTGATAAAATTTTATAAAGCGTTTATTCGTTCCATGCTTGAATTTGGCAATGTAGTATGATACCCCACGTTGGTTCGAGATTCCAACTTGCTAGAGTCTCAAACAGTGTTCGAGCCCATCCTTAAGTAAAAAGTCACATGTTAATTGTTTTATTTTATTCACATAATGACTTGTTAGCCTGATGATGTATGTATGTGGTCAATAAACGAAACGTAGCGTAACAGTTGTTTCTGATCTCTTCTTGTCCTCCTCCAATGAATTGTCGACTAAACTATAAGTATAGTTGCCGCACCGTAAGTGAAGTTTACCGCACAATAACTTCAACTCACTCTTCAGAAACCGGCCCCTAATAGTCAAGAGTAAGTATTTTTATTTTATATTTTTATAATTTTTGTTACACATGACCAGACAGAATAATGAGTGTTTTTCGTTTTTTTTTTAAAGTAAAACATTAGTAATTACACAATAGATGAAAATACTCTGTACATTATTTTCTATGGTCATGGATTTGTTTTTTTGAGAAAGAGAACAGTGGATACGGGTGTGACATCTTCTGGGTACGGTTGCGACAAAAGTAAAAATTTTATTTTTGCTTTAAGATGCCCAGAAAATGTGATATAGCAAAACATTTATAAAGTGAAACGCGAAAGTCCTTTATAAAGAGCTGCCGAAATATATGAGTTAATGGTTTGTCTTTATCGCAATACACTCGTAAGCGCGATGGAGCAGGCACAGGCAACAACGAAGACTACATCAGCATGAGAAACATTACTCAATGTCAAAGCTTTTTATGACAATTTGTAAACCGTTCTGGGCAGACATACTTATGAGCCACAAGATTATCAAGATATATACAACGTTTACGAAACAGGAGTCATTACCGTCCAAAGACCTGATAAAGTAGTAACAAGACGTGGCATACGACAAGTGAGAGCTGTTATTTTAGCCGAACGAGGCACGTTATTCGCGGTCGTGTTTGCTGTAAATGCTGTAGGCAATACTATCATTTTATTAGAGATAAACCAATAGGATATCAAAAGGATCCAAAAAAACTTCATATCCTTGACATGGAGGTAGTTGATATCATTGGGAAAAGCTCCCCCGCGAGTAAAGGGCTAAAGGTAAAAGATATAGAATGTTATCATTCTAGCGCTTGAAGCGAAAGTAAGCATCAGCCATAGTAATAAAATTTATTATCAAAATTACTATCTACGATATGACTGAGATGTCGGAAGTTATGGGAACAAAAATGGACTACCTCAGTACTTCTTGCAAACTTAAGTGTTTATTATATATAGGACCGGTTTATAGAAGTCTTTAATTTAATCTGCATTCAAATGCGTGATTAACTGAACACGTGACCAAATTGAAGCAAAGCTTTGTATAAATCTGCTGTTGATATTCAACAATTTTAGCCTCTACAAGTAGAAGAGAGTGGGGTTATTATGCGCAGTAGGTAATTGTGCGCAGGATGTTGAAATTAGAGGTCCGCTTTAGAGGTAGCAGTTGTATTGGCAAAGTCATGCACCCTTTTTTCCATGGGAAAACTGTCAAGCAGATTAGGGATAAAACGAACATGCCTGGCTATAGAAGGGAGAGGGGTGAATACCTCGCGGGCAAAGGGATTCTTAACTCTCCGGGCGCGAGAGAGTTTAGCCAGTCATTAGGCTCAGAGAGCGACGAGCAGAACGAATACAAAAAATGCTTAAGTAGTAAAAGCAATTTCTGGTGAGTGCTTCCACGATGAATTTGTTCCAAATAAAAAAACAAAAAAAAAATGAAAACAACGCTATTTTGGTAAATAAAATGCATGCAGATGATGCAGTTACACAGTATGAATTTCAACTTTATAGAAATTATTCTAATATGTAAAACAGTCTGCCTACAGTTTGAAGAATTAAAACTTCCTTCTTTTAGAAAAACAGACATGGTCAAGACAAGTTTTAAAAAACCTAGAAAATCATTTTCAGATAGACAAAAGTTGACAATAGCCGCCGAGGATTCAACAAATTGTTCTCTGGATATTTCATAATAACAGCACCCAAGCTAAATTTTTTTCAAAATAGACGTCATTATCAAAATATTCAAAACGATATAGGTGCCACTTCGTTCTCGTATTAAATCTTACTTGTATTTACCACTTCAATTAGTTGTCAATCCCCTAACGAAAAGCTTTTAGAAAATATGTACGCAATCCTATTGTTAGTTTTTATAAGTGATTCTCCAACATGTGGATTGTCTAGTGCTTGACTGAATTTAAATAAAATCAATTCCTAAAAAAACTACCCTTGTTTTTGGGTATTAATTTTATTTTTGAATTTATGAGTGATGCCAAGAACTCAAGAAAAGTTACTTTAACAAGATGCTACGTTAATTTTGTAAGAATCAACAAGAATGTTGATGTGCTTGGTTGCCAACAAAATCGTCGAGAGTATCTGAAAATACAGAGATGAGATATAAATTGTTCGGGTAATTCAGGAAAGCCATTTAGGACGACAAGTGACTTCGGAAGAGAAGACCGATTAATACGGATTTGTGCCACTATCTGCAAAACCAACTGATGGAAACCACAGGAACCAAAATAAGTAGGCAAACAATTTGTAGACTGCATAAAGGTCAGTTTAGAGCAAGAAGACCAGTAAAAGTGCCCCATTCAAACCCTGGAATTGTAGAGCACGACGGTTGATGGTTGAAGAACATGTTCATTATAACTTAGAACAATGGAGCAATGCATTATTCAAGGACGAACTCAGATTTTACATAAATTGTTTAGAGTAGTTTTCATTATGGTTTGAGGTGGAATAACATCAAATGGACGCACTAAGCTTATGGTAATACGTAAGGGATCTAGCACTGACTGCTCGAAGGTAATTAGATAAAAACCACACGCAGTCTGTGGTTTTCTCAATGCCTACAATATTGCAGTTACGAACTCGCCTGCTCATTGTCCAGATCTTAATCCAGGGGTCAAGTGCCCATCAGTTATTCCGAAATCTTCAAGTGAGAAAATCTTTTAGAGGAATTAAAACATATGTCCCCCACGTATATTGGCATTCAATTAAAAGCATGCCTTGTTGTTGTGATGAAGTTTTGCTAGTAAGAGGACGCAATATATTGCCTTTTTATTTGAAATAAAAGCCAATTTAAGTTTAATCAGGAATAATTTTTCACAACTAACTAAGAAAGATGTTCTATTGAAAATAAATCCCGTCAAACTCAATCTATATTTTTAAAAGTGGCTTTTTATCCGTTTTAAGTAAATTATTCTGACTTTTTGAAATAAAATGACAAAAAGCATTAGATGTCAACAGTTGCTCCAAATTTCGAGGTTTCGAGTGTCAACAATGAGTAACAAATTATAAGATGGAATAAATTCCATAATAAAAGATTTTTTTTTCAAGTCAATAATTTGAGTGAGTAATGAAGCTAGTACAATCCAACTTCCACATAAATAAAATCTTCAAGTTTGAATAATTAAAAACACCATATCTATGTCTTGAAAAAAACATAAATAGTCAACCGAACTAAGGCAAATCAATAAACTAAACAAATTCCAACGAGTATTAACGGCGTCGAAGTCGCAAACTTCAACACTGATAAATCTATAATTCAACATAAACACAATAATATCATTTTATTCAAAGCAGTTTTCCAAAAAAATTAAAGAATAATGAACTAATTTGGAAATAAATCAAGTGTTTACCTAACATTAAACGCCTCATGCTAGATTTAGTTGCCTGAAATTGTAGCATTCCACACTTCGATTTTAACTTAAACTTTATGAGAGATGAAAAAAGCAATTCAACTGACAAACAATAACAGTTTTCTTGGCATCAGTAAAAAAATGAAAGCTACCAGAGGGATCCGACCTGTTTTTTACAAAGCGAAGCAAGTGCAGATAAAGTGCAGAAATCTGAAGAGAGTCTAGACATTCAAGGACATGCAAATGCGTAATAAATACAAACCTAAATATATCGGGTTTTTTATCAATAGCTTCCATCTCTATAATTATATACCTATGTTAATTGATCAAAGATTCTGAAAAAAATTAGGTATAATAATTTTTTTGTGGCGGCACGTTCTCACCGAATATCTATTATTCTATTATTCTGTTAATAAGGCAATTTTTCCACTTTTATTGAATAACTCATGGATAAATTTCAATGCATTTTCGAAAGAAGCCATTTTGAATATCTTATTATGTTATTTATAGAATGTTTGGTATAATTTAAATTTTAATTTTGATATTGAGCGAAAGAGTAAAAGTGAAAAATGAATGAGTAAGGAGGAAGTACTACGAATATTTAGTACATCTTATATACAGGATGAGTCTTATAGAATCGACAGTCACTTAAAACTTCTTAAAACTTGAAGATGCACAGATTTAATTTGGAGAAAAAGTGTAGAATTTGATAGAAATACAATTTTTTTATATCTAATTAAACATTTATTCTTATTTATAATCTATCAGGTTGAAGAAGTAATAAATCTTTGATAAAAAAGTAGTCAGCACTCTAATTGCAACCGACCAGCAAAGTTTCTTCGGTCGGTTGTAATTCTGGGGTCAAAATGAGTAAAATAATAATATATTTTTTAAAAATCACAACGTTAATTAAGCTCCCCTATACAACGAATTTACAATTCTGCCAAATTCATGAGAATTTTTTTTTTTGATATCGAAACGCTGATTAGAAAAGAACTGCACCTTTTCTTGAAAATATATTTGGGCAATATGATGAATAGATTCATGATACTTTTATAATCAAACAATTGTTGACTTTTATTTATAATCAATGAAGAAAAAGTAAGAAAATCAACCATGCAATAAAACGACATGAACATTGGACAATATATTCTTCTATTTAACAAATTCATTTGTAAAGTATTTCATAATTTCAAATTGCTTAGAAAAAGTTGTTTTCGAGACGCATATTCTACAAGACTCACCTCGTATTTCAAAATTTTATCTCGAATATTAATGTCAATTTCGAGGTTAAAGCTAATAATGAAACACCCAGTATACTCCTAGTCAATAATAAGAAAAACGTAAATTGCGGAGATTTCAATTATTAACGGAGCAATTTTAATTTACAATCAAGCAGCTGTAGATTTTGTCAATACAATGATTAAGAAAATTACTAACTCTTTTATTATTGCCTACTTATAGTAAGTTATCGCTAAAGCGCCAATTTTTAGTTTACTTTCAATTTTGCATACAGAAATAATGACAATAATTGTGTCAAAGATGACGATTGCGTCATTTTTGGAATATAAAACAATCCCAAAGCGAAAATTTCCATCATTCTATCAATTCTAAAAAGATCGATTTTAAAACGCAACCACTCCAAAGAAAAATCGCTAAATTACTGTTACGATCCTTATGCATGGTGTTCATCTATCGGTTGAATGGTTCTGTTCCCTCCAAAACCTTCACTCCTAATTGGTGGAATCACGACTATTGGGATTATGAGTGTTAAAATAAGCCGTCGCTCAGGAGAATGACGTCATCGTCTCTTTCGTTTTAGTAAGACAAAAAAAATCGATTATAATCTTAGACAAAGAATAAGGACAATAGGGTTAATAAATTTTGCTTGTTCAAATTTCTTCTTACATTGGTTTGAATGAAATGTAACCTTTCAATCTTCAGCTAAATCAGCATTGAATGTTGAATTTCATTAATCGTAAGTAGGTATCAAATACACTTTGCGATAAATACAGTATAAACTATCAGATTTATAATTGTTGATTCCGCCAATATTAATTTTATGAGAATGATGATAAGGCGACAGTGTTAACTAAGATTCAGCAATTTTTTTCTTCAAATATCTCACAATTCAATCAAATAAATAAGCAGTAAGTTTTTGTATTCCGTTATTTCGATTCCGATTCTAAAAACCGTCGCGGCAGACAGATCTGCCGATTGCCGACTGCCGACTTTATTAATAAGAAAAAAGTATATAACATTTTATTTCTGTTCCTAGACCTCTGTATTTATTGATAAAACAGATATTTTATTCAAAATAATACAAAAGTTTCGATAATCAATGTTCACAGTTTATCCATAAATTAATATCTAAATAATTCTGGTTATATTTTTCTCCACAATCATTAGTGAATATCCACATTCTAGTAACATTTTCATTTAATGAAAGTGCACATTATACAATGCAAAAATAATTTGCACAGTGGCAAAACAGTTCTCCATTGATAAAATAATTAAAAAAAAATCAATAAGTCAAAACAGTGAATGTTAAAGTGCTACTTTTTTACACTTTCAAAAAAAAACACTGTTTACTTTGAGGCAGGTGGCGTTATTAATTAAATAAAAAATTAAATAATTTTGAAGAATTAGATGTTTATCAGTGAAACAAACGGCGGAGAAAGAAAAAAAAAATTCCTCGTAGTTGAGAGAACAAACTACTACAAATACCGGAAATAATAAACAAAATTAACCACTAAAATTCAATGATAAATGCGGAGCATCAAACAACACGCCAATACGCGCCAAGTACAGCACAACATTTCATGTCACAGGATGCCATACCACATGGATTCTTTAGGCAAGAGTGTGAAGATGTTAAGAGTCCTGTTAAGGCCGTTAGTGACTGCAGAACGTCCTAGAGAGTCCACAGAGACCTTCTTTTTAGTTTTAGAAATCAACATATGTAGAGTATGATTTGAAAAGGAGATTCCAGTTCATAACCTTGCTAACTGTAGGCCTCTGAGGAACAAAAGGTTAGAAATGTTTGGATTCCTGCTCATCGAAGCTGAAAGACTACACGAACTGTCTTGGGAAAAAGATAACTACTCCTCTTCGAGAATGTAGGACTCTTCTAGGAGAATGTGCAGGTACAATGAATCGTATGATCTAAAGACAGCGCAGGAGCTTATATTATTAACATGTATTTTATAATGAAAAAGTGGACATGATTTATATTTACGGCGAATGCGACGAAAATGAGATTGCAGCTGAAACTCTATAAGGCAACACTACACAGTTGTCGGCGTCCCACCAACAAAATTTTCAAAAATTTTGAAAATGAACTGGCAAAAAAGGAGACCTCCAATAGCCGCAACCATTGAAATTGAAGTACGGTTGATGGAAATATCATAGGCGACGGAGCAAATATTAGTTCACAACAATTAACTAGTTAATTAGCGGACTGGAATTAATCAGTGTGCAGAATTTTGAAAGGAAATCACTTACACCTATATAAAATTTATTCCAAAGACAAATTGACGCAGATGTAATTTTTTTAAAATACACTATGTTTATTGATGAAGCTAAAGTCTCTAACAATGGTTTTGTTAACACACATAACTGGCACTATTATGCTTTAGAAAACCCTCACTGGATGCGGGAAAATCAATTATCGTTTTTTCCAATTTTACTATATGGTCTCCCACTATTATTAGAAAACGTTCTTTTAGAAACAAGAAGAAAAATGTGGTTTCTAGAAGATAGCGCTCCGCCACATTTTACCAGATACGTTAGAAATTATTTAGATAAAACCTATGGAAATAGATGGATTGGGAGAGGGAGCAATAACGAATGGCCACCTCACAGTCCGGATATCACTTCTCTGGACTTTTTAATGAGGAACTATCAGAAATAAAACTTATCAAACTCCTTTTCGGAATATGGAAGAGAATATTCAGAAATAGCGTTTATAGAAAATAGTACAAGAAGTCAAAACATAATTCATTATTTCAAATCAATATTTGTTCGCCATGGCATACCAAAAATTATTTACATTGACATTGTTACATATTTTACAAAAAAGATGGCGGGCGAGAATAACGTGAGTGAAGATGTTCTCTGTTTCGTGTGTAATAAACCGGCTCGTCGTAAACGCATTTACTGTGCTGATTGTCGTGTATGGTCGCATGTTAGCTGTGCTGACAGAAAAAAATGTTGTGAGCCCTTTGGAGCAACATCAACACCCGAAAATCAAGATGTAAATCCTACTTCACTTGCCGGCCTTATCGATACGATAAATTCGCTGTCGTCTACGGTCGCTGAAATGAAGGACATCATGAACGAATTGATTACGGAGAATAAAAAGCTTAGGAAAGAAATTGAATACCTGAAAGATAAGGAAATTCAGACTAATAACATTGTTGAAAATACAGTAAACGAGGAATCAGTTATTGAGGAAGCTGTTGAGCGTTTGCGTCGATCCAACAATGTAATAATTAGAGGGATACAAGAGATTAATGATGGGAAGGAGGAAGATGGCAATGCTGTCAAAACACTAGTGTCATCTGTAATTCCGGAAGTCCAAAATCTACAAATAGTCACAGCAACTCGATTGGGCAAATACAATCCATCTAGATCACGTCCCATCAAAGTAACATTTCACGATTCCTCTGTCGTTCATCGTGTTCTTCGTAGTCGTCCAAAAAAAGGAATTTTCATCAATAAAGACCTAACTAGGATGCAGCAAAACAAGTCATACACTATTCGTAAGGAGTTTCGTAATCGTCTTGAAAATGGGGAGAAAGATATTCGACTCAAATATTATAATGGTATGCCTAAAATTGTGGAGGGAAAAAACTCTTAAATTTCCAACAGACGCAAATTTTCTTTAAATGTAATGTGCTGTACCAGAATGTGAGGGGACTAAATACTAAAATGTTCAACTTTTATTGGAACTGTTTCACAGCTGAAACAGATATCATTCTCTTAACTGAGACATGGTTGAGTCCGCATATTTCATCTAATGAACTATTGCCTGATCATTTCAATGTTTTTCGTTGTGATAGAGTTACTGGACGTGGTGGAGGTGTACTGGTTGCTGTAAAAAATACTCATCATTTCGAAACAATTTCTTTAAATCTTTCATCTCCGATTTCTACAATTGATATTGTGGGGGTAAAAGTAAAGTCCCCAAAATGTAGTCTTAATATTATTGTACTGTATATTCCTCCGGCTCAAAACCTAGATAGTTATGTTACTTTATTTGATTATCTTGAATCAACTCTAGATTTCTCACTTCCGATATTAATTTGTGGGGATTTCAATATTTCTGAGTTTTCAATCTGTCAAGCTGGCCACATTTCAAATTTATACACCGTTTATTCTCAGTTTGTTGATCTAAATAATTTGAATCAACATAACCATGTATTAAATTCCAACAATAAAATATTAGACCTAATTCTGACGAACCACAACTTAGTCATTGAGGTCTCAAGGCATCATTGTCCGTTAGTTGTAGAGGATCACCATCATCCATGCCTGAGCTTTACAATGGACTTTATAAAAAACTCAACGTGTTCATTTTCAACATCTAGCGATACCTTTAAGTATAATTTCCGTAAAGCAAATTTTGATGGATTATATTCTACTCTCGCTCAAACCGATTGGTCTTCTGTCGTCGATATTGTTGATCCGGAATTAGCATGTTTCCACTTTTATCAGATCTTGTATAATATCTTAGATAAGTTTGTGCCAAGACAAAGAATGGTTCAAAGAGTAGCCAAATATCCTATGTGGTTTACGAGCTCCATCATCGCTAAGATTAAACAGAAAAATAAACATTGGAATCTCTACAGAAAAACCAAGCTTCTCTTTCATTTGGATATTATGAAGTCATTGCGCAAAGAAATTACACGAGAAATTTCCAGCGAACACAAGAAGTTTATAGAATCAATGGAAAGTTCACTGCAAAGTGATCCGAAGAAGTTCTGGTCCTTCATCAATTCCAAAAAGAAGTCGTCGAATCTTCCGGGTGCCATGCACTTTGAAGACAATTTGTTAATGGATCAGCAAGAAATTGTTAATGCATTTGGAAATCATTTTTCTAGTGTCTACAACTCCAACTGTGATAATGTCTGTGATGAAAAGATCTATGATAATCCTTTAAATGGTTGTGAATTTTGTGATAACAAAAGCTGTCCATCTCTCTGTGATAAATTTAACTGTGATGATGTCAACAATGATAATCATCTAATTTTAAATATGTGCTCGATTAGTGAAAGTGAGATTTTAACGGCAGTGAAGAAGATGAAAGGTAACAACGTTTGTGGGCCAGATAATATTCCATCTTTTCTGGTGAAGGATTGTATATCATGCTTTTTACTTCCATTGTGTCACATTTTTAATTTAATTTTGTCAACTTCTATTTATCCAATTAAGTGGAAATTATCTCGTGTAGTTCCAATATTTAAGGCAGGTGATAAGACTCATATCAACAATTACAGACCAATAGCATTGTTGTCAAATTTTGCAAAGCTTTTTGAATGCGCGTTATCAAATGTTATTTATGCACATGTTAGTAGTCAAATAATTCAGGAACAACATGGATTTATTAAAGGGCGTTCCACCGTAACAAATTTGTGTGAATTTACGCAATTCGTATCCTCAGCCTTGGACAATCGTTTACAGGTGGACGCCATTTATACGGATCTAACGAAAGCTTTCGATAAAGTGCACCACTGTATTTTGTTAAAAAAATTGCAACGTATTGGTTTCTGTAATAAATTTCTAATATTAATGAAGTCAATGATTGTTGGCAGGGAGCAGTTTGTTGAATATGGGGGTTTTAAATCGGAGGTATTTTATGCTAAAAGTGGAGTTGCGCAAGGTTCCAATCTAGGTCCGTTACTTTTTATTATTTTTTATAATGACGTTGTAAAGTATATGAAAGATTGTAAGGTATTTATATACGCAGACGATTTGAAAATTGTACATATTATTGATTCTTATGAAAATTGCCTTGAGTTACAAAATAACATTGATGCCTTAAATTCATGGTGTCATTATAATCGTCTCGATTTAAATACTAAAAAATGTAGAAAACTTACCTTTGCTAGAAAATCTAATTTAATTAATTTTTATTATAACATAAATGGTGTTGTGATTGAATCCTGTGATCAAGTTACGGATCTAGGCGTAGTTATGGACAGTAGTTTGACTTTTACTCCCCATATAATGTTTGTAACTAGTACAGCTTTAAAGACCTTAGGCTTCATATGTAGAAACACAAAAGAATTTACTAGTGTACCATGCCTTAAAATGTTATTCTATGCACTTGTGAGGTCCAGACTTGAATACTGCTGCCTTATTTGGAGTCCCTATTATCAATTCTATATAAATATGTTAGAAAACGTTTTGAGAAAATTTGCAAAGTATCTGTATTTCAAAATATTTCATAGGTATCCCAATAAGCATTGTGACCAGAGTGATCTTCTCTTTAATGTGGAAGAAGTTAGCTTACTATGTAGAAGGAATGTTTTTTGCGTTGTTTTTCTTCAAAAACTTTTGACTGGTGAGCTTTCCAGCACTTATCTCTTGGACCACATTAACATTACTGTACCAAGAATAAACAACAGAAGTTCCTCTACATTTTATTATTCATCCCCAAATACTTTGCATCACTTTAACTCACCTCTTTTTAAATGTTTTAAATTATATAATAGCATTAATGGCTTAGAACTGGATATCTTCTTTCACAAATTTCACTCTAAATCAGTAAAGATCAAACTTCTTCGATGTTTTTCTCCCTAACTTTTAATTTCTTCATTTTCTCATATGCTAAATTCTAATTGTATTTTTTGTTGCTATCTACACTATTCTTATTTGTATTATTGTATTATCTTTTTTACTGGCTGTTCATTATAGACATTGTAGTCTGATTGGAAATAAATCATTATTATTATTATTATTATTATTATTATTATTATTATTATTATATTGTATAAGTAGAGAAATATAATGTTTTTTCAAAAAGTGGGAGATAATACAAAAAACAAACTCGCCTAAATATGCTCAATCTAACGGTATTATTGAATGACATGTTCAAACAATTCAAAAATCAATTATCAAAGCTCTTAAAGACCAAAATAATATGTATTTAAAATTCTTAGAATTTAGAAATACTCCCATTGTTAATAAAATACTCTGAGGATACTGCAGACTGTGTAAGTAGTCCTAACAGAAATAGATTCAAATAAATTACCACAAGGAGTGGAAGAATTGAGAAAAAATCGAAATATCTTAATGACAATTATGTTTACTAGTTAAAGCTTGATTGTTCTTTTTATTGTTCCACACATATAATCGTTACATCTTGTTTTTATCTTTTAATATTTGTGAAGAGGGGGATGTTATATTTGAAAGTGGCAACAGCTGTTGACACATCCCCCTACTTAAACACGAGACATGTATTCAGTTAATAAAGAGATATAACATATTATTAGGTTCTTGAATAGTAGAAGAAAAACGGGCAGAGAATCAAGATTCAGTGAGCGATCTAGAACTGACTCTAAATAAATATAATTTTGAATACAAAATGTTAAACCTTGCACAAAAATGTTTCTTTCTTGCGCAGGTAAGGATTGGTTTTCTTTTGGCGGTTGATTAGTGATAGATGTGCTATGCGTATAAAATTATTTCTCTGTAAAGTAATCTCATTTACATTATTCCATTGCCGAAATCATGTTTCGTCCTATAATGTTATCTGTTTGAAAATAACTCAAAATCTCTTTTACCGTGTGTCCTGGGATAGGTGAAATGACATTTATAACAGCTAGAAAGTTTTTTAAATTAAATTTCAATTTTTTTACGATCTAGCCCTGCTTAGGTGAAGATTAATTTGTGAGATAATTTGAGTAGCAAAAAGTCAAGCATGCCTTGGAAATTTAAGATAAATCTATTTTTCTATAGAGTGAAGTACCTTATAGTATAACACCAAATTTCAAAATTATCGGCAAACTGTAATTTTTTATTTTATAAATCAATAAAATTTTAAACTTGAAATATCATGATTCTAGACAACTTTTCTTAATAACTTTGTGTCATATCTGTCACAAAAAGGAACTTTACAGAAAAAAAATTTTTCCCCAAAAAGGCATATTTGGTTTTTCAAAACTAAAATTATATGACCAATTAGTCTTTAAACAATCTCAAAAAAGGAGAATTCAAATCGAAAAGTTCTTATCTTTTACAAAATTTCACCTATTCAGGGACACACTGTATTTTATTAGCTTTATTCCTAGTAACAGTAATTAACTAGGTCATGCACTGAGTGCATGTGCAGTACATCTATAGTAAGTTCGCGGTACAGAAAATCCAAACTTTTGGTAATTGTCCGCTAGTGGTGGTTCACAATTTTGAAGTTCTAAATCGTTACAGAACCAGTTTGAACAATTCTAAGATCCAAGTAAGTACTATATCAGTTCTGGAGCGCCGCAGTTCACCTTCGCCCACCTTTTTATATTTATATAAACAATAAATGGTTTGAAGGGAAGCACGGGAAAAAACGCAAAAATTTTACGGGGAGGCCCGATTGGTGGAACGAAGAATTGGGAAGATTTCGAAAAATCTACTTTGTAAAAAAGACTCTCTTTTCTCGCAACAGGTTTCGAGAATACTCCGACCATCTTTTCGCCGAAATGACTAAGGCAAAGGAGACTTTCAAAGAGAAAGTGGAGAAGCGCAGACAAAAATGCTGGTTGGATTTCGCTGAAAATGACCTGGCCCGGAACCCCTGGGGAGTAATCTACAAATTGGCCTCTGAAAAATTCAAAACTCGAGGAATTTTGCAATCCTTTCAAACCGATGAAGAAAACATAACCAGGGATTTCCGATCAACCATGGAATTTCTCATAACAAATTTACTTCCGGATGACGACCCCGATATCAACAATGTGGAACAACGCATCACACAAAGCGATTTTCGAACAACCACTGCGAAAGTGGGAAGTGACGTTGTAATCACCGATGAGGAAGTCAACACTTTTGTGTCGCAGATCCAAAACAAAAAAGCCCCGGGCCTCGACAACCTCAAAGAGACTGCACCCAAAATTTACTCCGCTAATTACCCGAATATTCAATGTCTGCTGGAATCACAACTACTTTCCGACTACCTGGAAAAAGGGCAACCTTGTAGTTCTGCTAAAATTACTTTACTTCCGGAACATGGCAAAATTCTGGAAAAAACCATAAGGAACAAGCTTGAAGAAGAATTGTCGCCGTTACATTCTCCACGCCAATATGGTTTTCTCAAGGGACGTTCGACAAGTGATGCATTGCATTGTTTCAACGATTCGGGAATCCAAGGCCAAGTATGTGGCAACAATATTCTTCGACATTAAAGGTGCTTTCGACAATCTTTGGTGGCCATCCCTTATCAAGACATTGAGAACTCGAGGAGCGACTCCGAAATTGACGGTCATGATTAAAAGCTACTTAACGGACCGCGTTGTGCAATTCACGCAAGGAGATGTCACTGTCCGAAAAATCTGCACCAAAGGATGCCCTCAAGGATCTGTTCTGGGCCCCACATTATGGAACTTGATAATGGACACCCTTTTGGACTCAGAATGGCCGGATTTTGCAACCCCAATTGCATATGCTGATGATCTCGCTGTCGTTGTGGAGTCGGATCTTCGTTCTCACCTTAAATTACGACTAACTCAGGTAATTAATAAAACCACAGTTTGGGCTACTCGTAATAAATTGAATGTTTCAGAGACAAAGACGAAATTTATGATTCATAAATGCCCCACGAGAACTCACCACCGTGACCTGGACATCAGAGTGTATGGAAACAAGATTTCATTGGTGAAGACGCAGATGTATCTTGGCATCATGCTCGACTCGAAGCTGCATTTCGAAAGCCACGCCATCCACACGGCAAAGAAAGTCCGGCAAATTACGAAGAGCCTACGTAGCCTCGCTGCAAGGAAGTTTGGACAAACCTGCGATAAATCACTGAAAATGATCTATTACGGGGCCAGTGTTCCAATTACTGCATATGGTAGTCATATCTGGTCGGACCGACTTCAAGTGATCAAGAATAACCGGCAATATTTGTCGGCACAAGCACTTTTCAATCGCGTTCTGTCGAAATGCTATGCCTCTGTCTCGAAGGAGGCTGCTTCCGTTCTCGCTGGAATCATTCCCATGGACATCGAAATTCAAATGCCAAATTGCCTCAGCGAAATAAAACATGGCCGAAATGTTTTATTCTTTGATGAACAGATCACCCCGCAAACTTATGATTCCATTGCACACTGCAAAGAATACGTCCGCCTTCGAGCGCTTGATTGCTGGCAAAACCGTTGGGAAACATCAACGAAAGGGCGGATTTCGTTTGAATTCTTCCCTGACGTGTCCCACCGCCTTGAAGGACCCCCGATCACGTTTTCGCATCACAAGTCTCAAGTTCTCACGGGACATGGGAACTTTGGTATCCACCTGTCACGACTTGGAAAAAGCGAAAACTCATTGTGCCCAAATTGCCCTGACTATGACGATGACCCGGTTCACCGCATTTTGGAATGCCTCCTTCTCGGGGAAGTCCAGGAACGGATCCGGGGAATCACTGGAATCTGGCCAGCTGATCTCACTCAGGTGGCCTACATTGACGACGACGAAATGTTTTATGCACTTTCCCTGGATTTGACCACCCCGGATGTGACTTTAGTATAAGTTAGTTAGATTAGAATGTTAGGTTAGGATGACTCAATCCACTAGTTTTTGGAGCACCACCTGTTCGCAGACGCACAAAACGGATTGGGAAATCACCCGGATTTGACACTCGACTTTGACTTCCCGGATTTGACTTTTAATTTCATTTTACAATGTAAATAGTGTACATAAATTCACACAAAACACACCCAGACACACTCACACAACACTCTCACTTTTAGCGTGATTGTTAGTTTAGCTAGGTTTACTTTACTTAAGTTAGTCTTTACTTTCACAAAAATTCTTTACTCGCCCCCGTCTGTCTAAAAATTGTAAAATTTCTCAAATTTTTCCTACACCGGACTTTTCTTGCCGCATCAATTCACCACTTTTCTTTCTTCAACTCAAAACCGAAAAGCACAGTTTGGGAAAACTTTGAATAATTATTCTTTACTTTTTGACAAGCGAATTTTAGGAGACGGAAATTTCAATCATTTTTGTAAACTTTGTACTGCACTTGAAAATTTTGTAACGACTTTCCGCCCAATTTGGCGGCTGATTTGGAATAAACGTGTCTTCGGGCACTTTTTTTTTTTTTTATCTTAATGTCGTAACACCCCGACATTTGGATGAGACCCTCATTTTAATGGCAACATCACAAGTTCCGTCCACAAGTTTAAACGTTAGTTCAACATTTCCATTTTTAAGCCATTTTGTATCACCAATGCAGTTTATGCCACCCTTAAAAGTAAAACCTTGCAACTCCAAGAAACAAAGAATTCCAGGTAAAAGCATGGTCGCAACAGACACACCAGAAAAAGAAGCCATTGTCCAAAAGAAGATAAAACGAGACCAAAAACAATTTTGAAAGGTTAAGAAAACTTTACATTTCAGAACACAAAAAGGAAGAAATCTAAAACTCATATAGAACAGAATGATACATCGATGATGAATTCATAGCCAGTGGATCATCATCTGGAGAAGAAGAATATTTTAGTGGAGATGATGAAGATGACAGAATTGTATTGGACGGTAATTTTGAACTTTTACCTCGAGACCCAAAAGAAGAAGAATTTGTCATTGTATTGTTTTCATTAAAGAGGAGCTCTGTTTATTTTGTCGCTAAGATTTTAGAAGTAATAGATGATAACGATGATAATTCCGATTTTTTTGTTAATTTTTTAAGACTTAAAAATATGTCACGAAAAACTTTCTGTGAGCCCGTTATACCCGATACTGCAGGAGTTCAAATAAAAGATATAAAATATATTTTGCCAAATGCTAAAATTATTGGTAGCAGCCATAGGCAAGATACATTTTCGTTTGACGTGGACATGTCTCAGTTACAATTAACTTTTTTTTGTTACTTTTCTTTTGTTTTATATAATTTTTGAGACATTTATAATGTTGTGAATTGCGTTTTTTATTACCCTTACTTTTTCAAGAAAACAGAAAACAAAGATTGATATCGTACACTTTGTTTCAGCATATCCTTTTGAATAAGATTATTTTACAACTTTCTCTGAAGTTCATAATTTTGACACTTGCCATAAAAACTTGTTAATTCTGCCACAAACCGACTGACTGTTAGTGCTAAAGGACCCATGATCATGGGAATTAAAGTTTATAATAAGAGAAGTTAAAACCAACTTAAATCTATGTTCATTAAAGTGTTTCTATAGTTTGAATGAATATTATGATGTTTGCCTTATTTAGTTAGTATTAGTATGTATTTTTTTACTGTAATTTTTACTTTTTCTGAATCTCGTCTCATACCTTTATTTGTACTGAGATACCAATAAAATTATTTATTATTATTATATTGCTGTTTTGGTTCATTGTAACCTATTCCCCGGGTTGATTGTGTCTCACGGGTGGACAACACAGTGAGCCAAATCCATTTTTTTTTAAAATGCCAATTTTCTTAAAAAGTACTATTTAAATAATCATTTGTCAAAATAGAATGAGTAGCCATATAGTCAAACTTTCAATTAAGCCGTTCATTTTGAAAGTGACTTAAGTCAATTTATGATTAATTTGAAATACTTAAGGTTTTGCGTTTTAACAAAATTAAAAATATATGCTTGACTTGCAATGTTAAATCGCATTTAAAGGATTTAATTTTATACATCCTATTAAAAAGTCGCTTTTATTAAGTGTATAATATAACCTTGCTTACCTTAAAAGGACTTAAGTCACTTTCAAAATAAGAATTTGTTTTGTTACAAAAAGTGAAAGAGCTTACATATAGCTCAAAAAATAGAAAAAGACATTTAAATTATATTTTTAGATAATAGAAATAAATTTTAGTAATAAGTTATTTGTTAACATTCTCAGTATGCGAGAGTGATTTGAAGTAGTTATGGTGATCCGGAGGTATATACCGCAATAAGTCCATCATGTGTCGGTGTTTTAGTGATGTGATGGCAATACAATATTCAAAATTTTTTTAAGTATACCCTGACGTGGCAATAAATGAAGAATTTTAAATTCTGCGTTCTCATCCATGGTTGTTTTGTATAAAATTTTATATGGTTCATTTCTTAAAAATCGCATCCAGCATATTTGAAGCCAGTTTATTTTTTCTCCGTTGGTATTTTTAGATCTTTTGTAAACTGCTTCTTTCAAGAGTCTTGTTGATATAAAATCCTCTTGTTTTATTTCATTTAGCATGAAAGGATTACCTTTTCTACATTTATTAATTATATTATAATAATCTTGTAGCAAATACAATAACTGATTTCTTTTTAACGACATTTCTATAACGCCAAAATCTCTGCCATTAGGTAAAAATGAATGCCCTGATATTAAAAATTTGTGGATTATGATTTCCACATCATTTCCCATCGATAGAATTTTTAACCACATTAAACATATTTTGATGTTTCTGTTTTGTCCTTCACACATGTCACTATAAGTAATGATGTGTTTCTCACCTTTCAGGGTTTTTAGGTGTCTCAAGAGGCATGAAGCCATACTTTTTGGGAACCTCTAGAAGCTTTTGTTTCATCCCAAACGTAAATGTATACATTATCGTTGTGGAAATTGTGTATGCCTAAATTTAAAATATACATGTTACATTTATAATAAGCTACTGAAGTGGTTAACTTTGGCAATGGTAACGCTTTCTGCAAATTGAATGAAAAGCCAAAATAATGAGATGGATTACTTGATACAAGCCCTTGAATTTCTAGCTAGCTTCGCACTGGGTCCGGTCGCTTCGTTTAGCAATATATTTTGCTTATTAAAATCTCTTAAGTTTCAAAACATTTCGAAAATACGTTTTCTTTCTGTTTCATTTAAACTTTTCAAGCAGTCATTTCAGCATTGGCAATCTTCATTTTGAAAAACAGGAATAATTTTTCCCGATTGTGTATCGTATCTTTTCCCTGAATTCGTGTTATTTTATCCTTTCCCATGAATTTAGTAATTCTTTATATTAAATATTATTTTTTAAATTTCAATTTAATATCAAAACGTAATTTAAATTACCTTCCGTTAATTTACGAAACCAATCGATCTCAACAACTGACAAAACAAAATTAGATTCACGTTGTTAAAAAATACTACCGAGGAATGTCAAATTTTGAACAAATGCGAAAAAACAGCAAAATATGTCGTACAATGCAATTTTTCGATAATGCACTGTCTTATGGCTCCATGTAGAACTCCAGTCACTTCACAAGAAATACAATTTAATACACTTTTTAAAAAGGGAAGTGATTATAGAAAGTGAAAAAATTAATGTTCCACGTCAAGTAATTGTAACTTTTGCAGGTATCATCATACCAAACTACGTTATTATTGATTATATAAAATGTTCAACAGAGCCTTCTCAAAACTACCTCCCCAACGAAAATCTGAATTTAGTACAGGCAATTCTAAACACAAAATTCCTTTGCAAAAAAGTACTATCGGTTTGGGAGATAAGAGAGAAAATAACCAATCACTGAAGATTTAGATCTTGAACATCTTAGTGGAACTTTAGGACAATTAAAACCGAGAAAAACGCAAAGCTCCAAAAATCATTAGTTTGATAGGTGGTGGACAAAAGTATGAGATTTTTGTTTCGAATTTTATTTGAGTAAGATAAGAAAAAGGTCAAACTTGCCTTATTTGTTGTAAATATCAGACCATCAAGTGTTTATATTTTTTTTTTATTGCCAATGGTTTGCCCGAACATTCTTCACTTGTCAAAATTTTTTGTTTATACCTTGAACAAAAGCATGGAAAGTTTCAATTTTATTTCAAATTCTGCTTGTTGTGATAATTCATTTTTCTGCTGCGATAATACAGTGTTGGAAATAGGTAAAATCAAGTATTTCTCAAAGATTTGCGAAAAAAGTAGTAGAACTAAATACATAAGGTCTTAAATGTAAAATCGCTAGAGGAATCAGAAAGCGTGGATTCAAAAATTTCAAAAAAGTTTCGAACTCTGGACATTGTGAAAAATTGTCCAAAGAAAGACTAGCTCTTATGTCGACAAGTGTATTAGGAAGATATCAGTAAGAGACCTATGCAAATCATCTCGACAGATAAATCAGGAAATTCGTGAAAACTACAATGTTAATGTGACAGACCGAACTTTAAGAAGGCGCTTGAGTGAAGCTGGACTTTTAGGAAGAGTAGCAGTTAAGAAGTCATTGCTTTCAAAAAAGAATACAATTTGCGAAGAGGTATTTATACTGGAGTCGCCGGATTTAAACTGGATTAAGAATCTTTGGGAACGTTTAAAGCGCAAAATTCAGTTGAGGGTCATTCACAGTGCATTCCAATAGAAGTGGTCAAAATCTTGTAGATTCAACGCCCATGTCGAGAAGTCCTTGAAGCAAAGACATTCTACAAAATTTTAGAAGTCTTCGCAAAAATGATTAAAATTTTAGTTTATTATTTTATTACTATATTTCCATTCAAGAATAATTCTATTATTTTTGTGTAAAGTTTATGAGAATTTCATTTGGCTTTTAGTAAATACAAATTTTTAAGTTACTAAACGTTGTTTTAGTTACTGATTTTTAACAACAAGGGTAAATCGAAGTAACAATTCTTTTGTCTATCACTGTATGTTAAAGACTAAAGTACAATTTCATGCTCAAGTAAATTTTTCATTGAAAAGTTAAACCACATTTGTATAAGATGTTAGAAAAATCCTACCTTTTCGCAGCTCGCCAACACGTGCCTCCTTTCTTCATTGATGATTGTGCCAAGCCTCGACCAAAAACACTTAGAACCAGAAAAAACAAGTGTCAAAGTTCACTATTCAATTAAATTTTACACATTGGATTTCTCAACACTTGTAACGAGTTTCATCAATACGACGTTCTTCGTCGTCAATTGGGTACCGCAGGAGTGAAGACAGAGTAAAAAACTAACAGCATCATAATAACTAGTCTCTTGTTGGTCTACTCAAATACATTGGACTGATGTGTAAAAAAAACTGAAAGACGTTTGTAGTTATAAGCATGTAGCTGCTTAGCTGCTCAAGTTATTTTTTCGCAAAAGAAAATAATTAACATTATATAAATACTGAAAAAAATGTAAATCTCTTATATTTTGTACTCTACATAGACAAGGTTGTTTGAATGACCGAAACCATACAGTAATAATAAAAAAAAAGTAAACTTGGATAATAAAGTGCCTTTACATACTGCACCAAAAATAATGTAGTTATATACATTGTTTGTAAAAAGCTGCAAATGCAATGAAAAAGTACAGATACAGGATGTGACATCAAGAGCCTACACCTTCTCAAATCAAAACTAGTATTTAAAATAAAATGTCATAAGAAATATGATGTACTAAACCCCTAGAACTTTTTATGGAATAACTTTAATTACAGCCCTTAAATTAACCAACAAAGTGGATCTTATAAAAACAAACAAATATTTCGTTTTGCACATTAATTTATTATAACTTTTTGACTGAATTAATCTGTGTATATAATTATGATAAAAATCATAAATTTTTAGAACCACGATCTAACTAAATTATTCTTACCCTAGAGGCAATCTAATTATTTCAGAGAGGAAGGCCCACCGAACTGGCGCACAGTGGGCAAACTCACTCATTTAGGTGGGATTCAACTTAAGAATTAATCTCCATTTAATACTAGTTAATATCTATGATAGTTGGAAAGTTCAAAAACAATGGGTCTCTATAAAAAATGTTTTTAAAATGTATTTGATCCTTGATGTTACGATTGTACAAGTTTCTACGTTAATCTTACATTGTGACTTTTTTCCCATTTGCAACAATTTAACGTATTTGATTAGATTGATTAGACTGAGAGTATATTAATACTGCTAAACGAGACAAGTATGACCAATAAGTTGAAATATATTTTGAAAGAAGTGAAAAAAAATTATATTACAATGACATAGTCTGACTTCAGGAGAGAAAAAGTATTAGAGTAGCGAAAGGTAGCGTTATAATTATTACGATATTTTAAAGAAAATTTAATGTACTTTTATTTGGTCTTTTTGCGTGAATTTGCGTTATCGGAGTTTTACTTTCATTTTCGTTCGAAAAACCATAGATTTAAAAACTATAAGCAAGTCATAAAACTAACTTTTCTTATGCAATTTTCAATTTGCTGAACTCAACACCGGGCTCATTTTATGTGTATTAGTGATAGATCAGTGATAAATGAAATAACACTAAGAAAAAAGAGAACTTTCCTCCAAATTTTTCTAACAATTTTTAGTTATATTCGTGTGCCGATTTAAATTAATAGCTTCTAATTTTGAGACAATGGGTAATAAATAAGCTATCACCTGTTTAACATGATAGGTTTGTTACTATTTTTTTTTTTGTAGAAATCAGAAATTCAAGTGAAGTTTTTTTGAAAAATGGTAAAAATTCAAAAATTCTAAAAAATCTGAGCAGTGGTTTAAGTATGTATAGAGTCAAAGTAAGCGCAGTGGGTTATCTGATAAAAAAAAAAAATTAAGAGGCTTTCTGGTGAGTTTAGAAAGCGTTAAAACAGATGCTCAAAAAAGATTTAATTCTTTTTAAAACAATGTATCTCTTAATTCATGGTTCATGAAATAATTTAATAAAAGTATTCACCAAAAAAAGTTATATTTTGTTGCATTCACGTGCCTCTCTAGCAAACAAAGTTGACATGTTTGGCGTTTTTGTTTTAATTCAATGGTTTTTCATGTGGGAATTATCCACCTCTAAGTGTCTCCTTTGCAAACAAAATCAACCTCTAAGAACTATTTTTTATAAAATAAATAGCAAAAAAGAAAATCTAGGTGGGGACTTTTCAACAGGCCACCTGTATAACAAATTCATAAAATATTAGTTTGACATTTGTTTACTTATTTTATCGACCTTAGCTACTCCAAAAACATTTAGTCCGATTAGAATATTCATAATATAATTTTGTCCAGCTAAATGAATGAGTTTGCCCACTGTGTGGCGTGGCAATGATCAGACAAGTTATTTGTCTACCTCTAAGTGAATCAATGGAATTTACAAACAGCATACTACAACGTGATCAACAATGACTGAATTTGAATGGTGTTGCCACTGCAAAACAAGATTCCTGTTGTCACTTTTGAGAGTTTTTCGACAAACGCCCCTAAAATTGACTTCAAAAATCAAATTTTTTGTATTAATTATCCTCTGAATTACTTTGACATTAAAAGCGAACATCTCAGTTCTTACTTTTGTTGTGTTTTCATACGTTCTGTGATTAGTATTTATCAAATTTCAAAATTCTTAATCCTTTTAACATAACCTAAAATTTGTTGACCCTGACGTTTCGGAATAGTGTCAGTTGTAATTTCCCTGTGTACCAATTGCAAGGAAAAAAAATCTATATTTTTCAATTGTTTTTTTGCCAACAGACTCAATCTTGATCGCTCTGCAAATACGTTCAAAAACTCGCTAATTAATTTTATTAAAATTTGGATGCTAAATGTAAATTGATTGACAGATAATTTAACAGATCATTGCCACGCTACTTAGATGTGCGCCCTCCCATAGATAATCTAACAAAATGTAAGATGTTCCATTGAAATTTTCTAAAACATTCAACTTTAAACAAACGTCTTTAATTTTTCAACTTTTCGGCCAAAATGCACCAAATAAAATTTAATCCTTCTTCTTTAAAACAACAATTTAACTTGTTTACAGTGCTTTTAGAATAATAAATTTTTAGAAAGAATATATTTTTGTCGAAAAAACCGAATTATTTCAAAAACTAGACATAAAAGTTGAATTTAGAATGATCAAAATTAAAAGTTGTAACTGATAAGGCACAAAAATTATAGGTGATTCATTTAAAAAAACAAAGTAACTCATTTTAGGTGAAGCAGTAAATTAGTTTCAATGAATTTTATATAAGAAATGTTTCTATATTTTATCATTGAAAAGATGTTAATGAACTTTATGAAATATAGCTGGGACAAATGTTTAAAGCAAAAATTACAAAATATTGTATAAAAATGATACATCGCTTTACTCCATCGTGATACCCAATCGACAATACTCACCTCTTCCAAACACCGAATTTCAATGTACAACCGAAATATCTACCGATACCGACGATTTCCAAAAACCTGCACAAACCGCACTAACTTCGCTGAATAACTCGACGTTTTGAAATCAAACTTCTCGACACAACCAATAGTTATCTATCAACCACTCTTCTTCTCCTTCGTTTATTGGCTTTCGGCAGTGTCACCCAGTGTTAAACCGTGATGAAGAAAGAGTCGAGCACCCTTGAACAAAATACAAAAACTTGAAAAATTCAAATTCCAAATCACAATAAAGTATAATTTAGAAGAAAAAATCGATGGCTCATCAGGGACTCAGGTTAAGTACAATTAGGCATTAGAAACATTAAAATTATTAAGCAAAAAAATGGTCTTACCTCCTTTGCCGTGCGGCGTACAATTTTACTTCAAGTCTACCACGATAAGCTCCTTCTGATGAGAGCTCCCGCATATTTGATCACTTTCTTACCATAGTCTGCGCAGTGACAGTAGAGCAACTCTAAAAACCATGAGTGAACACTATCCAAGATAATTCCTCCGTGCTCACCAAATCCAGCTGTCTAAAGAAAATAATACGTCAGGTGCGTCCCACGTTGAGATAATAGCAATAGCACGTCCTATCTTCAACCATCTCTACTTTTGGGCTCATCTTTTTCAGTCCAAGTGTTTCTCCTCACAATGTGTTGATAACTCCCATTAAATTTTGGATACAAAAAATACTTATGGCTTTGTCCAACGAAATCCCATCTTTAATCAAAGACATAATTTCTTTTCTGTTTCTATCCACTTCTCTTACCAAGAAGATCGATCACAATTCACTAAAAAACTTTACAAATACTAATGATAATTTACAAGAGAACACAAGAACTATACCACAAAAAAACAAAAGTCTCTTGAGTAAAATCAATTCAATGAAGAGGGAGTATCCAAAGATGAATGGCGTGATGGATTTGTAGAGCGTTGGATTTGAGTCTTAATCCTCTCCGGACGGATTCCAGGTCACTGGTGAGCTAGAGCTGCAATGGCTTAAGTCTGCCACAAGAACTGATGGCGTTTCAGTTCGTTCGGTTAAAACTGCAGATAACATCTTGCTGGCTTTGTTATGCAACTTTGTCCTCATTTCTTCTTATCAACTCTTAGAGTGGCAATCTCTGCAAAGATTTCGCTGTTGAAAAAAATTGGATCGAAATCAAGGAAGTGCAAGTAAACAGCGGATGTAAGTACAAGAATAAATCTAGGTCATTTCCTAGTGATCCTAGCGGTTCTTACCAACGCATGAGTTCTTGCAGTATCCCACATTTACAAAGAGATCTCAAACGACCGCAATTTAGTTAAACAGATTTCAATTATAACTGCATCTGTCCGCCAAAACAATGCAATGATAACGTAATCAGCAAAATCCATAGTTATACTGCAAAATTTTCCAATAAAAATAGAATTCCAAAAATGATCAAGATTCAATAATTTAGGAAGAAAACAAAAAACAGTAGCACATGTCTGTCAAAATTCATTTGATCCAACAGTCTTTCTCATATGGCTGGTACGCGGTTTCTACTTCAGCATAACACTGCAAATTTTATAAAGAAAAAAAAATCAAATTTAGTTTTTTGCAAACGGTTCCCCGCAGTTACCTTGAAAGGCTGATATAACCCAGTGAGTACAAAGATGCGTTTTCAAAGCACTCCAAACACGTATTACAGCTGATCTGTTTTATTAAGATGTTCAACAAGCAGCCGAGAATTACACCAGTCGTACCTAGATTGAACGCAAGCCAACAGGATTGCTAGATGGAGACTTTGTCCAGGAGTCCAGCCCACCTCACGATAAGCGCTATTCTATCCAACCCTATTGAACAACGGCGTTGCTGCTGTAGTTGTGTCTGTGATGGAACCATCTCACATGTGCTTCAAATCAACCCTGTAACTTAATGAGAAAGAATCAAGAGGCACAACTAGTTTCAAAAATTGATCATCAATTAAGCAATCAAAGTGGAATAGTTAAAAAATGGTGTTAGTAATTCATAAAAACCTTACGATGATTTGGTGATATGGTTGGTGCTACTGAAAATGAAAACTTTTGTTTTTCCGGATGTTACAAAATAAAATTGAAATTGGTTGAAATGAAATATTGTTTTCAATTTTTAGTTTTCCATTTGCAGTACATCCCGCTGGTAAATTTACGCGTAACAAAGAGTAGAAAAACACCCAAAACCATAGTATCTTTCCTGTTCCTTGAATAAAGTCATGTCAAAAAAGAGTAGTCCAAACATTCAAAATAGTTGCTGAAGGAAAACAAACCAATGTCGCACATTCAAATTTGAGGTTAATGTTTACAAAAAAATTCTTGGTTCTCAAGATAATTCAGCTCTTACAGACAGTCAAGGTTTTGTCTTACATGACGATCTTGGGGAAGATTCAGAAGTGAATAATATTAAAAAATTTGAGGTTATAAATTAAATAATTAATATTTAATTCAAGTAACCATAATGGATATATGATTTTGACCTCAGATCATTCTTTAGAATAATCTTAGGCTCTTAAGAAATTTTGTACTTTTAGGTTGGATCAAAAAACGTTGACTATTTTTAAGTTTTATTCAAATAAGTTTGCGGTATGACGTTGTAACTAACATTTGTCAAGTTACTGACCAAAATCGAAGACATCGTCTAATTTCAATGTCTTTGTCTTTGTCTTATTAATTTTTTATCAAACACAGTCTAAGAGAGTAAAACATGTTTGAAGCCATTTGAAGCAATTGATAAGATATCAAACAGAAATTATATATATTATATATCAAAACAGAAACAAATAATTTCTTTTAACCTAGCCTTTTCCACCAGAAACTTGAATCAATCTAAATCAGTCAGAAAATTCCCTCGTCTAAATACGGCTTTTACCAACTTTTGAAAAAAAAAAACATTTCTAGAGTGCGTGAATCTTTTTTGACAGAGTTAGGTTTAAAAAGACTATTTGAAATTTCTGTCTGATATCTTATCAACTGCTGTCTTTGAATTAGTTTCAAATGATGTTTTACCCTCTTAGGGTAAAATTAATTGATGAATTTTGGTAAGTTATTTGACAAATGTCAATGTCAGATGTCAGATGAGTGCCATTCCCGCAAGGAACAGAACTTTCCAATAATCAACATTTTTTTATCCAATCTAAATAACCAAATTTCCTAAACTTTAAAATCTAGTGCATAACTAATTTTTGATGTAACTTTATCAATCGATGATATCAATCAATGCTAACGTGATGTTTTTTGCAAAATTTCAAGAAAACACAATTTTTTTCAACAACTGTTGGAATGAAGTGGATACAACCTGACATCAATTGAAAGATAATTTCAAATTGTATATGTTGGTACAATAAAAATTATGGTCATCCTTCAAATTCAAAACTCTATCAGACGAGAGTTTTCTGAATTAGGTGAGATCAAATCCAAGAGATAGATTGTTATGTCTAAAATACGTAAAACAGCTTTTCTTCAAATGTTTTTGTGTTTGAAATATTCAGAATAATGACGACGTCTGCACGGTCATATTTTTTTCTTTAAATCTTGAAAATGGTTTAATCAAAATGAAAGAAATCCAGAAACTGAAAAATTTACAGATTGTTCCATTTAAAATAACAAAGTTAGTGTCAGTTTTATGTATAACCGAAAAACAAAACCTATGTAATAAAATAACTTAACTGAGTATTCCCCAAAGAGGTATTGAAATAGTCTGAGTGATTCTGGGTAGTTCTGGTTGCTGGATCCCAATGGAACGTTTATATCCCATGGTCTAAATACTGGATGCCAAAAGCGTCTTCAACCAGATGTTCAACCGCGCTGAAAACGGATGTTCCAACAAATCCAGAAAAAATGTGCCTGAAAATATTGAATTTCAAAATCAATTCTTCTTATAAGGTTCAAAAGACACAACTAAAATCTCGGCTTACAAAACAAAAAATTAGAGGTAGCGGTGCACCATCATTAAACAAGTCTAAAATAACCAAAAATTTTCGTAATTCTTTTCTCAAATTCCTTCCTTAGCTTCGAGAAAAGAACAAGGACTGTTATATGCTCTATAACGGCCAGCGGCTATAAAGGAAATGCGTCCAGTATAAGTGACATTTCACGTGTTAAATGAGACTTGTTAAGTTAACATAGCAGGTTTACAGAATTAATTAGACTTTCTAGTTGACAGTGCGCGATACCTCTTAGTGTAAGCCTTTTATTAATAAATAATCGCCGAAAGCAATGTATAAAGTCCATTCATCCTTTGCTGCCAAAGAGTTTCACACCATACCATTGTCGCAAAAGTTTATTCATCTACTTGCAGAACTTTGTTTCTTTCGACCCTTCTAAACCATCAGTTCGTTCCATTAGTCTTTGTACCATGGCGGTTGTCGAGCAACTAGGCTAGAACATTAAAACATCTTAAGATGCAAGGGGTCAATTATTGAAATTAATTTTCTTAAACAAAATCACCACAGCAACTTCAGGCTGATTGACTGAAATCATGTAGTATTCATGGTTTCGTATGAGAAAATTATAATATGGATGGATTTCAAGAATTGTTTGCATAATGTTTCCAGAGTAACAATAGAAGTAACCAAATCTAGGAATATTTGTTTTTTAGCTATGTAAATAGACTTGGTTTGCCATTGCAAAAACGGCTCAAGAAATCCGAACCTGAAAATTTGATGTAATGCGTCAGATTCACAAAATTTTCTTAAAAGATTATCACATATTTCACATTCAGATTTCAAGTGCATGTTTATTTTTGACATCACTTTAATTGCATCTGCAGTATTCAAGAAAAACAAAAATTGTTCAAAAACTAAGTGAGCTGAAAGTCAACTGTTTTCAGTATTCAGTAGACCAATAATGACACTATTAATTGCACGACTGCACATTCATCTGTTTTCAATATCTGTCAAAATCTTGCTTTTCAAATTTAAGATTCTTCAATCACAGATGACTTGGTTTTTCCAAAATGGAACCACATAGCAATTGTTCTACTAATGCATGCAGACTTAAATTCTCATTCAATTGGCTTCAGATAACATAAGATTCTGAATGCGTTAGTAGAATTGCTATATCGTTCCATTTGAAAAAATCAAATTATCCCTGATTGAATAGTCTCAACTTTGAAAATCCTTAGTGTAGATATAGAAAACAAATGAATACGTATTATGACAATTGACAGATATTTTGATCTACAAAAAATATTGAAAACAATAAGCTTCCAGTTTACTTGGTTTTTAAACAATTTTAATTTTTCTAAAGATAAATTTTCTTAAATAACGTGAATAATTTTAAAACTATAGATTTTAAATTGCCTACGTGGTTAAAATCGATCAAGAAATCTAAATATACAATAATATACCTATTGTTCTATTTAAAATAACAAAATTAGTACCGACTTTCGGTTTAAGCGAATGTGCAGCAAAGTGGCCATTATTTTATTTAAATAGACCATACTTGAAAACTCTTCATAAGCAAAATTTCAAACCGATTCTTCATAAATAGATCACTCTTCATGAATGACCCTGCATACAAAGTGAATTTAAAGTAAAGCATAAAATTTATAATTTTCTTATTTTACAGAATTATAAAAAAATTCAAAAACTAACCTAGTATTTCAAAAGAATTCACTTTTCATGTAATTGGATTACAGGTAAGGCGTCCGCCATGGCAGCGCAGTGACGTCATCTAAGTTTTTTTTTTAATAGAACGGTATTTTTTTCTTTTGTTTTCTTTAGTTGCATGCAAAATAAGTAACACATGTAAAAATCTATTGATAATACATTCAATTAAAATATAATGTTCTATTTAAAATAACTTATGATGAGGTCACTGCGCCGCCATGTCAGATCCAATTACATCAAAAGTAAGTTTTTTTTGAAATAACAGTTACCAGCAATTTTCTAAATTTTGGGATATACGAAAATAATGAATTTTGTGCGTTAACTCACTCTGTATATAATATACAGAGGTGTCCACAGACGCTCGTTAAAGAAATAAGGTGTGAATACTGGAGCTAGTTTCATGTAAATTAAACTTAAATTGTCTTATCAAAAAAAGCATCGTTAGGCAGCTTGAGCTCTTTGAAGTTGAAAAGTTCTATTCAATTTTTCTCGGAAACGGTTTATCCCAGAGACAAGAGTATCGTTTTTTGCTAAAAGTCAAAATTAGTTGAATATCATATAAAATGAAGAAATTTTCAATTGCCAAAAAAAAAGTTTTAAATATTAATATCACGCTTTCAAGAAAGTCGCTAATAATTATTGATGTCATGTGAAAATGCACAATGTCAAAAACTGAATGTGTAAAAATACAGGATTTGATAGGAATCCATTAAAGTTCCTTGGATCAAAACGTTGTTGGTGGAAAATCTTAAAAAAAAAACTTGATAATGTCCCTATTCAGAAATTCCTGGTAAATAAATAGAACTTTTTCTAGGAAATCAAATAAAAAAAAATGAAACAAGCAGAGGAACAAAACTGAATTCTACAACACCGCACGTGTCCACTTGTACAGACTGGCAAAAAATTCAGAACAAAGAGATGCGCAATAAAACAAAAACTATCGACACCATCAGAAATCTTCAAAGCTAGCATATTTCAGTGATTTATCTATCATTATCAACAATAATAACAAAACTCTACAATCTGATTATCAGCTAACAAAAACTCCCAATTTAAAGCTTCAACGAATGGATCATTTCTCGCCATTTACAGAATTGCGGTTCAAAAAAATTTCAAATCAAAACCTCTTACCAGTTCAACAATTGTCGTCTTATCATTTGGGTCTTGGAACAGATTTTTCCATCTACATGTAGCAGGAAGACACAGCAAAGAATTTATTGAGTTAGGGGAAAAAAACTACATTGGAAAACACATCCAAACGACATATCAGCTATACACCAAATGGCCCTCGCGATGCTGTTGCGCAGTCCCCACTTCCATCATCAAACCCTGTTCTTCCATGACTCTTTTCGTTTCCCTCCAAAAACAACGCTTCTGATTGGCGGAATAAAGTATGGCGGTAAATAACTGGAGTCTGATGACACGGCGTCATCATTTCCCAGAATCGTGAATATTAATTATTTATTTTTATTATTACAAAAATGGCAGAATACTGGAAAATAAAGATTTATGTATTAACATAAGCGTAACTTGCTACCTCTATTTCGCAGTTTGAAATTAAGGGAAAAATCATGTTTTTCATCTCATAAAACCTTCATATGCAAGTTTTTAACTTGATTCATTTAGTTTTTTTCAATATATTATCAAAAATATGAATAAAATAACCAACTTTAACACCATGTATAATGACAGAGAACAACTTTCGGATATAATATACAGTGTGTCACCATGTGGAGAAAATTTTTATTGTGTTCGTTACAATTTGATATAGGGATCAGTTTTTGCTTCAAATTAGATGAAAATGACAATAACAAACGTGATTAAGCGGCGTTCGTTTGTCAGCAAATTCAACATTTCTTGCAATTTAATTAAATTAATTTGGAAAAGTTGATTCTAATGCAATTTTATGCATGTGAGCAAAATTTGAAGAAAGGGTGAAGTTGACATTTTAGGCATTTTTGACAAATAATTCTTTTCGAACTGTATCAAAATTTAACAAACGTATAAATTGCTTTATTTTTGAAATATCCATTGTTAATAGCAACTTCAATAATAAATACTTTATCTTCAATTTTTTCAAAATTGCATTTAAATATTTTTGATAACTTTGCACCGCACATGTCAATTTTCTTCTGACTAAAATCGAAATTTTGGAAAAATTCAAGTAAAAGTATTTATTATTGAAATTTATACCAGTTTTTCAAATTTTAATACTGTTAAAAAAGAATTAATTGGCAAAAATATCTAAAATGGCAATTTCACGCTAGGTTTTTCAACCTTTGCACACGTCCATAGAAGTACATTACAAACAACTTTTTCAAATAAAATTTTCCGAAATTCCGTCTAAAAATGCCATTTTCAGCCATTCACTGCAAGAAATGTTAAATTTGCTGACAAGCCAACACCGCTTAATCACGTTTGTTGTCATTTTCCATCAAATTTGAAACAAAAACTGTTCCCTATATATTTTCTGTATAGAGCCGACTTCAATGGTGACACTATCTATAAAGAATTTTACATTAGTATCGGCACGGAAGACTACGGCGTTGTAGTATAATTCTAAAAAAAATGTGAATAGATAACGTCAATTTGTGTTTTAGGTTCCACATATGGAAAACATTTTTATATTATTCCACTTCAAGTGTTTGAAATTTGTCGAAAGTAAAATATGAAAAATTATTGTTTTTTTTTTAACTTTTCTAAATTTCCTTCGCAGAACAGTGTAGAGTGTTCTTTCAGCTAAGTCCATGCCAAAATTCATTTCATTATTATAACACAATTACCAGCTGTAGGCTTTTTTAGTGAAACGTCATGGTAGACAAAACTGTTACTCTATCAAAAGATAACAAACAAACTTTTCAATATAATAATCAACATGGCATTTTTGACAACTCTTTGAAGCTAAGAAACGATTCCATATAAAACTGGCATGACATTTTACTAGGTAGAAAAAAGTTTTTCCTAAACAAATAACCATGAGGTTTGGGTGTACAAAACCTCATACAAAAATGCCTTTAATTTTGAATCTAAAGCTAAATATAAAAACATCAATTTAAAAATTTAGAGTTTTGACAACATTTTAATGTCAGTTTTCAAATGTATTTTTTGAATGGGTTCAAGTTTTTAGTTGGATTTACTATTTCAAGATTTGCGTTATAAAATGCCAAAGAACCATTATGCAATTGATAGTCGTTTAGCCATAATTACTGAACGCCTTTAATAAATAAGAGTGACCAACAATGCTGTTTTATTATTAAAAAAAGCGAATTTTGAAGCTTATTTTATGTAAATTAATTTCAAATTTATGAATTTCTTATTAAAGAATGCTTCCTACGGTTTTTTAGATTGAAGTATAATTTTTTGTATAAAATTGAAATCAGTTATCATTTAAAATGGGAAAATTTCAAATTGCAAAAAAATTATGAATAGTAATTTCCAATAACCCCAATCACTGTTTCAAGAAAGTCGCTAAATAAATTACAATGAAAATATTTTACAGAGTGTTCAATAAAAAACGCCGCAAGCGATAACTTTGTTATTTATTGTCACATTTCAATAAATGATCTATCAAATGAAAAGATTGTCAAAAGACTACAAAACATGCAAAAATCATATTTTTTTCACTTATTAGTTTACCGTAGACGATAGCCAACTTTGTATTTTCAAATAACACTCCATGGAATTTTCTAATTATTTAAGAAACCTGAATGTCTTCTTTTGAGAACTTAATTTTTTACTTTTTAATTATTAACTTTTTCAGTATTAAAATTTTCTGATCCAAAAAATCATGTTCACCGGCTGTACATTTAATTGGATAAATTTTCCAAACAAAAAATTACACATGAGGCAGCTACCATAATTACCATCACTGAAAGTTCAAAAAATGACATTACCTTAGTTACGCGCCTAAGAACTTAAAATATAGGTGAACTTGATTGCCCAAAATAATAATTTTGAATATTTATTTTTGCACAAAATGTACTATTCAAATCAAATATTATTCAAATGGTCATTCTTGGAATAATTACATTTTTCCGAATAAATCAAAATAATCATGCAATGCCATTTGAAAAAACAGTTGACATTTACCAATATTAGATTAACAAAGGCAAACAATTTCAAAATTGTTGAATTTATAATCCTTTAACAGCTTTACCATCAGATGTATCATTTGTTTGAATCTGATTATAAAAAAAAGAGTTACCGCTTGCGGTGTTTTTTACCAAACAGCCGTTAAAGTCCTTTGAATCAAAACATAGAATTATTAATTTTATCCTCCATTTCTTCAAAGCGTGTTTCTGGACAGCGTTGTAATATAAATAAAAAAAACTTGATAATGTCCTTTAATCAAATAACATTCAAATTTGTTGAAACATTAAAAACATAATTAGAATATTCAGAAATTATCCGTGAATAAAAAGAACTTTCTTACGAAAACCAGACAAAAAAACAAGAAACAAAACTGGATTTAACAACAGCGCACGTGTCTACTTGCACAGACAGGCAAAAAAGTCAGAAAAAAGAAATACGCAATAAAATAAACTATTGGTATCATCTCATATCCTCAAAGCTAGCATATTTCAATGATTTGTCGTTACCAACAATAACGAAACTCCACAATCTAATTATCAGTCAGCAAAAACTGCCAATTTACAAATTATTATAACAATTGGTATAATTTACGCAATTTACAGAACTGCGTTTCATAAAAATTTCAAATTAAGACTTCCTACCAGTTCAACAATTGTCCTCTTCTCATTTTGGGTTTTGACTCAAGTTTTCTATCTAAATGTAGCAGGAACAAAGAAGTAACTGACATAGAGAAAGAAAACTTCATTGAAAGACACTTCCATACGATACAACAGCTATACATTGAATGCCCCGCGCGATCGCGATGCTGCTGCACAGAGCGCAGTCACCAGGTCACCGCTTCCATCGTCTAGACCTGTTCTTCCATGTCTCATTTCGTTTCCCTCCAAAAAACTACACTTCTGATTGGCGGAATAACTATGGGTTTGCGCTTAATATGCAGTGGCAGCGTAGGCATAATTTTTTGGGGCAATGTTCTGCGTTTCATGTTTAAAAAAAATTCTATATCCAGTTCAACGATAAGTCTCATAATAATTGGCCTAAATATCTAAAGCAAACGTATTTACTTGTGGGAAAACTGATAAGCACCGGTTGCCTTAGTGGTTTTCAATATAAATTCGACAAATCACCAGTGATTCTTTGATCAACAATTTCCGTTAAAATAATAGAATACAGCGTGAAAAAACAGTTCCACTTACGCTTCTGATACGGCTTTTTTCTATCATGGACTCATTATTTTGAGTATGCTCTAGTTTATTCAGTTATAATTTCATTTGCTTCATGAGGTACAAAATTCAATCACTTAACTTACAAAATTCACAGCTAGTGCGAAAACTATAAGACTTTGTAAATAAATATGTGATTTGCCCAATTTATGTAACCCAACTAAAGTCTCCAAGTCTCCAATTTGCAATACTGCAAATTCTTGATTTCAATAAAAATATTTATTTCACATATCAACTGAAACATAATCTGATAATATTTAGTGTGGCGCCGTCTTATAGTTAAAAGTTTACAATTGGTTTTCTTGAATGTTTTCTGGATAAACGGAAATTTTAAAATTTATTTAGAATTCGTAAAAAACTAACATAATTAAAAATTTGAAAACTGAAAATGTAATTTTCGAAATAAAGCAGCAGTTTTATAAGAGGAAAATTATTTCAATTTTTGCTCATACCTAGTTTGAGAATGGTTCGGTCAAGTCTATCAAAAATTAGCAGTTTTGTGGTTTTTGATGCAAGAATCAAGAAATTCAAACTCAAACTTGTCTACACTATGGGAGGCGCTAGTTACATCTACTCAGCTACACTGAAAATGTAACTTTTTTGTTCTTTTGATTAACATATTTTTTAACAGTATTATAAAACTATGTTTAATTTTGAACCAAAAAGGTATGCTTGTAAAATTACAAAAAAGCCACACTATTATCAAAATAAATGACACTGAATCAACCGATACGTAACATCAATTTGACATATAATGGTCGTGGTAGACTTAGATATTGTAAATTATTGAAACTGGCAACGCTAGTTCGTTTCATTTGTTATTTAAAATCACCAACACAAAATAGCATCAATGCTCTGCAACAAAACTTTCCTATTATTTGCATTAAAACGGCTAATTTTCTGTTTTGGATTCCTCGGCCTTCATATTCAAAAACGCTCAAGACTTGGCTCAAACTGGACAAAATTGTAACAAAGTTAAACATTTACCAAGTCAACTTTCTCATTTTCAGTGATTTCTATTTTCTACTAATCAAAAACAATTTTCGTTAAGAATGTGCATTTCAACAAGTGATTTATCTCTAAAACGGTCAAGTTTTTCGACTTTGGAAAAGAAAAGCTTTTTTAACTAAAAATAAATTTAATTTATTTTGATTATTATCAAAATGTCAAAATTCTAGAAATAACAAAGATACCATATGACTTGAATCAACATAGGCGTAACTAGCGACTTCTATATTATAGTTTGAAATTAATTAGAAATCATGTTTCTTGTCTCCTAAAACCTACATGTACAAATTTTCATTTTGATTCACTCAATATTTTTCGAGACATTGTCGAAAATTAGAACAAAAAAATCAACTTTAACGCCCCATCCTGTATATCTACTCATTATAATAAGCATTATTTCAAGTACCGTACAATCATTTAAAAAGTGTATCCCGATTACCTGGGACCAATATATGTTATATTTGGAAGTATGTCTAATATTAGAGCATACGCATCAATTTTTTTTCTGTCATTTATACGTCAGGTGTGTCACAAAAGATTCGGAACTAAAGAAATTATTAAATTCAATCTTATTTTGTATTGTCATTAATCTTGAACCTTTGCGATTACAGCGGGATCATTTTATTATTCTTACATAACTTCACAATCCTTCCGAAAGTCCTTTTTTCAAAGTCGCATGACTTAATACTCGTATTACAAGAACTTTCAAGTGATAAAAAGTCTTTTTGATAAAACAGATAAAAGCACAAATAGCTGAGCTTAAATAACCTTACCTTAAGATAACATTGACCGTTAAAAAGGCGCGAAAATGCAAAATTCAACCAACTGTCTTCTGTCTTATTCTTGCTGCCTTAGTTTTACCACACAAGAAAAATCTCACTACAAAAATCACTGTATGCTACTAACTTAAATCTAATCCACAATCTCTTCTTCAAAATTATTGAAAAAATTCTTAGTTCAACTTCAACTTATCATCACAAAGGTTCAACCCTCACATAAAAGTTGGAAAAACATCATCAAATTTTGCTCACAATCAACACATGTTATCATTTGAAAGTTCTTGAAATGAAATTGCTAATATTATCTATAAAAATGTCACATTAGAATGCAAAACAGTTGCTGTTTGTCAAGTTTTGCAAAAATTTAAAGTTTTTTGATAAATGAGATATTGATTCTAGACTGAACGAACTAATTGGAATGAATATTACATAAATTAATAACAAAATATGTGAGCATAGTACTCAAAAATCAGATGCGATTATGTTAAAATTATATAAAGTTGATATTAAATTTACTTTATATTTTATTGAATATAAACATTATTCAGTTTTAGGATAATTGAAGAGCCTGTATAGTAAAGAAAAACTAAGTAAATATCATTTCAACCACTATGCAATTCTACAGAAATTGATACTTTAATATAGGTAGACTGAGCTATTTAATCCAAATCTTTGTTCAGTATTTGAATTAAAATGCAATAATTTGAAAACGGCTCACTAAAAACTGATACTGGTATGTCTGTATAGGATTTGACAAGATAAATGCAAACTGTAGATTAGACTGCAATTTAAAATAAAAAAGTTGTATACGATTTTGGAATAGTAAGACACACGGTATAGTAAACAGTTACTTGTGTGAATGTAGTTTTGACAAATACGTAATCTTGCACAAATTTGTTTCATAATATAGATAATTGCTTCAAATTAATAATTTTATTTTTTTACGACGATACAGGTAAAATTTAAAAATATTTAAAAGGCAATAAATTGAAAATGGCTCAATCAAAAATTCATAACAAAATACGGTTGTATAAGAATAGATAAGATGAATGCAAAACTGTAAAAATAAATCAAGTTGTTAATTAAAATAAAAAATTATGTATGAATTTGGAATAGTATAACACTATGTATAGTAAATAAAATAATTGTGTGAGTGTGAGTTTTTAAATTATCACCATACGAAGCGGCGCACCTCCCTTCCGACCTACACGAAGTATATCGATGACTTTAATTTTTAAAGCTGACTCCTCCATTGAGTTTTGGCAACCGGACGCCCGATTATGAACGGACGCCCAATTGATAGCATGATGTATATATATTATATATATTTTTTTTGGCATATATTTATGCCAGCCTCCATTGATACACTTTTCATTTAATCGGTTGGCGACATCCCGACATATATATATATATATATATATATATATATATATATATATGTTACATGCCAATATATGAAAAAACATGCCTCCGGTATACAGAGTTTTGAACGAATGAAAGCAAATATCTTTTTGAAATAAAGAATATTCGAAAGAAGATACTTTTCTTCAGAGTGTGAGGGTATTTTAATCTCGAATATAAATTCTGCTTTGTTTGAAGAGATGAAAGAAACTTACGTAAAAAATTGCATCCGAATAGCACTTAATTGAACTCAATTTTCTCAACGATCTATTTACTTATTCGTACAAAAAGTACCTTAGATCCTGGTCCTTGATATAATAACTATGTACTCAAAAAATTAGCTTGTTTTTGCCTTTGGTTTTTGCAAAACTTAGATTAGAAATATGAATAAGATTAACACATCAAGAAATCTAAATAAGATGAAATCTGTAAAATAAATAGCGAATTGGTTTGATTACGGGTTTATATTTAGTTTGAACACAAACCACAGAACAATATACTACTTAAGCTCCTGAAATATAGGTGGCAGCACGTTTTATTCCCTCTCTTTGTGTAGACTATCTCGCTTTAGTAAACGCAGTCCTTAAGGCATAAAATTAACTTTAGTATAATGTCGCAGTATATCAACAATATGCAGGTGGTATTCCATTAGTATCCGGGCGGAAGATTATGGCGTTATAGTTGAATTTCAAAAAACTGTAATTAGTGAACGCTAATCTGTGTCAAAGACTCTACTTTTAAAAAATATTTTCAGATTTATTCTACTTCCGGTTTAACCGAAAATCTATGCAACTTTGTTTTTTGGAGTAACACCCAATTTATCTTTGGATATTTTAATTATTCTCTAAATTGTTTATTAGAATGATATTAATTTTTTCAAATTAGTCTAAAGTCTAAAGCAACAAATCATAATATCCTTTGAAAAAATTTTGGATGTCCCCAAAAACATTTGATTTATTATGCCAGCTTACATTAAAAGCTTTTTTTTAATAGAATGCACAATATTTTATTACGCAGTTGATCTGTTTTTTTTTATTTAATTTCTTTTAATATATCATCTGCTATACAGGTGTCTCAAAGCGGTTGGCGTCTATGCATAATTAAAAAAATACTGAAAGCATATTACTAAAATATTTGTAACGTCGTTTCTCTCACATGCTCTAATTGACTAAAATTATTCCAAAAATCTGACACTTCCTATTATAATGGAAGTAGACCACAACTTTCTTATTTTAAATTGAACACACTATATTTTTCTACGTTTTTAAATTCAGCGACGTATTTTAGGTCACTTTTATACCATCAATTATTTTCCTAAACTCAAACAATTTAAAGATATCTGCAACTTTAACTGAAAAATGACAGATGCAATAAGTAATTACAGCTAAACGGCTACTTATTTTAAAATAGTCTTTCAGCATTTTGTAACGCAACATCTTAGACAGTAAAATTCAATTAAAAATTAAACCAAACTTCTACAAGAAATTCAAAAAATATATTTGAAAACTGACATGAAATTGTCATCAAAACTCAAAATTTTCAAATGGAAACCCCTCTTTATGTTATCATATTCGAGTTTAGCTTCAAAAATAAAGGCAAATTTGTATACGATTTTTTATACCTAAACCTAATCGTTTCTTTTTTATTTAAGGAAAACTCTTTTCTGCATACTGAAACGTCATGGTAAACAAAACTGTTACACTCTCAAGAGATAATAAACAACTTTTTTAATATAATAATCAACACTGCATTTTTGACAACTCTTTCAAGCTAAGAAACGATTTCATATAAAACAGGCATGACATTTTACTAGGTAGAAAAAAGTTTTTTCTAAATAATTAAAAAACCATGAGGTTTGGGTATACAAAACCTCATACAAAAATGCCTTTATTTTTGAATCTAAAGCTGAATATAAAAACATCAATTTAAAAATTTAGAGTTTTGGCAACATTTTTATGTCAGTTTTCAAATGTATTTTTTGAACACCCTGTAGGATATGGGTTCAAGTTTTTAGTTGGATTTACTATTTCAAGATTTGCGTTATAAAATGCCAAAGAACCATTATGAAATTGATAGTCGTTAAGCCATAATTACTGAACGCCTTTAATAAATAAGAGTGACCAACAATGCTGTTTTATTATTAAAAAAAGTGAATTTTAAAGCTTATTTTATCTAAACTAATTCCACATTTATGAATTTCTTATTAAAGAATACTTCCTACGGTTTTTCAGATTGGAGTATAATTTTTTGTATAAACTTGAAATCAGTTATCATTATTATTATATTACTAAAATGGGAAAATTTCAAATTGCAAAAAAATTATCAATAGTAACATCCAATAACCCCAATCACTGTTTCAAGAAAGTCGCTAAATAAATTACAATGAAAATATTCTACAGGTTGTTCGGTAAAAACGCTGTTATGATCCAAAATGACTAAGTCATGCTGACTCATGCATCCCCAAACCTTGTTGATATCAAGACTGATAACAAGGTGTATATATATATATATATATATAGGCAGTTAGAATAAGACAGCAATCTCAATCTCAATCTCTTCATGTTCTAGTGTAGTGTTAGTTTTAATAAACTTCAAGAAATATTGTCCATTTACTACTCATCTTCAAAGAAAGCACTCAACAAATTGGCGCAGTCGGTAGGATTCGAAGATTGTGACAAAGAAGAAAGAAAATTGGGTCGACATCGAAAATCGAACATCCCGTTTTCCTCCAATTGCCACAATTGAAATTAATCTTCAAGAAGTCAAAGAAAAGGGTCGAGAAATTTTCATCGAGTATCCCACAGCTTTGAACGTAAGTGGACAATCTTTTTCTAAAGCTATTTTTAAATCTAGTAGTACGTTTATCCTGTTGCATGTTTCTTGGTTCACACGCAAAAAAAATAATAATGACTACTATCGCTACCACTACACCTACAACCTCCACAACAATCGTAACAACATCGCAAATTCAAAACCCTATTCCTAATCCAAATCATAACTCTAACAATAATAATGATAATAATGAAAACTCAAACACTAATGATACGCCAATTCATAACATGTCTGATATCCGGTCAATCATTTCTAACGATTTTGACGGGGACAGAAGCAAGCTTTACGATTTCCTCCAAAATTGCGGTCAAGCGTGGGCGTTATGTCGCGGAGACCAAAAAATTTTAATAATCTCGTATATGGAATCTAAACTAAAAGGTGCTGCTAGAGCACAAACCCGATTTCACAAATTTTATTCTTTTAAAGAATTTCGTGATTGCCTACTAAAATTTTTTGGAGACAGACGCGATTTTTCACAAATACTAGAAGAATTAAGTTCGATTCGACAACATAGGAATGAAAGCGTTCAATCTTACTTTTCGCGAATAGAAAATTTGCAAACGTTAGCTTTTAATAAAATATCTTTTCAAGACGAAAAAGAATCATGCGGCCGAACAGCAATGATTAACGAAATCGCTCTACAAAGATTCATTTTACATGCTAACGAAGAAATATCAAATGCTTTGAGACGACCTAAACCACAAAACTTAAACGATGCGTTAGCTAAAGCCCTTGACGAGGAAAGATTTTTAAATGCTCGTAAATATAATTCATCAGATTTTTCTGTTAATAATAAATTTTGTTCCTATTGTAAAGTCAAAGGTCATTTGTCAAAAGAATGTCGAAAAAGAAATGTAGATCAAAGTCATTCACCTAATCATAGTGTATCTAAAAATCATAAAACAAAATCAAATTTTAATAGTAACTCCAATTCAAAATTTTGCCGTTACTGCAAAAAGAACGGTCACTTAATCGAAGAATGTAGGAAACGCGAATATAATAATCAGAAAAAACAAAGCCAATCTTCTTCAAATAATAATGTCGTTAATTTAAACTCACAAACGTCAACAGTGAGTGTCGCACTAGTGGACAACCATTAAATTCAAATTTCGACACAACTCGCAAACAAAATTCCAAAGTTATCTTCAAACCAAACAATGACAAAACTTAGAAAAATATCATTATTCATAATGTTCGTTTACGAACAAATAATATGGTTTATGTTTTCTTTCCGCATCTTGATAATAATAACGACTTAATAACTTTCAAATTTCTTATTGACACTGGTGCTAGTGTCTCATTGATAAAAACAGATAAACTTAAGCAAACCCCATTATATTTCAACCCTAATGATAAAGTCATGATTAATGGAATTTGTCCAAACAAACAAATATTAACTACTGGCAGTGTTAATTTAGAACCCATTTTCGATGGTTACAAAACAAAAATCAAATTTCACATTGTCAAAGGACCAACAAACATACCTTTTGACGGGCTACTTGGCAATGATTTTCTTTTACCCGGAAAAGCGGAAATCAATTTAAATCAACTTAATTTAAAAATAAATTGCCTTCCAGTTTCTATCAAAAATTTTGCAGATATCGAACAACCTTTTATTAACGAACCGCAGTTGTTACCATTATCAAATAATCAAATCAAAAAGGAAGCCATCACTTTAAATCCGCAATCAGAAACTTTTATTGAAGTAAATATAGTCAATAATATAACAGAAGGTATCACACCCGAAATTAAAATTTGTAACGGAGTTTTTATTGCTAAAGCTATTTTAAAGGTCACAAATAAGAAAGCAATTACTTCTATTGTAAACACTACGGATAAAGCTGTTAAAATTAACTTTATTAATCTCGCTTTAGAAGAATTTGTAGAAAACGATTCTTATGTTTTTCACAACTCAGTTGAAAATTACAATTTAAAAAATTCAGCAACTTCTAGATTTAGAATCATTCAAGAAAATTTAAAGTTGTGACCATTTAAACAACGATGAAAGAAATTCAATTTTAAAATTATGCGAACAATATAATGACATTTTTCATTTAGAAAACGATGTGTTAACTGCCACTGATGCAATTAGGCACAAAAAATTAACAACAGATCCGAAGCCAGTTACCTCTAAAACATATCGATTACCTAAAGTTCACGAATCTGAAGTAAACACTCAAATTGAAAAAATGCTTAAACATAAAATTATTAAACCCTCTAACTCTCCCTATAACGCACCTCTTTGGGTAGTTAGAAAAAAAGTGGACAATTCTAACATTCAAAAATGGCGTGTCGTAGTAGATTACCGCAAATTAAATGAAATTACTGTCGGCGATTCTTTCCCTATACCTAACATGGAAGAAATTTTGGACCAACTTGGACACTCGTGTTACTTTTCAACGCTAGATCTCGCGAGCGGGTTTCACCAAATTAAAATGGATGAAAACGACGCGTACAAAACCGCATTTTCGTCATCCACAGGGCATTACGAGTTTACAAGAATGCCATTTGGCTTGAAAAATGCCCCCGCGACATTTCAACGTCTGATGAACACTATCTTAACTGGGTTACAGGGTAGCCAATGTTTAGTTTATCTCGACGATATGGTTGTCTATGCATCTTCCATTGAAGTACACTCGTCTAAATTAAAAAATATCTTCCAGCGTCTCCGGGAAAATAATCTTAAACTTCAACCCGACAAGTGCAATTTTATGCATCGCGAAGTTATTTTTCTGAGACATATAATATCTGACGAAGGCATTAAACCCGACCCGGAAAAGGTAAAAGCAATTACGAATTTTCCTACGCCAAAAGATCCTAAAAACATAAAACAATTTTTGGGTTTGGCAGGATACTATAGAAAATTCATTCCAAATTTTGCGAAAATAGTTAAACCTTTAACGGTACTTCTTAAAAGTAATACAGATTTCATCTGGACTGAAAATGAATCAAAAGCATTTGAAACTCTTAAATCAATTTTATCAAAAGATCTTGTTCTCCAATATCCAAAATTCGACGAAGAATTTATAGTCACTACTGACAGTTCAAATTTTGCTATTCTTAACGATTCAGAAATAAATTACTCAACTACGGAAAAGGAACTTCTCGCTATTGTTTTTGCAGTAAAAAAATTTCGACCTTATCTTTACGGACGCAAATTTAAAATTATTACAGATCATATACCCCTCACGTGGTTATTCAATTGTAAAGACCCATCATCGCGGCTAGTAAGATGGCGTCTCAAATTAGAAGAATTTGAATATGAAATTTGTTATAAACCAGGAAAAATAAACACAAACGCTGATGCTCTTTCTCGAAATCCTGTTCTAACAATTAACCATGATAATAAAAGATACGATAATTTTGTAAAATTTCACTATAAAAATCAAGAACTCATAGAATATCCTAATATAAAAGATAATGTTTTTTCCAAATTTCCAAATTTAATTTTAATTTCTAAAGATTTTGATCCTGAAAACAAACACTTTCACGATATAAACGAATTGTATGATTTAAATGAAATTAATCTTGACAACATTGGTTTACATTATTCAATTGTTCTTAAAACTAATAATGATCGTAAAACTTATTTATTAATTACTCACCTAAATTATTTTGATTTACCTTCATCTAAAGACTTGTTTTACTCGCTACAAAACCTTTACAATATAATTAAACAAGAAAACGATACTCATATTTTTATAAAAGATCCTAGATTTTATAATCCTAACTTTAAATTAAACATAATCTACGAAATGTTGTATTATATTTTTCAAGATGAAGTTCAATTTTCCTTCATATCATCTGCAAAAGTAGAACCTGAATCAAAAGAAGAAATTCTTAAAATAATTAAAGAAAATCATTCGACTTCTTCTAGTGGACACCCGGGATTTAGTAAAACATATAAAAGAATTAAGGAGAATTTTAAATAGAAAAGCATGAAAGAAGATATTCGTAATTTTATTCAAAACTGTGAATTTTGCCAAGAAAATAAAACTAATCGACATCCTTTAAAGGCACCAATGCAATTAACAAATACTTCAAGTCAACCTTTCGAAAAAATATTTATTGACGTTGTGGGACCTCTCCCAATCACTGAAAACGGTAATAGATTTATGCTAACCATTCAAGATGATCTTTCAAAATTTTCCTACGGTTACGCCCTTCCAAACCACGAGGCGCAAACAATAGCAGAAAAGTTATCTAATTTTATTTTACTTTTTGGTATTCCTAAATCTATTGTCAGTGATAATGGAACCGAATTCACTTCAAACATCATTAAAGAAGTTACAAAACTATTCAAAATTAAACATATAACTACTTCTCCGTACCACCCACAGTCTAACGGTGCTTTAGAGCGTTTTCACTCTACTCTAAAAGACTATCTTAAACATTTTATCAATAAAAATCAAAACGATTGGGACTCATACATTACAACAGCTATGTTCGCATACAACACTCAAATCCATTCTTCAACACACTATACACCATACGAATTACTTTTTGGGCATAAACCTATATTACCTTCAAATATTACACAAGCTCCAAAGTTTGAGTACACGTACGACGACTATCACAAAAACCTTCAACTTAAACTCAATAATTCATTTCAAATTGCAAAGAATAATTTAGAAAATGCCAAAATAAAATCCAAAAACTTTTACGATAAAAAAACAAATGACCACAATTTTAAGATAGGAGATTTAGCTTATCTACTCACTAAACAAATAAAACCAGGTCAATCTAAGAAATTAACAGCTAAATACTCAGGTCCGTACGAAGTTGTAAAAGTAAATAAAAATAACACTGTTCAACTAAAAATAAAAGACAAATCTTTAACATATCACAAAGATTTGCTAAAGCAACACATTGTTTCAGATGTGGACCTTGCTTTGGGCGCTAGTTCTGACAGCGCTTTCCCGTAACAACGTTGGATGTGTGAAATATGAAACAATACCGATTAATCAAGCCGGAATTTTCTACCAGAATCTAGGCATTGTTCGAACTATTAAAGATTTTCATAAATTGATTACTTTTACAAACATAACTCTTTACGAAAGCCAATACCTACTTATAAACACGACATTCATTAAATCTAAGAAATTATTTCAACAATCTAAATTACCCTTTAAGCTTAATCATGTTTACTATAAAAATATGCTGTCCATTTTTGCTAAAGATATCGATATTTTATCTAGTAGAATTGATACTATCAAACATCTAGCGGGTGGTGAAATTTGATGCAGGCTCTTCACTTTTAAAATGGTTAATTGGAACCCCAAGTGCTAACGATGCTAAACATTATGATGAGGCTATAAACTTCTTACTTAATCAAGGTAACGAAGTTCAATCATTACTTAAGCGTCAAACCACAATCATGTCCTCCAGTATTAAATTGTACAATCAAACAAGTTACTCTTTAAAGTTAATTGAAGAAAAATTTAACAAAAACTTTGAAAAATTTAATAATTTTAGTAGCCAATATCACGATGAAATAGACACACTTCTAAATTCCGAACTTCTTAGCGAACATTTTTCTCTAATATCCCAGTTGATCGCAGATTTGAAAGAAAGTCTTGATCTTACTATCATTTCAATTTCTTTTGCAAAAAGTAATATACTACATCCTCAAATTGTTACTCCGAAAAACCTTAGAAATGAATTGATGAAAATTGAACTCAGTAAAGATTTAAAACTACCGATTCCTCTCGATCATTTTAACAACATTAACATGTATTACTCCCTATGCAAACTAAACGTAGTTAGCTCTAATAACCTTATATTATTCTCATTAACAATTCCTTTAGTTAATAACGTAGATTTGGACTTATATAAACTTATTCCATTACCTATTTCTTTATCTAATCCTTACACCTATTCATTTATAAAACCATCAGATCCATTTTTAATACTGAGTACTACTAGAAATAAATTTAGCAAACTAAAAGATTTGTCTAACTGTCAAAGCATAGCCGGAGATTTGTTTTTATGTCACAATACACTCTTATATTCAACTTCCGAAACAACAATCTGCGAAGTTCTTCTACGTATAAAAAAACCCTTGACCATTCCGGAAAGTTGCGATATGAAGACTGTCAATGCTTCAATAGAAATCTATCACCAAATCTCATCTAACGAATGGTTGTTTATTACAACAAAACCTGTTGGAGCGGCGATCATTTGCGAAGACTCCACGAGTGATGTAATTGACATCAGTTTGGAAAGAACTGGGCTTTTGAAATTGTCTGCAAGATGCAAGTGCTTCACTTCATCAACCACTCTTATAGCTATCGCAAATAAAAGCCGTACTTTTAGAAACCACATTCCAAGTTCAATTACGAAAGTTCAAAAAATGACATTACCTTAGTTACGCGCCTAGGAACTTAAAATATAGGTTAACTTGATTGCCCAAAATAATGATTTTGAATATTTATTTTTGCACAAAATGTACTATTCAAATCAAATATTAAAAATAGGAAAAAACTCATGAATAATAAGCACTTCTTTGCAAAATTCGACAACTTCCTTCTAATGACTCTTTTTTGGTTGGGAGGGGGTGAATTACTAGTTAAGTTTAGTTCAGTTGTTCAGTCTACAGTGTCTAAGAACTGACAAGCCTACAGTGTGTTTCTTTTTGTTTAATTTTGTTTTGCAATGAGTGATCATCTTAAAAAAATGAAATTATATGGTCACCAGAATCTTATAAGGAAAAAAAACGGGACGAAGAACTTTATAGAAACATAACGAGAATAAGTAACTATTTTACGGCTCTACCGTCCACTTCAAAACAATCATCTGAGAATCTTGAAATTGAAACCATTCATCAGTCTATCGATGAAAACGTTGAAAGTGTGTCAATCAGTGGTAAGTTTTTTTATGTAGCATTCGCTTTACGTAATAATTAATTCATATGGGATTATGGAAATATGTAACATTAAAATAATAGAGTATACCTATTTAGAGTAAAATATATTTTTTGTTTCAGTATTTTAGAGCTTATGGCCTCTGAAAATGACAAAAAATTAAAGAGACACTGGCAATGGAGTTACGTCTGGGTTCTCTTGCGTGCAATCGCCATCGCCAGGACAAATGTTATCGCCGCTGATACCAAGTATTTCTAAAGATGATCCTGGGTTCTGGCCAGAAGTTTTAAATATCACACTGATGCAATATTTAATAGAAAATCCGCCTAAACAATTTAAAAATCATAATTTTGCTTGTGATTCCTCGGGACGAAAATTTTCTGAATATTATCATGACAGGCAATTAGAAATCAGTGAAAAGTACCTCCGAGAGTGGCTGCTCTATTCATTATCTAAAAATTCAGTTTACTGTTTTTGTTGTAAGTTGTTTGAATCAAAAAATTACAATAAATTTTGCGTAGGAAATAGTGACTGGCAACATATGACTTTCTATTTGAGTAGACATGAAAAAACTTCAACCCATTTTAATAATTATAAAAAATAGACAGGCCTGTGTCAGTTTCTTAAAAATAAAACAACCATTGACAGTATTCAACAAAAACTTTTAGAAGTTGAAAAGCAGCGCTGGTACGAAGTAATCAAAAGGATCATAAATGTGGTTCAATTCCTAAGTACACATTCGCGGCCAAAACAACAAATTATTTATCCGTGACAATTGCAATGGCAATTTTTTAAAGTGTATTGAAATGTTGGGAAAATTTGATCCTTTTATAAGTGAACACATTCGACGTCTCACAAATGATTCCTTTACGAATATGCCAAGTTATCTTCAATCAAAAAACACATTTCACTAACATTAAAACCGCTTTCCGATACACAATGGTCAAGCAGAATTGACGCAAAAAAACCGATGTTTTAAAATTTACCAGAAATTTATGATGTTCTATATGAAACATCAAATGGTACATCATTTGATCAAAAAACTAAATATGACGCCAAATGTTTGGCAGAAAATATAGTTTCATTTTCATTTATTTGTTCTCTGAACGTATGGTATCAGGTGTTAACAAAAGTAAATTTTGTAAGTAAAATTTTACAGTCCGTAAACATGAACATACAAGTAGCTTCAGATACTTTATCAGAATTAAAAAAAAAAAAAAAAAAATAGCAGAACTCAGAACTGACGAAAGATTTAAAATAATTGTCAATGAAGCGAAAGTAATCGCCGAAAAATTAGATGTAGAGGCTAAATTTGAAACTTGTAAACCCTTAAGACGTCGTAAAACTCCAAAAATATTTGATTATGAACATGAAGATCAGGCTATAAGTGATTCAGAAATATCTTCTAAGGTTAATGTTTTTCTATTCATATTAGATCAAGCGCTATTCTCAGTGAACGAAAGATTTAATTTGTTAAACAATCATAACGACCTATTCAATTTTTTATTTAATCTAAGCAATGAATACGAATTGTATACGTTTACAGAAAAAACTTTCTGGGATAGGTTCATCCGATATTGATGCTGATGACTTACGGGAAGAAATTATATCTTGTCAGTTCATTATTGAAGAATGTAATAACGATGTCGTGAAAATTCTTGAATTTATATTGAATTTATATAAATAATTTAATAGCCGTATGCCCTAATATTTCCTAATCTGTATTACGAATTTTGTTAACTATGCCAGTTACCGTAGCAACAGCAGAAAGGTCATTTTCGAAATTAAAATTAATTGAAAATTACCTTCGCTCAACAATGTGTCAGGAAAGGTTAACAAATTTAGCAACAATATCAATAGAGGGAGGTATATTGGAGAATACAAATATACACGAAATTATCAAAGATTTCGTTAACAGAAAAGCGAGAAGTTCGAGGTAATCTAATTGTTTTTAATTGTGCTACATTTTTTAATTGTTTAACATTTTTAATCTCTTAATTATCTTACTTTTTGTTCCTAATTATAACTAATTACCTACATATGTATGTGTTATTATTTTTATTATTATTATTTATTATTATATGTATTATGCCATTATGTATTGTGCATTTATGTACTAAAACAAATAAACGTTTCATCCTTTTTTTCGTTTTCTCAATGATTGCCAACTAAAACCATTTTTTTTTCAGTTTAGGATAATGACAACGGTACCAAGGCGCTTCATAAGTTTCGCACACAGGCGCTGCCAAGTATCGGCGCGTCTCTGAAGACATATCACTTCTAATGTTTTGATTGTATTGAATTGTTTATTCAGTTTGCTTCTAATTATAATTGTATATAAATTTCAGACATAAGTGACCACAATTTACAGAATTGAATTCCTGCAGTCGTTCATAATTATACATTATTTTGCAACAATGAATCTTGTTCAAATATAATAATATACATATAAAATTAGGAGGTGCTAAATTACCATAACTATCAAAATACATCTCCTAATTCATAGTCTTTTATTTAGTTTGTAATACCACATTCATTGAAAATAGCTCCTGATTTAGGCAGCGAATCTTTCATAAATACTCCACTAAAATAATGAACATTCAATTGCTTTGCATTACTTATTAAATCAATATTTGTTAATGGTCGGTTAGATAATTTTATGGATAGTTCTTTGAAGCTGTCCAAGGTCCTAAAAAAGACCATATCTTTTTTTGTATGGTTTGAGATATAATCTATTTCCGCTTTTATTTTTATTTATGGCAATAGCTTCCATAGCCAGATTGTCTTTGAGATTCATTCAATTATCTTTTAGCATTTTTGGCAGCGTTGGCTGCTCTTGCTATAGCAGCTGCACCACCTCCTAAAGATCCTAATGCTCCTAATGCAGCAAAAATAGGTACTACTGGTAAAAATCCTCCAGTTTTTGGTACCGGAATAACGTGAGTTGATTTGATGTTTTTCTTATTTTTTATTAATTTAACTGCATTAACTGCATCGAGAGGATTGTTGATTTTTTTTCCACTTATGGCTGAGTTTTTTTTTTTTTAATTTTAAACATCTTCCTGTTTTCTTCTGTACTTTACAACCAATGCCAAGTTTGAATTTAGCTTATTGTAGGACCATCCAATTGTGGTAAAACAAAAGCTATGATTAGTTTAATTGAACACCCAAATGTTTCTCTGTTTCAACCAAAATATCAGTACCCAGAAAAACTATTGAAACCAATAAAAAAAAAGAGCTATACTGCTTACAACGACTTGGAAAATAATATTCCTTCATCTGATAGAGCTAAACCAAACTCATTGTTTTGAATGATTTAAACATGATTTAAATCTTCAATACCTATATAAACATAATGTTCGTACTGATGTTACATGAAAAATTTGAAGTAATGTGTTCTTTTTGTTGGAAATGTTAATATGGTTTTTTGTTATTGATAAAAAAGGAAATATTGACTTAGGAAGATATCGAAAAAGTTTTGATTTGTTTATCCAGTCCTATCCTTGACATAACACTATACACGTATTACGCGACCATAGGAAGCCCAAAGTTGCATGTTTCACAGCTGATACCAAGCTCGACACCTACTTACGAAGCCCGGTTTCGGGCTTCGTAAAAATCACGTGTATATCCCACGAATTCGTCATCAGTATTGGAAGACGGACTCAGATTTCAATTTTGTGAAGGGCTTCGTAAAGTCGACTTTTATCTCAAAATATACGCGTTTAGTTCAAGTGGTCTTCGACTAGGGAGCGCTGCAGTTATAGAGTACATACACTGTCTACGTATTCAGCATTTTACCAAGCCCGATATAGTTTCAATCTATTAAGAAGCCCTGAAATTTGGCAATAGTGTAGAGAAACTTATGGATATTTAATCCAGTCTATTCTGATATGATGTATTGCATTAATCATTATTCAAGACTTAATTTAATTCATCAATGAAACTGTTACATCTAACGGACTTTTTTTTTAAATTAGGTACATTGTGGGCAAATTTACTTTGTGGTTTTTCCGAGTGAACAACACAGTATTTTGCTTTAATCAAGCAATATTAGTTTGTGTATTTTACAATTAATCAATATTATTGTAAATTTACCTACAATATGGCAATGAAATTATTATTATTATTATTATTTATTGCTATCAGACCAATTGTTCTTCAGCAAAGTAAATCCCATAGCAACTTACATCAATTTTATGATTTGATGCTTAAATAAAATCACTGCAACATATAAGATCAGTACATGATAAATAAAACACTAAGTCCGATTCCATGATCAAATTAAACCATTCTTTAACTTAATTGGCGTTTATACTGAATTTGTTATTACCTAAAAGATAGTTTCAATGTCACAGTCCTAATTCCGTTTAACTCAAAAGAGGCTTTACCTTCACTACAATATCCGACCTAATAGCTCAATTTTAGGAAAGAGAAATAAAAGCATTGATTAGTTCAAGCTGTTTTTTCCCATAAATAGATTAAATACGGAACAAACTCTATACCGTTGTATTTTATTTCAGATTTATTTTGCACTGTCCTCAAGTTATCATATTTTGAATCCAGCCATTAGCTGTCTCTTCCGTAATGTTAATAGAGGAAGATTGTTTTTGAGTTGGAGACTATTATTGAAGATAAAGGAATGAATGTTAGTGTGATTATATGGTTGACAAAACTGCAATTGATGACAAAAAAAATGACTATACAGGTGTTCTACTTTTGTATAAAGATATTTTTTTTTATTTTAAATGGAAACCTATACATTTTTTTGCATTTTCTCAATCTCCTATTTAAACTCTATATCATTGTATTTTATTTTCGATTTATTTTGCACTGTTCTCAGATTATTAAATTTTGAATCCAGTCATTAGCTTTCTTTTCTGTAATTTAAATAGAAGAAGATTGTTCACAAAATTAAGAGTTCATTACAGAAAACTGAGAGCTGTATATGCTTGTAATCAAATTCTTTACAAAACTGCAAATGCAGACAGAATTTATAGTTTCACAGTTTCACAGGTCAGTATAAAATCTTTTTTTTCAAATAATAGTCAATTTTCAGTTTTTTCGTTGCGCCGTTCTCAAACTATTAGGTTTTGAATATTACAAGATACTGTTTTTCCTATAACGCCAACAAACAAAAGATGAAAATAGAAGCCTGAATTTTATGAAAAATATTCTACTGGCACTTTTTAGAGCCATGAAAGACGTCAAACAAATAAAAAATTAAACATACATTACAAAACTAATGAAACTATTTTATTTGTATAGAATACAGAACACAAGTGAAAAATTTCAAAAACATTTAAATTAGTAAAAAATATAAAAAAAACAATTGAAAACGATAAAAATGCAAAATAATAAAAAAGAAAAAAAAATTTAGAGAAACTATAAAAATAGGAAAAAATTAATAAACGATAAGAAAAATGTGAATTATAGAATTCACAACTAAATAAAATTGGTTATCAAACATTTTGTTTGATTTTTTATTCATTTTATTTGAGATTTCTAAACGTGTTATAAACCAATGTTTTGACACGGACCCAACCCTTTTCGTTCAACAGGTCTTCATGCTGGGAGATCAGTTCATCACATTCGTGTCTTTTAGGAGTTACCCTATTTTTAATATGTTTACGAAAATGATTTAAGACAATTCTTTTTTCTGTTTCTGACCACCGTAGTCTATTAGAAATTGCAGTTTTACTAACTTCTTTTTCAGTTTTTTTGTTCTTTTTCAAAGTTTTTCTTGAATTCTCCATTCGATTACTAATATTCTCTTCGTTATCTTTGTTCAAGTCTTTTTTATCTTCAGCTTTATTTTCTTCACTGCTTAGCACGTTTGGCATTTTGAAGTTCTTGTCTTGCAGATATATTTTCCTTAGAGCAGTCGAAAGATTCTTCACCCTTTTCTCCATTATCTTCTACAGAATGTGAACATGAAGCCTTAGCATGATTGAGAATTTGTTCTGATGGTGTCAAGTGTTCCGTTTCTCTGTCACTATTATCTGAGTCGGAACTATAGTACGCGTCTTTGTCTAACTCTATCTCATCTAATGTTTTTCCCTTGAATTTTTCGCCTTTTCCTCTTTCTAATAACAATAAAACTTTAGCAACCTTTGCTGTCTGATAAATATCTTGTGGCAATCTAGAACAAGTATCTTAAGAATAATTGAAAAAAAAAAAAACACTTATACCTGTAAAATTCCGAGTGTGTTTTTTTTGTGTGTCCCATAAATGTAGCAACTTGCTCCATTTCATTTTCCTCCATACTCATTAGCTGCAATGTTGTGGCAATATGCTTTCTAAATCTCGTTGAAGTTAGCAGTGATGGATTTTTTGCACCACATTTTCTAGCCAGTCTTCTTAAAACATTAGTTCCAGACATCCATCTGTTTTCTGAACCAGGATTAGCAAATAAGTATGGATTTGACTTTGGCACCACAGTTGTATTATTTCGAACTTCTAATAAACATGAAATAAATTTCTGAATCTTTTTTGGAAATAATATTGGAACGGGTTTAGACCCTTTTCCACCGGTTACTACTCTTCTAAACTTCTGACTCAAAATTTTCTCTAATGGCGTAAGAGAATTGATAAAAGCTTCCTGCTGTGAATGATCTTGATTGGAATTGACGTAGGTTTCTATTTTCAAATACTCTGCACATCACCTATGCGTTTTCTGTTAAACATAACAGTTAGTGCCAAAACACACTCTGTTAAAATTTTGTAATCAGCACTTGTATTTGATGTTGCATTTTGTAACCTTTCATACGCTTGTTCAGCGTGAGTATTCAAAAATAGTTGCAAGGTTTGAATATCACTAGTGATTGGTAAATTCTTTGGTTTATCCCACTGAGTTTCTTTGAGGTTCTTCAGAGCAAGACTTGATACCTTTAGCTTGACTATCAAATCCACTAATTTTTTTTGCCGCTATTGCTAAAAGCTGAAAATATTCTGGTTTTAAAACGTCAAATAAGCTACCAATATCATGATTGAGATTTCTTATTGCTATCATCATACGGGCCATTTCTCTAATTTTATTTGAAACAACTATAGATATTTGCTGTCTTTTATGTTTGTTTAAAAGAGCTTCTCCATATAAACATATCAAAGGATCGTTTTTGGCTACTGCGCTTATCTAATCCGCTCTCATTATATTAAAAACTTCACTTTTGATTCTGGAATGTCTAAGAAAATCATGGTTTTTGTATAACACAAAGGCTATTAATGTTTGTGATCTTGCTAAGCAATTTTTTCCTGGTTTTTGTTCATCTTGTGGTCTAAACTTGCAAATTTTTACGTGTTTGTAAAGCAATCTCTTACTATAAAATCCTAAGCAATAATCACAGGGAAAGTATTTAACCGAAGAGTCTTTAGAGTTTCTAACAAGGTTCAGAACATTTTTTTCTGTATTTAAATGAAAGTAACCTTGTTTTCTCAAGGAAGCAACCAAATTTAAACGTTCTTTAGAACGCGGATTGAGTGATTTCAAATTTATAACGTCTTTGTGATTTTTGTGATGCCTAAAGAGATGCCTTGTGAAGTGAGTGACTATGTCTTTATAACAAATGGGGCAGATAGTGGGTCGTTCTCGAGCAGATTTTTTTTTTATATTCTAGGTTATCAGTCTTTGGATTATCACTCTTTGATTTGTTATCAAGCTCTTTCGACGCTGCATCTCCTTCATGAGTAGTTGACGGCATTTCATTGAAATTTCTGTTATGATCATCTTGTGGAATAACGACATTATTTAGAATCTGAATTTTTGGAGCTTTTGGGATAATGACTGATTGCACTGACGATAATAAAGAACCTGACGACGATGATGCGCTTGATGGTACATCCTCATTTTCTGAATCCACGAAAGGTTCGTATGTTTCTCTATCTGAGTCCAAAAGCTCTTGAGATTTTTCACTGGGAGAGTCACGAGAGGAAATAGACGATAATGGTGACGGTGGAGGAGTAGCAACTAATACAGAGCCTGGGTCAGTTACATAAGCTAAAAAATGTAAATCATATTAAAAGTATCAGTATTTGTAAAAGGAGAAATTCAATGCCAGTGATTATTAAAATTTTCTATATACTCTTGTTTAAAATTATTGACAACGAAAGGCATAAATTACTTACTTGATATTAGTTAGAAAAATGGAGTTGAATCCCGATTTGAATTGATGTTATTTGTTGAATTTGCTATGCTAAAAACAAGTATCAGACAAACAGACAAATGCCTGAAAAGAATAATATATGTGAATTAAACAATCAATAACTCTTTGCGAATTACTTTTATAGATAAAGTTCAAATTTTTGTTTTGCACTAAAGATGATTCAATGCTATGTATTTTTGTAAGAAATTTTTAGGGTTCTTATCTAATCATTTAATGAACATAATAAATAAAAAAAAATTTAATAATTCCACCATCAAAAGTAATTACACACAATTAATGGCCTACATTGTTACTTACCCGTTTTACTCCTGTTAACCAGTTCCATCATGAATTCTGTTCTATCCATATTTATTATTTATAAATGAAAGACACCCACAACAACTGCTTCTGAGTGACTGCTGAATTGAACACAGAAACTGTTTAAGAAATTCATTTATTTCATCATAATATCGACAACACTGTGAGGGCTTCGCAAAATGCGCATTACGTATATTTATATACTTTCGGGACTCGCAGACAATTGGAAACGTCGTTGGACTCGTAAAATGCGCCGAATACATTTTTTACAAAAGTTTGAATAAACTTACCCCTCCCCGGTTGCTCGTGAAGTTATATTTTAGACAACTGCATATGCAGTGAATATACAGCTCTAACTCCACTCTAAAGCCCGGGCTTCAGGACGCCTGTGGAACGTAGTGGGCCTCGTATAGGCGGACGGGTACGTATATATATATATATATATATAAACTTGATATAAAAATCAGTTTTTGCTTTAAATAAGATGGAAAATGACAACAACAAACGTAATTAAGCGGTGTTTGTTTGTCAGCAAATTTAACATTTCTTGCAGTAAATAGCTGAAAATGACATTTATAGACAGAATTTCGGAAAATTTTATTTGAAAAAGTTGTTTCTAAACTAATTTTATGGACGTGTGCAAAGGTTGAAAAACCTAGCGTGAAGTTGATATTTTATACACTTTTGACAAATAATCCTTTTCTAACAAAATTCAACAAGCTGGTATAAATTGGTTTATTTTTCAAATATCCATTGTTACAAGCAACTTCAATAATAGATACTTTTCTTTTACTTCAATTTTTTCAAAATTTCGATTTTAGTCGTAAAAAATTGACATGAGCGATGCAAAGTTATCATAACTTCAACGCTCTTTCAATGATATTTAAATGCAAGACATTTTCCAAAATTAAATTAATGTAAGATTATAGGGAGACTGTCAAAAACGACACTAATTTAAATAGATCTCTGTTTTCAGACCTTTTCTGAATATTTACCAATCACAAAAATTTGTTTTCAGGTATGGTCCTAAAACTAAGATAATATTAGATCAAAGCCTGTTTTAACAGTTATTTCATAATTTTACATACTTTTAATACTATCAAATATTATATATCTTAATCTTTTTGAAAGGACGTCAAAATTATTAGAACTTTGCACAGCTCATATCAATTTTTTTAATGACCAGATTTAAATTTTCAAAATTATTTAATCTAGAAAAGAATATCTATTATGAAAAAGGCTAAGGACGTTGGATATTCCAAAAATAAACTAATTTATACTAGTTGAGTAAACTTTGCATTTATAAATAAAGAATTATTTATAAAAAATGCCTAAAATGTCAACTATACGCTAGGTGTTTTCATATTTTGCACACATGCATAAAATTGCATTAGAAATAACTTTAAAAATAGTTTTTTTTCAAATTCAGCCTAGAAATGCCACTTCTAGCCATTCACAGCAAGAAATGTTAAATTTGCTGACAAACAAACGCCGCTTAACCACGTTTGTTATTGTAACTTTTCATATAATTTAGGTTTATTTTAAAGATGTTCTCAGCAAGAAGCAGTCAGTTTTTGTGAAAACCGCTTTGGTTCTGAGAAAAGCGCTGTACTTTTTAATAAAAGCGTTACGGTTTGGACAAAAAGCGTTACAGTTTATGGAAAAAGAGCTACGGTTTGTGGAAATCTCTTAGTTGATTTTTTACTAGTCTGCAACTGATTTGAGAATGGATTCGAACGTTCGGAATTTCTCATTTTGAAACAAAATAAAGTTGTAAGCATGCATGCAGATTGCAGGTATGTGAATAATTAATTGTTTCAATCAGAAAATAAAAATGAAGAATAAAATTCATTTCAGCTTTTTTATAACTTGAAAAAATAGATAAAAAAATTTAATTTTCGTTGGCTATTTTTTTATGCACTCTATTAGTAATATTAAATATAAAACATTTCTGGAAAAATAATTTATAGGAATATAATTATTTGGTGATCCTATATCCTATAGCTAGTAGTAGCAATTTGATTTTTAAAAACGAAAAGAATCACAAGATAATAAATTCATAAAAATCTTATCAGCTCTCGTGCTTTTCTAATTTGCAACGACAACGACGAGTACCATACTTTCAAACTGCAAATAGCAAGAATTATCAAATTTTTGTTTAACTAGTCATTATCTAGTTTAATCATTTTAAAACTTATCGTAAATGTTATAAATTGCAAATAACTACCCCACATAAAAAAGTAATTTGTAAGATGTAAAAGTGGTGGAAATGCGGAGCGCGGGTATAGACGAACGTAATCTAGCAATAGAGGCAGGAGATATTGATAACGATGGAGAAGCTTACATTACTGTTGTGGCATATGGTGCTTGGTCGAAACGATCTTATAAGTCAAATTATAATGCGTCATCTGGTGTTGCAACTATAATCGGTGTTCGAACTAAAAAAAATTTGTATATTGGCAGAAGACAAAAAATGTAAAAAGTGTGATTGTTATAAACAAATTGAACCAGCTCCTGATCACATATGTTTTAAAAATTGGACAAACACTTCAATGGAGGCGGCGATAATTTTAAATGGCTTCAAAAATTCTATAATTATGCATAATTTAAGATACAAAAAAATGATAGGAGACGGCGATAGTAGTGTTCATAATTTATTATAAGTAGTATAGCTAGCGGAGTTCTAGATCACTTCGATAGCATGTCCATCCACATCTTCTTATCCAAGCCTCTTTCAAGGTCATTCTTCGGATAGTCAATGACCAGAGGCTGCTGAAGACATTATCTTTACCGGCAATGACCAGAGGCTGCTGAAGAAGTCTTCATCATCATCATCAATAACCAGAAGCTTTTTAGCGGGATAATTTTAAATTTGAATTTTAACTTTTATTTGTTATCACCAGAAGACGCTTTTGTTGCATTTTGGCGGGCTAATTTTAAATTTGAATTTTAGTTATTTAACTCAATTTTTTTTCACTAGAGCGCGCTTTCATCGTTGTTAGCTGTCAGCTGTCATTATTATTATTACTTGAATGTACAGATTTTTATTTATTAGCCAAGCCTAGTGTGTGTAAATTATAATTATTTATTGTCAATACAAAAATACCAAGTTGTTTAACGAGAACTTTCTTCATTACTAAACACGCAAGTCTGTTACATTATACATTTTATAGAATGATGATATATTTTTTGTTAATATGTTATTTCATAACCATTTATTAACCATCTTCAGCGACTGTTTCATCCGAATCGTAGTCGCTTTCGATGTTGTGCCTTGGTAAATTATATTTTAATTGAATTTTTTGTTTTATAGGTATTGACAATGTAGACTTGTCAACAATTCTAAACAGATCATTTTTTGACAACTGTCGTGGATCTTCACATGTCTTTATAATATATTTTAACTAATTTTTATATTTTGGGTATCTTTTCAAATAGTGTAATTTTTGAATATTTCTTGCTTCCTGTTCTGAGATGTTTGTCTTAACCATGATGACGATGTTGATGATTTGATAGTAGTCCTAAAATATATGTTTTATACACTCTTAATATATGTATATGTTTAACAACTTACTGTCTTTTTCTTAACTGTTTGGTATAGTTTCTCTACAAAATAATTGTTCACTGATGTCCTCTTCGCTAACTTGATCCTTTGAGTATATTATTTCCTCAGCTTCAGTATGTAGATTTATAGAGTTTTTGCAGAAACAAAAATATTTTCTGCAAATATAACAAAAACTGGTTCCATATGTTTTTCGATAGTGACAACTATTTGTCACAGTGAAGGGTATTATTACTCGCTTAAAATTTTTATTTGAAGATAAAGATTGAAACCTTTTTTTATTGGTAAATACTTCATTCCATTTTGTAAACTAAAAAATATTTTTTATTATAAATAATTTAAATAAAGCTAATGAGGATGGAAATTACTTGAAAGAGTTGTAGTTTGTAATAGTAGCAGTAGATTGAATTCAAGACTAAAGATGTTTTGTTTTTCTTTTTTTTTTTAATTTTAAAATGTATCATTAAATCCCCATGATACTGTATCAGTATATAGATAATTGACGATTCTTTTATCATCATGAGGATTTAAAGCTATCTTCTCTTGCTGGATGGTATAAATGTTATGTTTGTTTGATTGAATAGAATTTTGTATAACCTGAACTTGAGAATTATTAAATAAGCTTTCGTAATAATCTTGAAATGTAATTTCCTTTAATACTGATTTTTGAATGCCCTTAGCTTTTTTAATAATTCCAAAATTTGTAGTAAAATAGTTAATTTCATGAATACTTATACCCTCTTTTTGAAATGAAATAATTTTTTTATTAATTTCTTCATCATCTTTTAATAACTTGATACAGTACATTTTAGAGCGCAGACCTATAAAGTGAGTCATTATTCTACCATTGTTTTCGTCTTTCATAAGTCCTAAAACCTTTTTATTTTTTTGTGGAATTTTATAAACGTTATTTAGTGGATAGTCTGATGTATCAAATTTATGAATATCGTCTTTTATGTGTTTGTATATATCATCTACATAAAATTGATAAATTAGACTATCTGTATCAGTATATAACAATTTTGCATGTTCACCAAATTTTTTTTGAATATAATTATAATGAAAATCATAAAGAAAAGTTTTAGATATATCTAATACAGTCATTCCAACAAAAATAGGTTTATTAAATTCCACTTTGAGTCTTTGCATTTCGATTATGATAGTATCTTTACATAATATCATACAACTGTGAAAGTTTGGTTGCGAAATATAGTATCTTGCTCCGTATCGTCCTGACCATTTAGTAACCAACTTTACATCTCTATGTTTTCGAACATTTTCTATTGTCTTCCCAAAAACAGCGTTATTCATTAACTTAAAAAAGTTTTTTTTCAAATTCATTCCGACTACATTTACGTAATTCAGTATTTAAATCAATATATTTTTTTAACCAACAATTTTGTTGAAATTTTAAACAACGTTGAAATTTTAAACAACGATGAATTTTTGTTAGTTTTAAACCTAACTGTAGAACCTGTTTTAGATTCTTATAGTGAATTACGTATTTATTTATTTTTTTATACAGTGTTGTTAATAATTTAGGAATATCAGTTTCTGAAGTTGGTGGAACCATATGTTCAGGACATAATGGTAAGTCTTTATGTGTAGAAAAAAGTTCTTTAGGGTACTCAAGATCTACTTCTAAAATGTATCCGTATTCGTGATCATCAGGATGATTGATAATATTTTCATTATAAATATCACGATTTTCAATCCATTCAAAACTACCAGTTGGTAAATGACAACTCATCGCAGTTCCATAAAGATTGTTTATATCAAAGTACATTAAATATGAGGTGGGCTCACTTGGAATAGTCTTGACCCATGTATTTATTATTAGCTTGTCCATAACGATTACAACATTGTGAAATTCCTCCTCAAATACCCTTTTCAATAAACATTAAGTAAGACATCTGTTTTTAAATACAACTCAGCATACTCCTGCAAATTTTTAATTTCAAAAGTTTTCCAAACACTACATGCATGTTCATAATCACAAAGAGTTATTTCTTGATTATGAATGTGACTGTAAAATTGCTCTCTTGGTGGTAAATATGTATCCTGTAATTTTTCATAACTATCCAAATATTCGTAAGGAAAAATTCCTTTTCTAATAACTAGTTTAAATTTCTTATCATCTGGATAATGCATTTTTGTTATTAATTTTTGATCATCATCTAAATATGAAGACAATTTATCTAAACTTGATGTCATAAATCTGAAGGAATCCAAAAATCTAAAACTTATTTTTGTATTATGAATTTCTTTAGTGAATGAAATATATTTTTCTTTATTTAATGGAAGTAATGATGTATTTCCTTGAATTTCTGTACTGAGTGGTTTAATAATTAAATGACCATCGTATCCAGACAAATTATGAAAAAGTACAGGTATCGTTTCTTTAGTTTTATAGTTTAAATTACAGCCGTTATGAGCAACACCTCTAAATTCACCTGTAAAATGACAGTGATCTTTTACCTTCTTTTCACATTCATCAATTGGTTTTTCACAAATATGACAAATTGTTGATGAACTAAATTTCTCTTGTTCTTCTTTTGTTAATGGTTTCATTGAGACAGGATTACAAAATATTCTATTTAAACTTTGAGCAATAAATTCTAGTTTTTTTACAAACCACATCATACAATCTTGTCCTGTATAACTTTCAAATTTTGATAATGTATCATCGTATGAACACTTTAGATAGTAAGCAATACTAAAAACTTGATGTTCTTGAATTTTTATTGTTTTATTATTAGCTGAATGATCATCATCATATTTTAATAGAATACTTTCAATATCCGCATATATCCGGAACTTTTATTGTATTTTGGAATTGTTTAAATTCTAAATTGTTTCTATTATTTCTTGGTACATTTATTTTAGTTGTGTTTAAAATTTCACAGTCATTAAAATGACTCTGTAAAGAAATTTCAGTAGAAAAATGATTTAGACATCTTTCACAAAAATACTTTTTATTTTTAACATTACCTACTTGTTTTCCAACTAAACGTGATAAATTTTTTATATAAGCAAAATGATATATAGGTTTACAATAGGGTAAATTATCATCATCATTTTCTTCATCACTCATATCCATATAATCATCTGTATAAGATAACATAAGTAAATTAATGCGTGGGGTAAAGTCTGTTTTACTTAAGCATATTGGTAAAACTTTTTCTTTTTCTATAATTGTAAATACATTAATAGCAAGTTTATTTAATGTTTCAAATTTAGGAATATCTTTTAATTTAATTGGAAATTCAATATTATCGTATTTTAAGACATTACTGAAATGAGGATAAGATGAAACACGGTTAACATTTTGATTTGCAGGATATAGTGAACAAACCACTGACCATAAAAAGCAATAAGGGTCGTTATTTTTAATATTTATAACACTTTTCTTCTTTTGAATAAATTGTGGTAACTCAACGTAAGTTGATACACCAATATTTATAGGATTATAAGAATTCATATTAACTTTCAAATGAATAATTTCAAGTAGTGCCCAACCACTATCTTTCTCTTGAAATTCTTCAAGTTTTGTTAATAATTTATCACTTACGTGACATTGATACCATTGTTTTAAATTTGTATTGTTATCAATAATATTATTTTTTTTGTTAAAATGCTTCAAAGAAATTTCACCTGTTTGAGTCTTAACAAACCAACAAACAAACACAACATTTACTTTTAACAAAAAAAGTTTTAGTTGTTTAACTATTTGAATACGGAAACTTCGAAATGCCTTTTCAAAAAATATTTTGGGGTCTTTGATTTTAAAATTTATTATAATTCCAGTTTTAATTCTATCATTAAAACATGATTGACAGTCTTCCCATTTCATAGCTTTTTTAAAATTTTTTCTTTTGTTTAATTTAATTTTGAAATTTTGAGGATAGCTTTGCAGAAATGATACATTTGACTCTACTTTAGAAAAATTATTAACACAATTTAGTTTATTTTTAATACAGTTATTAAGAAGTAAAATTATTTTTTTCAAATAATTGATATATTTTCGGTAATCATCTTTAGTCTTAATTAATCTACTTACTAATTCAATCTTCTCTACCGCCTCACTGGAAACAGCATCAACTACTTTGGAACTCATTGCTTACGTAACACTTTATCACTTGAAACAATCTTCTTCTTCGATTTGATTTGGTGACTATGAGTTTGTTTTTAAACCAAAGACATAGTTACAAAGTCAAATTGATATCAAAATGCAAATTTTGCTGATTTTTGTTTTTTAGCTATTATCGATAAGTAAATTATAAGACAAAACAGGATATGCAAAGTTTACAAGAAAAAACATCATACGATTAAAAAAAATAATAATAATCATACGATTGATTCGTGATAATATCACATGTAACTAACTATAACAGAAATTTCCAAAACAAATTTATTACTAAATGTAATAAATATTTTCTGTTATTCAGAACAATTTGTTTAAAGAAAACAAAGTTAAAAGAGGAAATTTCTATCAATATGCAAGTTTTGCAAAAATAATCTAAAAGCCAGTGTAGTATGCGCTATGACGTTCAATTATTTTTTTGATATGTAGTATATATATGAACTCAGTTTTAAGCTGAATACATTAGTTTTTTGTGCAAAAACAACACGAAGAACATAACTATGGCTACCATTCCAAGCACCATCGTAATCTACACCGAAGATCCTGTACATTTTCCAATAAAAGCTTTATTGGTGGTAGTCAGGCAATCATTTTAGTAAGTTTTTAACACTTTTTTCATTTTTGAATTAATGTAACATATTTATATTTAGATATGGCGTAAAGGAAATATTTACTAAGGGCGATAGAGTTTTTCTCAAATTAACTTACTCGCCAAAGGCGATAAGTTTGAAGAGAAAATTTAAAAATTTACCGGTTCGCTACATGAGATCAAAAGTTGAGAATGAAGAAGAATTTAAAATTCTAGAAGATGTCGTGCAACGATATGGATTTAATTTTCTGGATAAAAATCCAGAAGTAATTGAGGAAGTTCAACAAATTAAAGATAGAAAGAGGAAGCTGTTGCAGCTTGAACCATCTTCTTCTTCTTCTTCTTCTTCTTCTTCTTTTTCTTTTTCTTCAAGAGCAAAAAGACAATTACAACTTGACGAAGTTGATGAGGAAGACAATGAGGAAAGTGAAGATTTGTAAAATGTAAAATTGAAAATAGAAAAACTATTTTAAAAAACAATGCTTTTTATTTTTTACAATAAGTATACCAATTATACAAATTAAATACATTTTCTAAGCTACATGCTAAAAGATTGTTACAATGTTTCAAACAATGATAAGATTTAAATATTGATTTTAGACTTTCCAGGCATGGACACAATTTTTCTTCTAAATTTATAATTTTATAATCAGGAAGCAGTTTACTTAACCAATTTTTCTTTTGAACACCTTTTACAGCTATTTCAACTTCATTATTCATATCATAATTTTTATAAATAAAATTTTTAATAAAATTTGTTATATCTTCAAAATAAATTTCTTCATCAGTATACCAAACATTTTCCCATGAAATTCCATGTAAATTTCTAGTTAGCCACTTCATGTGCTTTTGAATTCTTTTATCCAAAGTATTTAATGAAAAAGGAATTTTTACAAAAGTATGTGTAAAACAACCAGTTGACGTATGAAGAATACTCAGAAAATCAGTTTCACCATATTGAAATCCTTGAAAATTTACAATAAACATTTTTTCAAGTATATGATTTTTTAGGTTAAAACTTGAGAAACACGACGAGTAGACGGTTCGTAACTGATCTTCTGCTCATGTAAAACTAAACAAAATGCTGAAGTGTCATCACCTATAAGTCCATGTGTATCAAAATCAAGACGTACATCTACACTCCCACCATTAAGAGTTTCTTTTTGATGTGAACAATCGATAACGATTAATGGTGCTATATCTTTATATTTAGAAGTATTCAATAAAGCTTCACAATTTAGTTTTCGACCAAAATAATATGCTTGTTGAAATTTTGCATACATATCATATGCTAAAGCATATTGATTCTGTTCAAAATGAAGATTTAAATTTTCATTTGGATATGCTTCTGAATTTAAAAATAATTTAATATTTTGTAGTTTACAATGATCGAAATGACTTGGATCTGTTTTTAAGTTGTTTTTTCTACCTATTTGTAATCCAAAAATTATAAATCGAGGTTTTTCCAAATTAGAAGATAATTTTATGGGCCATGAAAAAGAGTGAGCTTTTTGTAAAACTGGAATTGTAAATAGTTCCCATCTTCTGTAAACAATAGGAACTGATATTCTTCTCTCAATATCCATTAAATCTAATATTTTTGATCTTTCTTGATCAGATACTCTGTAATGTGGAACTCTCCAAGAAATTTTATCAATTACAATTTTTCCTTTTTCTAATCCAGTTTTTTCAATTGTTGCATTCAAATCGTCAGTTGAACGAACTAAAATTAGTTCCTGACGTAGATTTATTAAAACTTTTTTGAAATCTTCACAAAACCCAAAAATTGATGAAAGTGGCCAACAAATATCAAATGTACCCGTTTTGGAATCAATAAATTTTTCATCATCATTGAGTGGACACCTTCCTGCATTTAAAAGTGTATTACTTTCGTTTGGTGTAAGTGATACATAATTTTTTATTGATGTAGTAATACCAGGATTTGTTACACGATCAACAACAAAACCTCCTAATTCTAAACGTATTTCTTCAAATAAAAAAGCAATAAAATTATTTACAAGTTCACATTTTGTGACAACACCAGTTGAATCATGTTTCAGTAATTTTCCTTGAATATGTAGATAACTTTCTCCTGGTGCAGTTATAAGTCCTTGTTGTTGAATCACAATTCGACACTCATCATTATGTTTTAAATCACCAGTTACATAAGATTGATATGAACGATATTCAATATTTGTAATTGAATCATCCGAAAGTACTTTTTCTCTTACGTTTAACATATATTTACTCATTTTTTTTAAGTCAATCCTAACAATTTTAAAAAAATTTTATTTTCTAATGATAAAGGTTTTAGTTGTTGCAGTTTATTTTTACTACAACTAAATTTTGAAATATCTTCTAAATAATTTTCTGGGGAAAGTATATTAAATCTTAAAACCATTAATTCAACACTTTTCGTAAATGTAATGTTACCGATAACATTTCTTTTCTAAAATTAACAGGCTGACCCTCTTGATCGACTATTTTAAGAGAAATTTTGTGAATGACATGCGTATTAACAGGCAAATAAATGGCATTTGCAGGACTTTGATTAATTTTATAACCAGGTGGTTCAGTAGGATAAAAAGAATACAAAGTATGTACTACTTCACCATTACGATAAGAATTTGTTACAATATTACATTCAATACAAATCATATTAACACGCATAATATCTACTACATAATATCATAATATCTGAGTAATGTATTTTGTTAGGTTCAAGTTTTCTTTTGTTAAAACCTAGAAGTGCTCCAATGGAATTTGGTTTAGAAAAATCTACAGATTTATCACATTTAATTTCACACTTTAAAGTATTAAAATTTGCTGTTAACAATAGATAATTCTCTGTACTTTGTTCTTTATTTTGTTCTTTAATAACTGTTTTCAAATACTTATCTATATCAGAAATTTCATAACTTCCTACAGGTATTTCAATTACTTTATCACCATAATGAAACTTATTATTATGTTCATCAACATTTGGAATAGCATTATTAACACTAAAATTAATTAATGCAACTTCATACTGTTCTTTATCGTTTAAAATTATAGGTGGATAAAAATTACAAGATAATTCTGATGTTTCAGAACCAGTAAAAAACAAATGACCTGCCATGATGTTAACGCTTACTAGATTTCTATTATACTAAAACAATTTGATGTATAATATAATTTTTATTCAACTAAAAAAGACAAACAAAGATGACCACAATTAAATTCATTAAATTTTTGAAATCTTTGATGATTATAAAAAATTTTACAAGAATGATTTTTCATAAAATATTTTACTACTTCTTGTGGTGGTTGTAAATCTCCAAAACTATCAAAATAATACACAATTTTATTTCGTTTTTTATAAGCAACCCAATGAGTTCCTGAACCATTTTCATCATCTAAATTAATAACTCCACTTTCATTTTTATAAACTGTTTTGGGAAGACTATTTCTCGAATACACTCCTCTAAAGTATGGTATTTGCAATTTCTGTGCAAAAGTTTCAATATCAGCATTTGAAAGTGGTCTTTTTGGTAATTTTAATTTTTCTATTGATGTTGGTCTAAAAAAATGCCCAATCCTCTTTTGTAGGGTTTTAGAAATAAACCTCTTCCCGTTGCAGTAGACGCCATGGTTTGATTGTGTCGTTGAGCTTCATTTAATTGTTCTTTTGCTGTTTTTGATGCATTCAAAGCATTTATAATACCACTTGCTCCACCAGTAAGTGCACCAAGGGCACTAAGACCAGCAAAAATAGGAATTAATGGTAATACTCCTCCAGTTTTTGGCACTTTTATAATGCGATCAGGTTTTTTCGGTTTGTTAGTACGTGCAAATTTTAATGCTAAATTAATTGCATCTTTCAATGTTTTATACTGACTATTGGAAATAACTTTTTTAATAGCTTTATCAACTTTTGAAAAACTTATCTTTTTTATGTTTTTACTACTACTACTAATTTTTTTTCTACTTAAACTTTTCTTCTTTTTTACAGAGCGTCGTACTCCCTTCATCTTTGCTAGACAAATACAAACTAATTAATTATCTGCAGTATGATCTAATTTTATCTTCTTAATTTCATTATTTTCGATATTGTCAATGCTTGATTTTCTTTTTCTATTTATAGACATTCTTATTGCTGTTAATTTTGGTTTAATAGAAACACTTTCTGATTCAACTTTAGGTTTTTTTATTTCAGTTTCATTTTTATCTTCAAAATTAATTTTTCTTTTTCGTGATACATTTGGAATCGTTGAATCTGTAGTAGTAGTATCAATTGTTGTTGTCATTTCTATATCATTGTTATTATTTAACATTTCATTATTTTGTTTTTGGTTTTGAGAAGGTTTTTTTTCTTACACTCTTAGGTTTTTTCAAACTTGTTTTATTTTCTTTAAAATCTGCAATATTTTTTAAACAATCATCAATCTTATTCTTAATTTTTTCTAATTCTTTTTCACAGTGATTTACAACTTTTATACAATTAATCTTTTTTGTTGACAATCCCATTCCTAATTTTAATTTTGCTTTCATTGCACCTGCTACACCTAATGCTGCAATTTTTTCTCCAAATGATAAATCGTTAGCGTGAAATCGTTCAAGAGCACTTTTTGCTAAAATTTTATCAGCTTTATGTCGTTCTTCTAAATCTTTATTGTTGGCGTATGCAATGTCGTGATGTTTACAAGCAACATCAAGTTTATTTATACCTTTGTCACCTCTTTGTAAACGTTCTGTAAGTTTTGTATTTGGACCACAGTACTGATAACCACTTGGCAAATGCAACTCATACGGTATAGCATATAAAGTTTTATCTAAAATTCCAGTACCTTTTTGATAAATATGCATAGTTGTATGCTCATCAAATTCTCAAACTAGACTAATTTAAATAAAAATGTATACTAGTTTTCATAGTTATTTAATAATTGTCAAGCTTGGAGTAAAGTACAATGAAATTAGTTAAACAAAAAACATGTTTAAATGTAGACAATAATGATCTCATGTGTAATAGTTCTATTAAACATAGTACTCTTTTACCAACATCAGTACGTTGTTTAGTTATAGGTCCATCTAATTGTGGTAAAACAAATGTTATTATTAGTCTTTTAGAACATCCAAATGGATTAAAATTTGAAAGTGTTTATATTTATTCTAAAAGTTTAAATCAACCCAAATATGTATATTTAAAAAAACTATTAGAACCAATTAAAAAAATTGGTTACTTTGAATTTAATAATTGTGAAGATGTTATGAGTCCAAATGAAGCACGTCCACATTCTATATTTATTTTTGATGATGTTGCATGTGATAAACAAACAGTCATTCGAGAATATTTTAGTATGGGAAGACATAATCATGTAGGTTGTTTTTATCTTTATCAGACATATGCAAAAATTCTTAAACATTTACTGCGTGACAATGCAAACACATTTGTCATTTTTAAACAAGATGAATTAAATTTAAAGCATATCTATAATGATCATGTTAGTACTGACATGAGTTATGAAGATTTTCGGAAAATGTGTTCTCTCTGTTGGCAAGTACCTTATGGTTTTTTAGCAATTTTTAAAGATTGTGAAATCTCAAAAGGTAGATACCGAAAAGGTTTTGATCAATATTTTCAAGATATTTAAATTCTAATTATCAAATTGAACTAATCAGTTTACAAACAGCTTTTGTTATAATCACATCAATTAGTTATGCAAAAGGAAAACAGACAAAAAAAGAAAAAACCACAAAAAAAATTAAAACTGAAGAAAAGATTCTAAAAAGATTAATTGCAAAACGAAAAGTTATTCAAGAAAAATGGAAATCTCTACAAAAAGACGAAATTTTACAAGAAGCAAAGTTAAAACCATTAACAAAACATTTATTAAATATTGAACAGAGCTTATCATCAGGATTTAATTCAAATAATAATACAAAATTACCACAAAATTCTTTAGAAGAAAATTCAAAAGATTCAATTTATATTCCACCACCTATTCAAACTCTAGATGATAATGATAAAGTATTCACAAATATTGATAGTTTAGATTCGGGAGAAATCACATATAAAAACGAAGATGATGATGATGAATATAAAACACCTTCAAGGCAACAAAGTTCATTAAGCCCACATGAAGAAAAAAACATTACTCCCAAAGCTTTTAAAGAATACCTTGAACAATACAATCCGCTACCTAGAAAATACATTCATGACATGTTAACTAATAAAGAATATGCTTTTGATCATAAATATGGAATACGACATGATCCATCTACCGAATCATTATTTATTGGTAATTCAGGAATATATATAGATGGTAATGATTATATTTTACATAATAAAAGATATATTGGAACAGAAGGTTTATATGAATTGCTTTTTAAAAAGAATCCACAAAATTATACAACAAATGATTTAAAAGCATATAAAAAAATTGTTTTACAAACTAATGCACGTAAAAGGTGTTATCAAGAAAATCGACATATTGATAGAAGTCAACTATCTAAATATTATATCAAAATTTGTTTCAAGTCCTGGAAGATCATCATCTGTAGGTAATGGTTTACAAAAACAAGTTAATCAATCTCCTGTAAATTTAGTCTATTGAGACGATCCAAACGAGCTTTGTGAAAGACTACGTTTATTACTTGCATCACAACAGGCTGGTAATTCTGCACATCAAAACGAAATTATTAGTATAATAGAAGAATTACGTGAAGCTGATTTTACTGACTAGGTAAAATAATTAATTATGACTAAAGTAACTACACCAAGTATGCCAGTAAAACGTCAAGTGGTCAATGAAATTCATAAACCAGCAAGAATAAATTTTAAAAGACGACATGTAATTTTGAAGTCATTAAATGATTTATTTCAAGCTGATTTAGTTGAAATGATTCCATATGCAAAAGAAAACAATGGATTTAAATATTTTTTAGTTGTTATTAATTGTTTTTCAAAATATGTGTGGGCATTTCCTCTTAAAACAAAAACAGCTTCTGAAGTTGTTAAAAATTTTGAAAAAGTTTTGAAAAAACAAATCCCTAAAAATTTACAAACTGATATGGGAAAAGAATTTTTTAATAAAACATTTGAATTTTTAATAAAAAAATACAATATAAATCATTACAATGTCTATAGTGAGAAAAAAGCAGCAATTGTTGAAAGAGTTAATCGTACATTAAAAAATTTAATGTGGAAAGAATTTAATTTTAATGGTCATTACAAATGGATTGACATACTGGATGATATTGTAAAAAAGTATAATAATACAAAACATAGAACTATTAATATGAAACCAGCTGAAGTAAAGAAGAAACATGAAAAACATCTTTTAGCTACAGCATATAATCACATTAAAATTGCAAATTTAAAAACAAAATTTCATGTAGGTGATAAAGTACGAATTTCCAAAGTACGTGGAGTATTTGCCAAAAAATACATGCCTAACTGGTCAACAGAGATTTTTACTATTGATAAAGTACAATTAACCAATCCTGTAACATATCTTTTAAAGGACTATGAAGATAAAACTATAAAAGGAGCTTTTTATAACGAACAATTGCAGAAAGTAAAATATCCTGATGTTTACTTAGTTGAGAAAGTGTTGAAAAGAAATAAAAATAAGTTATTTGTTAAATGGTTAGGTTTTGACTCTACTCATAATAGTTGGATTGATAAGAAAAATTTTATATAAATTACAATGCCAATTAAAGTGAAATATGTTTGTCCAAAATGTAAAGGTGAAACAGACATTGAAGGAAGAAATTGCATCAGCTGTGAATTTAAAGCATATCTTAAAATATATGGTAAAAAGTATGCTTCAACAACAGACTTGTAATTAAAAATGATTTGTAAGTATGTATGAAATAAAAAAAACATTTAAAAAAATTAAGTTTATTAAATAACATCAATTCAAATCGGAATTCAACTCCATTTTTTTAACTAATAGCAATTAAGTAATTTATGCCTTTCGTTGTCAATAATTTTAAACAAGAGTATATAGAAAATTTTAATAATCACTGGCAATGAATTTCTCCTTTTACAAATACTGATACTTTTAATATGATTTACATTTTTTAGCTTATCTAACTGACCCAGGCTCTGTATTAGTTGCTACTGCTCCACCGTCACCATTATCGTTTATTTCTTCTCGTGACTCTCCCAGTGAAAAATCTCAAGAGCTTTTGGACTCAGATAGAGAAACATACAAACCTTTCGTGGATTCAGAAAATAAGTATGTACCATCAAGCGCATCATCGTCGTCAGGTTCTTTATCATCGTCAGTTCAATCAGTCATTATCCCAAAAGCTCCAAAAATTCAGATACTAAATAATGTCGTTATTCCACAAGATGATCATAACAGAAATTTCAATGAAATGCCGTCAACTACTCATGAAGGAGATGCAGCGTCGAAAGAGCTTGATAACAAATCAAAGAGTGATAATCAAAAGACTGATAACCTAGAATATAAAAAAAAAATCTGCTCGAGAACGACCCACTATCTGCCCCATTTGTTATAAAGACATAGTCACTCACTTCACAAGGCATCTCTTTAGGCATCACAAAAATCATAGAGACGTTATAAATTTGAAATCACTCAATCCGCGTTCTAAAGAACGTTTAAATTTGGTTGCTTCGTTGAGAAAACAAGGTTACTTCCATTTAAATACAGAAAAAAATGTTCTGAACCCTGTTAGAAACTCTAAAGACTCTTCAGTTAATTACTTTCCCTCCGATTATTGCTTAGGATTTTATAGTAAGAGATTGCTTTACAAACACGTAAAAATTTGAGAGTTTAGACCACAAGATGAACAAAAACCAGGAAAAAATTGCTTAGCAAGATCACAAACATTAATAGCCTCTGTGTTATACAAAAACCATGATTTTCTTAGACATTCCAGAATCAAAAGTGAAGTTTTTAATATAATGAGAGCGGATGAGATAAGCGCAGTAGCCAAAAACGATCCTTTGATATGTTTATATGGAGAAGCTCTTTTAAACAAACATAAAAGACAGCAAATATCTATAGTTGTTTCAAATAAAATTAGAGAAATGGCCCGTATGATGATAGCAATAAGAAATCTCAATCATGATATTGGTGGCTTATTTGACATTTTAAAACCAGAATATTTTCAGCTTTTAGTAATAGCGGCAAAACAAATTAGTGGATTTGATAGTCAAGCTAAAGGTATCAAGTCTTGCTCTGAAGAACCTCAAAGAAACTCAGTGGGATAAACCAAAGAATTTACCAATCACTAGTGATATTCAAACCTTGCAACTATTTTTGAATACTCACGCTGAACAAGCGTATGAAAGGTTACAAAATGCAACATCAAATACAAGTGCTGATTACAAAATTTTAACAGAGTGTGTTTTGGCACTAACTGTTATGTTTAACAGAAAACGCACAGGTGATGTGCAGTATTTGAAAATAGAAACCTACGTTAATTCCAATCAAGATCATTCACAGCAGGAAGCTTTTATAAATTCTCTTACGCCATTAGAGAAAATTTTGAGTCAGAAGTTTAGAAGAGTAGTAACCGGTGGAAAAGGGTCTAAACCCGTTCCAATATTATTTTCAAAAAAGATTCAGAAATTTATTTCATGTTTATTAGAAGTTCGAAATAATAAAACTGTGGTGCCAAAGTCAAATCCATATTTATTTGCTAATCCTGGTTCAGAAAACAGATGCGTTCCAACGTTCGGTTCGTTCGTTCAGTTCCACTCATGCTTCGGTTCAGTGCGGACGTGTTCTCCCGAGGTCTCTGCATTGGCTTTTCGTCCAATCACCTCAGCTCCGATCAGCATTGATCATCTTTATCTTCTATTTCTTGTCGTTATTACGACAAACTGGTTGTTATCACAGCCAATGTTTTGAACAAATAAATAGAAAACCCATTAGAAACAAATAAAAAGAAAAACTTCGTTCGTTTGTTTTGTGTCCTAACCTATGTTTTAGGTCTGCAACAAAGCCGCCATCTTTGTGAGCCAGTGCCTCGGCACAATGGCGTCACAAACAGTCACCAGCGAAGAGCTCGCCGCTGTGAGAGATGAAATTTTCTCGTTCGTCAGCAACCAAATGCTGGCGATGCAGCAGCAACTTGCAACGTTCGTTGCAACTTTCCAGCCTTCACAAGGCAGCCAGCCTAGTTTCGCCGACGACACCATAACAGGAGTCAAGCGAACAGCAGACAACTTAGAAACGAAGGTGTCCAACCGTTTCAGCGCCCTCAGTGACGTCGAAGATGAGTCCTTCCCCGCCCCTTCTGCACCGCAGAAGAAAAAACGGCCCACCGTCTCGCCCGTCCCCAATTCTTGTGCCGGCTCTTCAGCCGCGAAGAAAATGGATACCCCTCACCCCGTTGCTGCCAAACCAGCAGCTCAAATAAGTGCAGTCTCTAAGACTGCCACCCACAAGCCCGCCGTCTCCAAGACCGCCGCCCCCAAAACTACCGCCCCCGGATCTGCCGCCCCCAAACCTGCCACCCGCAGAAAGGTCCCCAGAGCGATCGTGACGCTCATCCCGACCACTCCGAAAGATGTGGCGAAAATGCCGGCATCGTCGGAAACTGCCGAAATGGCAGAAGGCATTGACGCCGCCGTGACGTCCAAAAAAGGCCGCATTCCTCCTGTGATCCTACGGGACACATCCAAATGGACAGCGGTGTCTTCCAAAATGCGCGATTTGAAAATAGGTTTTTCAAAAGCGCGCCAGGTCAGTGATGGACTTAGAATCCAACCACTGACATCAACGATTTCAGATCGCTCACGAAGTTGTTGGAGCAAATGAAGGCTCCCTTCCACACCTTCACCCTGGAAGAAGAAAAGACGCTGAGAGTCGTCGTCAGAGGACTTCCAGTTGGCGTCTCCTGTCAAGCAGGAATCGAAGACCTGGCTGCACAAGGACAAAGTTCAATTCAGGTAACGCGGATGTGCCGCGGATCTAAACCAATGCCACTGCTTCTCGTCGAAGTTTCGATGAATTCAAAAAACTCCATTTTTGAGATGAAAAGGATCTGTGACATCAATGTGACACTGGAAAAACCGCGAAAGAGCGGAGTCGCATCTCAATGTCACCGCTGTCAGCGATTCCACCATTCGCAGCGGAACTGCCACGCAGATCCGCGTTGCGTGAAATGTGGTGGAGAACACGCGACAAGTGAGTGCAGGAAATCGCGCTCGCAACCCGCGAATTGCGCGAACTGCGGAGGACCACACAAAATTTCCCAGTTCAAAGAAGGCAAGAAAACCCGCTCCCAAGGAAGCTGCCGCTCCTAAGAAAGTCGCCGCCCCCAAACCCACCCCCAGTCGGGACGCCGCCCCTGCAGCTTCAAAGAAGCAAACGGCACGTCAACAAGCAGATCTCGCTGCACAAAGAATGCAGCTGATCACCGCCATCACCGCTGCCAAGGACAAAAGCGCCATGGCTGAAAAGCTGATGGCCTTCCTTCCTCTTCTTCTTAATTAATGGTTTTAAACTCATTAATTTTGCGCTCACTTCAGATCGCTTTTTGGAATGCCAACGGTCTCGCCAACGCTCGCAACGAGCTGGAAGACTTCATTGATCGCCACAACTTGGACATAGTCCTTGTCTGTGAGACGCATCTTCAGGATCATCATCGAGATCCCAAAATCCCTGGTTTCGTCCTGCACAGGACGGATCGCGACGGGCCTGGAGGCGGCACAGCAATTTTCGTTCGAGCCGCCATCAAGCACTTCGCCACCCCGCAGCCAGCCACTCAAAACCTGGAGACAACAGGAATAACGGTAGTAACAGCTAATGGACACTTGCGTCTCTTTTCTTGTTACAGCAGGCCTTCAGGACAGGCGTTCGCAGTAGTCAAAAACGTCGCCAGCCAGATACGTCTGACCTCCGTCGACGATCTTTCATCCGATCACAGCCCAGTCTTGATGCACATCGGAACTGAAGCAAATGATCCGGAAGTCGTCATCCGGTCAGTCATCGATTGGGACAAATTTTCGTCTCTTCTCGAAGTGATCTCCGGCCCAATTCGTCGAATCGAAAGCAAAGAAGAAATTGAGGAAGCTGTCTCCAATTTCGAACGCAACATCCGGCACTCCATCGAAGAAGCGTCGCAACTTCGCTCCCAGCCGCCAAAACCACGGCGCACGATTCCGCAAGAAATCGTGGATCTCATCAGGGAGAAAAACCGCGCACGCCGAACCGCTCGACGAAGCGACCTAGCCGTCGACCGAACAATGGCAAATCGGCTCAAATTTGAGGTAATAACTGCTCTTGCTGATTTCAGAAATCTCCGATGGCAGCAGAAACTCAAATCCCTCTCCACAAAAGACCACTCGGTCTGGAGAATGGCGAAGGCGCTGCGAAGCAGCAAAAAACCACTCCCGGCCATCCATGGAGCCCGCGGACTCGTCTTCACAGAAGAAGAGAAAGCGGAAGTGTTTGCCGACAGCCTGGAACTGCAATGCAGAACCAACATGGCAAACGCCGACTTGGATCACATTGACGAAGTCGAACAACAAGTCGAACAACTCATGGAAATCCCCTCCGAACTTCCGATCACTCCCACGACACCGGAAGAAGTCCGCGACGTCATTCGCGGACTTAAATCGCGAAAAGCTTCCGGCCCGGATAAAATTCCGAACAAAGCTCTGAAGCACTTCAAACAGAAAGCCATTGTCACTCTGGCAAGTATTATAAATGCTATGATCAGATTCAGCCACTTTCCTTCCAGATGGAAAACCGCAACGGTCATTTTCATCCCAAAACCCGGAAAGGATCAGAAATTTCCGCAAAACCATCGGCCCATCAGCTTGCTGTCAACCGTTGGAAAAGTCGCAGAAAAGATCATCCGTGCAAGATTGGCAAAAGTTGTCAACGACTTGAAGATCCTCCCAGATGAACAATTTGGTTTCCGTCCCAAACATTCCACTTCCGATCAGCTCCTGAGAGTCGTAGAATACGCTTCCACTCGAGCGCACGTGACCGGTGCTGTATTTCTCGACGTCTCCAAGGCTTTCGACACTGTTTGGCACAACGGACTTGTTTCCAAGCTCCACAAAGCCAACATTCCAATCGCTTTGACACAACTGATCCACTCTTTTCTTCAAAACCGGAACTTCCGGGCCAGAATCGAAAACTCGATTTCCGGTTTCCGGCAAATGGAAGCCGGCGTTCCACAAGGCTCTGTTCTTTCACCCATTCTTTATTCGCTGTTCACAGCAGACATCCCAAGCACGACGATGACAAAGCTCGCAATCTACGCGGACGACACCGCAATCCTCACTCGATCGACCCAACCCAAAATGGCGACGCGCTACCTCCAGGAAGCTGCCGACCAACTTGAGGAGTGGTTTCGAAAATGGCTTATCGACGTCAATCCAGAGAAAAGCTCTGCTCTTCTCATCACAAGACGAAAACAAAGCCCAGCCGGTGAGGTCCGAATGTTCGGCCGAGTTATTCCTTGGAAAAACCAGGTGAAATACTTAGGCGTCATTCTGGACAGAAGACTCAGCTTCGGTCCACACCTCGACTACGCGCTAGTCAAAGGTAATATGGTTCAAAGTCAGTTGTTTTCACTTGTTTGCAGGCGTAGCCAGCTCTCAGTCAACACCAAGGTGCACCTCTTCCGGTCCATCATCCGTCCAGCCATCATTTATGCCTCCGCTGCCTGGGCCTACGCGCCTAAGACAACGCGATTTAATAAGTTGCAGGTGTTTCAAAACAAGTTCCTCCGAATGGCGTTCAACGCTCCATGGTTCGTCAGAAACCATCAACTTCACAGAGAAGCTAAGCTTCCGCTGCTGAAAGAGTTCCTGCACGAGATCGCTCTTCGAACTTTTGCGAAAGCGGAAGTTCACCCAAATCCGACCATCCGCGAAGCTGTCGACTACGAGGACCTTCCAAAATCAAACGACCCCGAATGGCTCTTCTCGAAGATGATCGATGAGATCATCACTTCCGGTTAACCGCCACCAAGTGACGAGTTCCCCCCACTTCCGTCAAAATTCAAAACATCAGCCTTCCCGATCAAAAAGTTAAGTCCAACTTAATTTTTCTCTTTATCTTCTTTTGTTCTAGCGCACTTCCAGTGCCATCCGATCGGTGTAAAGGGATCAAAGATTCGAAAACACCTAGTCAGGTGAAAGAGAGGTTTTAGCCGGTAAAAGTCCGGCACTACCCGGAGCGATAGATAGTAAGTTCCGGGTGTCCATGAGAATTTCCGCTCAACCAAAAAAAAAAAAAAACAAAAAAGAAAACAGATGGATGTCTGGAACTAATGTTTTAAGAAGACTGGCTAGAAAATGTGGTGCAAAAAATCCATCACTGCTAACTTCAACAAGATTTAGAAAGCATATTGCCACAAAATTGCAGCTAATGAGTACGGAGGAAAATGAAATGGAGCAAGTTGCTACATTTATGGGACACACAAAAAAAACACACTCGGAATTTTACAGGTATGAGTGTTTTTTTTTTTCAACTATTTTTAAGATACTTGTTCTAGATTGCCACAAGATATTTATCAGATAGCAAAGGTTGCTAAAGTTTTATTGTTATTAGAAAGAGAAAAAGGCGAAAAATTTAAGGGAAAAACATTAGATGAGATAGAGTTAGACAAAGACGCGTACTATAGTTCCGACTCAGATAATAGTGACAGAGAAACGGAACACTTGACACCATCAGAACAAATTCTCAATCATGCTAAGGCTTCATGTTCACATTCTGTAGAAGATAATGGAGAAGAGGGTGAAGAATATTTCGACTGCTCTAAGGAAAATGGAATAAATCTGCAAGATAAGAACTTCAAAATGCCAAACGTGCTAAGCAGTGAAGAAAATAAAGCTGAAGATAAAAAAGACTTGAACAAAGATAACGAAGAGAATATTAGTAATCGAATAGAGAATTCAAGAAAAACTTTGAAAAAGAACAAAAAAACTGAAAAAGAAGTTAGTAAAACTGCAAACTCTAATAGACTACGGTGGTCAGAAACAGAAAAAAGAATTGTCTTAAATCATTTTCGTAAACATATTAAAAATAGGATAACTCCTAAAAGACACGAATGTGATGAACTGATCTCCCAGCATGAAGACCTGTTGAACAAAAAGGGTTGGGTCCGTGTCAAAACATTGGTTTATAACACGTTTAGAAATCTCAAATAAAATGAATAAAAAATCAAACAAAGTGTTTGATAACCAATTTTATTTAGTTGTGAATTCTATAATTCACATTTTTCTTATCGTTTATTAAATTTTTCCTATTTTTATAGTTTCTCTAAATTTTTTTTTTCTTTTTTATTATTTTGCATTTTTATCGTTTTCAATATTTATCATTGTTTTTTTTATATTTTTTACTAATTTATATGTTTTTGAAATTTTCCTCGTTTAGAAACTGTCGATATCAGATTAATCAATAACTTAAACTTTATTTTTATTCACAATCGGCCAACAAACCAAATTTCAATTAATGATTTAGAAAGTTTATTTAATATCGGCAATAAAGTAATTCTCGCGTGCGATTTTAATGCAAAGCACGTAAATGGGTTGTCATAATAAAAATGCAAACAGAATTATCATTGACAGATTTGTCTATAATAACAATGTAATAATTGGTAACATAGGTAAACTCAAAAGGGAATTAAAAGCAACTCTGAGTGATTCAGATCTATACAAATTTATCACACAAGTAAAAGAAAAATATGAATCAAATTTCATGAAAATAAAAACATAAATAAAATGAGGAAACTGGAACAAAAACAAAAGAAATTCTTTGAAATTAACACAGAAGAGAACTATGTGAAAATTATAACCTAAAGTCTAATCGACAGATGATGGTGATATGAAAGTAAATGAGTTTGTTCTAGTGAAATCTACACCGTTTCTACGTTCCTCAATAATCATATAAAAATGTCTGTTTAATGAAATAATCGAGGATAAAAAGAAAATTCAACGAATATCACTGAAAATGGGAAAATTCTTAGATGTCATTGTTACCTTAAACTTGTTAAAAATTATTTGCATAATGTTTCCAAGGTAACAAATGGCAATCAATTTTCATACTTAAATTGAAATTAAAAATACACTCTTCTATTCAAATTCAGATTTCACAGAAAAAAAGGACTCAAAATAGACAAAAAGAAAGTGTCATACTGAAAATTGCATCAAGTGTTGTAATCGGAAATTTTAAATTTTAAATTTTAAAATATCCTGTATATAGTTTTGAAATATTTCAAGAGCAAGTGAATGTAGTGAGTGATCGGAATGCTTTTATAATGAGCGAAAGATGATTTTCACGCCTGTAGACATTTTAAAAATCGAACACTTTTCTAAAACACAGGAAAATATTGAAGATGCTTTAACTTTGTGTGATCGCCGCATGCAAAGTAGATACAAAATATTAAATTCGGTAATTAAATTGAATGGGCATATATTACTAGAATCAGAAATAAAAGCTATTTGCTACAAGGAGTTATCCATTATACAGACAGTGAAGGAACAGATTTTGCTTGACCTTATGTCGCATACACAGGACGTGTTGATTTCAAATGGAAGTCTACAATGAAACAAACAATAGACAAAAGATTTAAATGTAATAGGTCTACATATAATATTACTGACATCGAAGGAATTCCTTGTAAGCGATCAAGTACAAGTGTCTTCTCACATATAAAATGCATGGAAACTTCGGAGTCAGTATACATGTATACAAGTGTGTATACATGGGTTGATCAAAAAACATTTGTCGTTTGATTCAAAGAATTGTAGTCGTGGTTTTGTTTTTGATAATATTATTAATATAAGTGGCGCAGTTAGTGGGATACTGAAAGTTTATCGATGCGAATATGACTCATACTGGCTGAATAGACAGAGGTGAGGCGTTACCTTCCAGAGGCTAAGGTCACAGTGGCACAGTAGGTGTTTTGTGCACCATTTCCACAGGCTCGGTGTGTGTCACTTGCCAAAGCTATTAATGTTAGGCCCAATATATATATATATATATATATATATATATATATATATATATATATATATATATATATATATATATATATATATATCAAAGATTCGCAAACACCATTTGAAAGAGTGCATTTCAAATCGTTATTGTACAAAATTTCATGATTATCTGCTCAACCTTTCAATAGATTGCATTTTCATAACGAAATTCAAGGAACTGTTGTTCTTCTGGTTCGGGTCTAAAGGCCGTCGTGGGTTGGAATTTCTTCCTAAAGTTTCGCTAGCACGAGTGTCGAACTTTTTCAGAGGTCCTGCCATCTCCGCCTCCGGTGTTGGACTAATCGTTAACGTTAGAGAAAAATTCCAACCGGCGACGGCCTTTAGACCCGAACCAGAACAACGACAATTCATCAACCGGCTGCGAAAGCCTTAAGCGAAATTCAAGGAGCTATGAGATTATTATATCAAAAAAACTCAACTTTAAGATTATGACTGTCGGTTAATATTGAGTTTTCGGAAGCATCTTACATGCAAATTATTTTCGTGAGTAAAGTTACCATCTAAAATATATCCCCGCGCTTTTGAAACAACCTATATAAAAATAATTTTAGGCCATTCAGCAGCCTAGCATATATGAATTATGCATAAACATTTTCTAGACAATTTCAATATTTAAAAGTCAAAGTAGAAATTTACCAACTTCTGGTGAGACTTCCTACTATGAAATTGTTGAAAGAAATTAATTTTATTTATTTTTAAGCAATCGTTTGTATAGGAACATCTGTTGGTTTATGTAAATTAGGGGATTTCTTGAGGTTTAGGATTCATTGTTAGTAAACCAGAAATTATCGAAGTCAAAAACTTTATGAATGCACTAAAACGTATTTTCTTTTGGTCTGCTATATCTTCATATTAGTGCGTTTAAGCAGCAAGTTAATTTTAATGAATTTGTAATTACCATGGATGTTCAGATGAACAAAATACAGATTACAGTCTATTACCGTTCTCAACAACAAAACGGCCTCCAAGAGTACAACATGAATCTGTATATCTGCGACTTATAGCTTTTAAGAAGCGATTTATTACGACGAGGCAGGTTGGAGATCAATGGTAAACTAGATCTTTTAGATTTTTCACCGCCCACATTTAGATTGGAGTCGTGCAGAGAATGGCATTAACAATGGAGAATCTGTCCTACCAAGAAAATCTCCCGAATGTGTTCTTTCAGCAAGATAATGCAAAACCTTCTATAGCGCGTACGACAAAAGACTTTTTTAATAATGTTAGGGTAGATGATTTGCCATTACTGCTCAAATTTTCGGATATAAACCTCACTGAACATGTGTAAGATATAATGAAGACAATCTGCTCTATTGCATCCTCCATAGACAAATTCAATTTGCCTGGAAAGACTTAGCACAACCAGATACCAATAATCTTAAGCCCTGATGCCCAGGTGTGTATATGTCGCAGTCATTGAAAGTAATTCGGCGTTTCTCAGAAAATTGTTATTGGTCGTATTGCCGTCAAAGCTGTTATAAAATACATCTTGCTTTATTTGACTAGCATTTTCCGTTATTTCAAAGATTATCAATTTAATTTTAGTCAACCAAAGCAAATAATGTAGCAACTGCAAGTTGTAAGCATTTGATTGTTACAGCGACTGGCAAACAAGTGTTCAATCATTTGCTGAAATGACCTAAAATTATGTTCTACTAAATTCCCGGAATATCTGACAGAAGTGATGCGTTTTTTTCTAATAGTGGAAACTCATGAATAATTTCTATATGATAAATTTAGAGAATATTATTTGACAAATAAAAATGCAAAAAAACGTGGAATCATGAAGAAACAAGAAATGTCAGAAACAATCAGCCTGTTAATTGTTAAATGTTAGAGGAGGTAAGCACCATGTCAGATTATTAGGAACACTTACTATTAGAACAAGTAATGGACAGCCATTTAACGAGTCACAAGACAAAAAGAGCCCTGGACTTTATAGCAAGTTCTTTTGAGTGGCGCTCTGGATTCGCAACTTACAAAAGTTTGACCAGTTGTTAACGAGCAAGAGTGAGTTGGCGGAAAGAGTATCAACTATTCAGAAGAGACTAAGTAACATGCAATTATATAACGAGAAAGTAACGGTTGCAGCCATCTACCTAACGTACATCAACCTGAAAAAAATAATAACAACATGAAAATAATGAGAGAAAGCGACATAGTAGGGGCATGCGGGCGGCATCGAATTCCGAAAGCACTTCTACCATGATCGGTACTTAGGGATGACTTGAAACAGCTAGAGGAATGTTAGAAAGCAGAAACTGGAACTGTGAATTCCTGTGTCCAAAATTTGAACGTTTTACTCTCTTCCAATTTGCGATTGCGCATTGAGTGGAATCAACATCACCTTCAAAGTTAAGGTACCAGTTAGGGAAGAATGTCGGCGCTGGTCGTTACACGAATTGATAACTGTGCCATTTGCTTATCACAGTAGCACATGCCGCATTAGACATGAGAGTGCTTACGTTGTAAATCATCGGTCAGAACATGACCAGAAAGACGTGGAGAAAACAAAGAGAAGGGAGAAGATCAAATAAAAGAACCCAAATTAAAACTAATTGCCTCAGCCAAAGTATATATAACTAGTAACGGCAGCTCGGCTAAAATCACGGAATAGCCTTGTAACTTATCCCTTTCGCGCAACTTTTAGCTAACTTCAACTTGGTAACAAAAATTTAGATTTCATATGAGTTCCTAATTCTGATGAAAATTTTTAGAAATAATATTTATCTTTATAAACTCTTTGAGTACCTTTTGTCCAAATTTTTATGTTTACAGCATATTCATAACCACAACTTATAAGGTTTGACCTAAAAGTTACCAGAAAATAGAAGGTAACTAGATTTAGTAATTTTTAAGGTGTTGGTAAGACGGCATGAGACGGAAGGGAAGTTCCCTTCCAAACCTATTCCGAAGCTTACTCCTCCCTTTTCACGGCAAAAAAACCTTATATTAGAGTAATATAAAGACTAGAAGTCTTATGACCATTTATGGACTGTCGGTACTACGACAGGGCTGCCTCAAATTCAGAAATTGTTTTATAGAATTTAATCGTGTTGACTCATTTCTAGAATGTATAGCAATCTTGTATTTAGGCGTAACTTTTTGAGAGCCAAAGCTGTGGATAAACAATCCAACATAGCGATTGAGTGGCTAATGTGGGTGAGCAATCGTGATGGTTTTAATATACAGCGTTCTGGTAATGGTCGCGAAGTAAGATTACCGGAGAATATTCTTGTTGAGGGGTATTGTGCTGAAACGCGGGGGGTTTTTAAATTTTACGGTTGTTTCTGGCATGGTTGTCAGAAATGTTTTTTGAATCAGACTACAACACTAAATGATAAAACTGATAGCATGTTTATGGGTCGTCAAAATACATTGTCAAAAGAAAAACGTATTAAAGCTGTTCTCCTGAGGTCTCTGCATTGGCTTTTCGTCCAATCACCTCAGCTCTGATCAGCATTGATCATCGCCATCCTTCATTTCTTGTCGTTATTACGACAATCTGGTTGTCCTCACAATCAATGTTTTGAACAAATAAAAAAGAAAACCCTTTAGAAACAAATAAAAAGAAAACTTTTTGTGTTCGTCTGTTTTGTATCCTAACCTATCTTTTAGGTCTTCAACAAAGCCGCCATCTTTGAGAGCCAGTGCCTCGGCACAATGGCGTCACAAACAGTCACCAGCGAGAAGCTCGACGCCGTGCAAGACGAAATTTTCTCGTTCGTCAGCAATCAAATGCTGGCAATCCAGCAGCAACTTGCAACGTTCGGTGCGACTTTCCAGCCCGCACAAAGCAGCCAGCCATGTTTCGTCTCTCAGTGGCGTCGAAGATGAGTTCCCGCCTCTTCTGCATGGCAGAAGAAAAAACGGCCCCATCCCCACTTCAAATGGCAGCTCTTCAGCCGCGCAGAAAATGGCTTCTCCCCATCCCGCTGCTGCCAAACCAGCAGCTCCAAAACTGCCATCCCGACCACTCCGAGAGATGTGGCGAAAATGCCGGAACAACGGTAATTGGACAACAAAATTGGAAAATTTGATTTTCAAAAGCGCGCCAAGTGAGTGATGGACTTAGAATCCAGACACTGACTTCTCATGATTTCGCTCACGAAGGTGTTGGAGCAAATGAAGGCTCCCTTCCACACCTTCACTTTAGAAGAAGAAAAGACTGAGATTCGTTGTCAGAGGACTTCCAGTCGGCGTCTCTTGCCAATCGGTCATCGAAGACTTCGCTGCACAAGGACAAAGTCCAATCCAGGTAACGCGGATGAGCCGCGGATCCAAGCCAATGCCTCTGCTGCTCGTCGAAGTTTCGATGAGATTGAAAAACTCTATATTCGAGACGAAAAGGATCTGCGACATCAATGTCATACTGGAGAACACGCGACAAGGGAGTGCAGGAAATCGCGCTCGCAACCCGCGACTTGCGAACTGCGGAGGACCACTACCTTGGCCGTCCAAAATTCCCCAGTTCGAAGAAGGCAAAAAAAAACATTCCCAAACCCACCCTCAGCCAGAACGCCGCCCCCGCAGCTTCGAAGAAACAAACGGCGCGTCAACAAGCAGATCTCGCCGCACAAATAATGCAGCTGATCACCGCCATCACCGCCGCCAAGGACAAAAGCGCCATGGCTAAAAAAATGAATCAAAACGGTCGAATCCTCGACGCTTTCAACAGCCAACATCCCGACCCAGTCTTGATGCACATCGGAACTGAAGTAAATGATCCGGGAGCCGTCATCCGGTCAGTCATTGAATGGGACAAATTTCCGTCTCTTCTCGAAGTGATCTCCGGCCCAATTCGTCGAATCGAAAGCAAAGAAGAAATTGAGGAAGCTGTCTCCAATTTCGAACACAACATCCGGCACGCCATCGAAGAAGCGTCGCAACGCCGCTCCCAGCCGCCAAAACCACGGCCACGAAATCGTGGATCTCAACAGGGAGAAAAACCGCGCATGCCTAATCGCTCGCCGAAACGGCCTAGCCGTGGACCGAACAATGGCAAATCGGCTCAAATTTGAGGTAAAAACTGCTCTTGCTGATTTCAGAAATCTCCGATGGTAGCAGAAACTCAAATACCTCTACACAAAAGACCACTCGGTCTAGAGAATGGCGAAGGCGCTGCGAAGCAGCAAAAAACCACTCCCGACCATCCATGGAGCCCGCGGACTCGTCTTCACAGAAGAGGAGAAAGCTGAAGTGTTCACCGACAGCTTGGAACTGCAATGCAGAACCAACATGGCAAACACCAACTTGGATCACATCGACGAAGTCAAACAACTCATGAAAATTCCTTCCGAACTTTCGATCACTCCCACGTCACTAGAAGGTTCAGGTTCGGTTGAAATTCACAACAAAGCACTGAAGCACTTCAAACAGATAGCCATCGTCACTCTGGCAAGTATTATAAATGCTATGCTCAGATTCAGCCACTTTCCTTCCAGTTGAAAAACCGCAACGGTCATTTTCATCCCAAAACCCGGATAGGATCAGAAATTTCCGCAAAACCATCGGCCCATCAACTTACTATCAACCGTTGGAAAAGTCACAGAAAAGATCATCCGAGCAAGATTGGCAAAAGCCGTCAACGAGTTGAAGATTCTCCCAAATGAACAATTCGGTTTCCGTCCCAAACATTCCACTTCTGATCAGCTGGCGTTCCACAAGGCTCTGTTCTTTCACCCATTCTTTATTCGCTGTTTACAGCAGACATTCAAAGCACCGCGATGACAAAGCTCGCAAACACCGCATCCTCACCCGATCGACCCAACCCAGAATGGCGACGCGCTACCTTCAGGAAGCTGCCGACCAACTTGAGGAATGGTTTCGAGAATGGCTCTGCTCTTCTCATCACATGACGAAGACAAAGCCCAGCCGGTGACGTCCAAATGTTCAAGATATTCATTCAAATGCCAAGATATTCACTGGAAAAATCAGGTGAAATACTTAGGCGTCATTCTGGACAGAAGACTCAGCTTCGGCCCACACCTCGACTATGCGCTAGTCAAAAGTAACATGATTCAAAGTCAGTTGTTTTCACTCGTTTGCAGGCGTAGCCAGCTCTCAGTCTGGTCCATCATCCGTCCAGCCATCGCTCATGCCTCCGCTGCTTGGGCCTACGCCACTTATTGAACAGTTGCAGGTTTTTCAAAACAAGTTCCTCCGAATAGCGTTCCACGCCCCATGGTTCGTGAGAAACAATCAACTTCACAGAGAAGCCAAGCTTCCGCTGCTGGAAGAGTTCCTGCACGAGATCGCTCTTCGAACTTTTGCGAAAGCGGAAGTTCATCCAAATCCCACCATCCGCGAAGCTGTCGACTACGACGAGCAAGGACCTTCCAAAATCAAACGTCCTCGAATGGCTTTTCTCGAAGATGATCGCCGAGATCATTACTTCCGGTCAACCGCCGCCAAGTGACCAGTTACCCCCACTTCCGTCAACGTTCAAAACGTCAACCTTCTCGATCAAAAAGTTATGTCTGCGTCCGCTCTGTACCCATGTTTATTTCCGCTACTTATCGCGTCCGTCCCGCGCCTGCACCACCCGATCGCGCTAGCCGCCGCCGCCGCCATAGCCTACCGTTTTGTTTGAACTAAGCAGGTTTGTTGTAAATAAAAATGATAGAAAACTTAGTTTTCCACCCATTATTAATTACATAGCTTATCGTTATTCTATAAATTTAGAGTGAACAATTTCAAAAAATCATCAACGGAGTTTCCTAAAACATAATAAACAAATCAAGTTCGCTTTTAGCGCAACTATGCCAATATAAAAAAGACATTTCATCCAAAAATATCTTCACTGTCTCACAGGTCGACTTTTATCTTGACTATGATTTTCACTTTGTAAACGTCTTCTTTTTATAATACCTGATCCTACCAGATTGTCTATTTTATTTTCGGCTGTAAGTTTTAAAATATAAACTGATTCGTTTACACGTTTTAAAAGCTTCTCTTATTGGCACTTCATTAATAATATCACCCGGAATATTTGATCCACTACGTAATACCTCTTTACCAATTGTTCTAAGACTACATTTCAACAATGGTACTACTGAACGAAAACCTATCTGATAACCAACACCTCTATAAATTGTTCCAACACCGGAACCAGCTTGATTACCATAATAATTGTGATAATGACACGAGTGCATTATGAAATTTTTTTAAAGTATCGTTTAACACACACAGTCACAAATAGAAATGGTACTTTTACACCGCTAGCTAGCTAGAGAACTGATTATATTCAAATGGAATCGACCAATTTTTTTACCCTGCTTGTTTTCGATAATAGGAATCTCTATAGGTTCCCGATCTCGATTCATAACATTTAAATATCTTCGAAGTATTCGATTATACAAATTCCATTTTTCGTTATCAATATTTTTCAAATCTAATATCTTTTTCATTTCAAAGTCTAACTGATTTACAACATCAGGAAGGATCTGACCATTATTATGAAACCTTTCTAAAACTGATAGTTCAACCAGTATCATTTTCTAAGCATGATCCATTATTATTATCATACTTTACTAAATAAGTGCCCCAAAACTATGGGACCTAACAACAACGGTAATAATTTTTTGCACCAGTAACTTTTTCTTTTTTTGAATAGGTATTTGTCGATCAACTAAATCTCTTATTACTTTTTTTCTGTTTCCGCAATTTGCTTTTCTGGGTGCGGTTTAATGGAACTTTTCCCAACAAGGTATTGTGAGCATAAACAGTGAACCAGGTTTGGATCAACCGGATTTAAAATAGATTTTCGATATTCAGGTTTGGCTTTATGTAGAAATTTTAGATCCTCCGCATTTATTTACAACGCACGTGGCATCTCACACTACACTTGACGATGTTATAGTCCTCCAAAAGAAAATACGTTTTATTACTTTGCTGTTGTAAAACAAGTCAAATACTTACAATGAGCATTTATTTGGGATCATAAATTTTTTACTTAAGACGGTCCTGTTAAAAGCAATGGTTTGTATACAAACATCTGTTAGTTTATGTAAATTAGAGGATTTCTTGAGGTTTAGGATTCATTGTAAGTAAACCAGCAATTATATTACTGACTCGTATTGTCCGAATAATTTATAACTTTAGTCATTTTTCCATGCTTATTTGCAACCACTATATTTAAAATCATTTTGTTCAAATGTTACAGCTGACGTTAGTTCAAGGTTATAAATTTTCAACAAAGGTACGCATCCATTAAATGGCGAAAACAGCGACCAGTTTAGTATATACGGACATGTTTGTTTAATGTTTAATATCATCCACTGTGAATAGTTGCTAATTTTTTTTCCACTTAAAAAAATCGAGTTATCTAGGTTTGCACTTCCTCATGTTTAAGGTTCTCATAAAAAGAGAGTTTTTCAAATTTGATGAGATAACACTAGGCTTAAAATTTTAGCTTATGTTAGTTTCTGTAATTCAGGTAATTATTCTGTTATATTTATATATATATATATATATATATATATATATATATATATATATATAACAGATATATATATAACAGTTTATGTCAAATCTCAAAATTAAGCAAAAGACATGACTTCTACTTATATGCAAAATACTCGTTTTAAAATTAATATGACTGACTTGTAGAAAAAAGAAATAAAAAAATATTTAACAGTTAGACTTTTTTCCTTTAAATCTTGATTTTCTTGAAAATGGTTCACTCAAGTATCACATATGGTACATAAAGTGATGCTTAAATTGAACAAGATATCCAAAAATGAAAAATATATAGGGTGTTGCATTTAGAATAACGAAGTGCTAAATATTTGAAAATATTTTTAGAATAAATCCAAGATTTAAACATGTTTTGTTCAGAATTTTTCTTTATATTCCTAACGGTTATTACACTATGAAAGAATTACATTGTAAATTTCAATATCTACTAATTTTGAGTTATGTATAACTATCACTTTTTATCAATCATTTAATTTTTCAGGACCTTCAAAAAAGAAGTAATGTTCATTAAATTGGGCATATGCACTTGAACAAACTTGCTAAAATTGATATAAGTTCATCAACTTACGGTGATCTAGTAAAAATTGGTTTGTACCCACAATTTGAATAAAGGTCATTTTGCATATCCATTCAATTCCAGTAAAAATTAAATTCCCCAAACTAAGGTACAGTCTTGGAAGATGTTATCTTAGAATTTTCAATAGATTATTCTGGACCAGTTTTGCTTATAACAGCAAAAACTAGATCTATTGACAATGAATATAAGTTTTCAACTGTTGTATCTTATATTTCTTAATTTTAGTAAATATCTTATCAGCGGCACGATTTCAATTATGAATACAAATGACAGCGATTATGACTATAGACAAGGAAAAATACCAAAAAAGATTCAGAAACCAATTTCTTATACTAAAACTTTGTCTATCGAGGTATAGTTTTTCTGTTTTTTAGTGTGTTAATTGAAACAGACATAATCAGACATACCGATAAAACGAATACTTTTTGCTCTACTTTTAATGCATTCTTGAGCCTAAGGAGTCCAATTTTATTTTTGCAAGAAGATGCTCAGCAATTTCTGGGCATGAATGAGTCATTTATAATCACTTGGCTCACTTAAAAGAATAATAAAAATTAATCGACTATTTTACTTTTTTCTTCTAAACTTGAACTGATTTTTTTTTTTCAGTTATCTATTTTTCTAGAATTTTTTACAATAACTTCAACTTATATTTATGTAGATATCGAATATTTTAATACAATAATGCAAATATACCGGCTAAAAATTTTGAAACCTGAAATTGTCAAATTTTGCATTACTCCATCTAATGCAGATTTTTAAAAGTTGTCCCACAATTTGCAAAGTCGCATATTTGACAGATTGAGGCGGGTGTTGCATCACCATACTTCTATCATCATCTCTAAAACTATCAAATTGGAGAATACGCCCCAACAGTAGAATTTGCTTAGTTAATCAAAAGTTAAGGATTCTTTCAGATTACTAACTAACGCAGTCTTTTAATTCTAAAGTCTAGTCTTTTCTCTAAGCTACACTTCAGGGAAAATCGTTAATTTCAAAACAATGTGTGCATGATGGTGAAATATTTCATCAACCAGAATTTCGACTAAAACCTTTACCTTTAAACACAACATCTTATCGAAAATTTCTCGTTAGAACAAAAACTTTCGATATTTGAGGATGAATTTAACCAGTAGAGAAGTCTTTATAAAATTTTTAAGCCAAAATTAAACGTCTTTTTGGACAAAACCAAAAAGTCAGAAAAAAAAGAACAAGAAAATACAGAGTGTGAGTACAATAGAGAAAGTAATAAAGATTAAATTTGTCTGTAAATCATCAGTATAGAATTTTATAGGATCTTGAAATTTTCCGTTATCACATTTATCACGTTATCGCATATAAAAACTTTTACGACAAAATTCAATCATATTCGATTTGTTCAGAGAGTTTTACAAACAATCTAAGGTCGACAATTTTGAAGATCAAGAAAAAATTGTGCACCATCTTTGATTTGACTTAGATTCACTTCCTAGGCCCCTGACTAAATTTGACGTAAAGTTATGTCAATTTGTTAATAAAACAAAATTTCTAACCTTAAATAATTTTTGAAATAAATTTGACATTAGTTGCCACGGAAAAATTTAATGAAAAAAAGGGAAAACATATATACCTTATTCACATAATACAAAACCGGCTCGATTTGACATTCAGTCTCCTAAGTCTTCAATATATGAACTCTAGTCAAATCGAATGCACAAGGCTGGTGATATGTGCCCACAGACAAGATAGTTTTTGATACTATCTCGTTCATGCAGCTGGTCTTTAGTTATAACAATTTTAAAGTAACATAAAATATGAGACATACAGGGATTCTCAGCGTGATGGCCTATTATTTCAAAATTGTAGCACTTCCTGCTATAACGGAAGTATGCGTCAATTTTGTAATTTAAAATGGAATGGTGTATTTTTCGTATTTTTATTTGACTCTTTCGAAAACATCTTTATAAAATTTTGAGGAGATAAACAACTGCATAATTTTTTAAAGAAAAACATGACTTGCTTCAAATATCATAATCTAAGTGAAAAATTGGAGTTAATGCTGATAAAATGATGAAAATCATACGCTAGATGGAAGACACTTTACAAAGTGTACAAATGTTAGTGGCATTGGTTAATTAAAAATCATTTTATTTGATTTTCAACTCTAAAATAGCTTTATGTAGAAACAAAATTGTAGCGTAGATGTAAACATTCAGCTAGCCGGATAATAAATTCACTATTAGGCTGATGATTTCAATCATTCATATTTTAACTTACCTCAATTTTTCTTATGTCACTTCTGCAAGTATAAATGTCTTTTCAACGGAAAAGCTTCCTATATATCTCTTGTTATTCTGCCATTATTTCAGTAGGAATCCAACAGCTGCAGTTATCTTATCAATGTATTTGATCAGAGAAGTCACATCCAGTATAAATTCGTTGTCCAAACCTTCCGACGAATTGAGTTAAAGCTTCGAAACTTAAGCATTTCGACAAATTTGAACCTGCTCCCAAGATGTACAACATAATACTTCAAAGATGCTCCATTTGAATAGTTAATTAACCAATCCTCTTCCTTTCTAAAAAAAAAGTTAGAACTTTCAAAAATCGATCTTAATATACATTTACCTTTTTACATATAAAATTTTCCATCTCCTAAGTCAATGAAAATGAAAAGTATTTAATCGAGAAATAGGTGCTAAAATTTAATTTTATAACAATGAACAAATTGCCATTCATTCTTTTTGATTCAACTAGAAATTTCGCTTCCACTAACAAGCAATAATTACATTGCTAATACGACTGCCATAACATTTGCCTAAAGCCAAAAAATTTTTTATTCACATTTTTAAAGCAATGATAGGGAACCAATTTCACACGAAGTCAGAACTTTGTTCCGTTGAAAAAATCAAAATAAAAATTAGCAAATAAAATTGAAATTTAAGAACAAAAGAAGACTGAGTGAATTTTTGAATAACACTTCTTTTAAACTTAATTATGTAGTACGAAAAAAGCAAGAATGTTATAGATCATACAATTGCTTCCGTCAAGGCGCCGTTTAAAATCATTAGTAACCAATGTTTGTGTCATTTGTTGAATTTAATTTTTCCTGAAAAGCAAACATTCAATACAAGCAGTATCTTACTGCAACAAATCTTACAATTCTTTCTAAAATTTCTTCAATAGTAATCATGAAATCAAAAATAAATATTTATTCTGTGAATTTTTTAATAGTTTGTTTTTCTTCATTTATAAAAGGTCTTGTTCACCTAAATCCATTTCCAGTAGGACAAATTAAAGTCAGCACCTACTTCAAAAGCAACGTCAGATGATGATTTGATACCGGAATAATTACTGAATAGAACATTTTCCAACTGTTGAAACTGCTAGTGTTCAAAATATTGAAGTTCCAATAAAATATAACCTGAAAATTAATAATTAAAATCTAAAAAAGCTTTTTTTGTGCACATACTTCAGATTAAATTGATTGGTTTTAGATGTTCAAGGATGAAGAAAACATGGCAGTCTTTCACTAAATAAATCGGCAAGGCAAAGAAGTTGCCCATCAAGTCTTTAACCAAGTTCTTGTGTTTTCATTATTATGACCTTTGAAAGTCCCGAAAGATCGAAGATTAACAATTTGAAATAAACTGGTTCCAGTTCCAAAAAAAAAAAATGCAAACTGTTTAGTTTGATTTGTTTTGAACAAAAAGATTGTAATAAATAAATGCGATTCAACAAGTGTCATATTTTGAGGTTAGGCTTATATGAACAAAGACTCCATCATCTGCTACAAATAATCGATTGATTTCTTCAGAAAACACATTAGAAATATTTTAGAAATAAAAATACTGATTTCACGTATTTACCTGAAACATATTTCCATGCATATTTACCGTAACTTCAACATTTGAGGTTAAAACGCAATTGTTCCAAAAATCCCAAACATATATTACTGCAAGATTCGCTATTTAAATATGTTTATTTTGTTAGATTTATTGAAAACTCTTACCCACATTTTCAGTGATTTAAAACATTTATACATGTGACTGACTAATAACGTCCTTAAGTCGGTGAAGTTATCCACAAATATCAGACTAGTCTGACATAAAATCCAGTCGCCCACACAAAATAATACTCATTTCCGTGAAGTTAACTCCTGAAGCTGTTTCCCCAATTTGTGATTTTTACCCCCACCATCAAGCACGTTTCACATTGGAGATAAAAAATGAGTTCAGAAACAGTTTCTAGAAAATTATTTAAAATAAATGAAAGAAAATGAAGAAACCTTAATAATTAACACAAAATACGTTACTCGAAGCTATGTTCATAATTTTCTAATAAAACAGACACAAATTGTAGCAAAAATCTGAGAAAAATTTGATGCTGTATTGTTGGTTGCCTACAAAGGCAATTGTAACGTTAACGTTTTTGTCGCTTGATTCCGTTTTGACAGTGGACAGATAATAACAACGTAGATATGTCAATATCTAATGCAGTCGGGAACTTCTCATCTCCTCAATTTTCGGACCTCTTTGATGTTTTTATTGCTAACAGCTGTTTCAATAAGTTATAATAATAAAATATGTCCACGTGATAATAATAAAAAAACGATTTTTGAGAAGTCCGAAAAGTCTAGTCAAAAGATATTTAGGTGTATCAAATAATAATATCCTAAATCATAAGTCAAGTTTAGCACCATTCGGTTTTATTCGTAAAATTAGAGATGTTTTACTCTCAATGTAGGGAAAAATGAAGTAAGGTATGATAAAATAGTAATTTCTCAGATAATCCTAGTATTGCATTTTCAGTTATCAGTACCAATGGAATGACACTCATCCATGGTGGAAAATGGGAACGTAGACAAAAGTTAAAGTTGAGATCGTTTGTTCAAGGAGCATCATTAAAAATACTTCTTCCCTCAGATGAAATGCTTAAACAACTGACGGTGATTATTGAATGCTTTGAGAAACAGACATCATTTAAAAAAGCTGAAGTCTTAATAATAGAGGAAACTATCGACCATTATGCACAAACTGGAGACATTAAAATTAGATTTGTAAGCATGTTTTAACCAGTTTACAATTTAAAGGTGAGACTAATTGCTAATAAATGCAACAATTTGGACTATCGAAAGAGCATTGTTGGCTCTTAAATAATCCAGAGCAAATGAAAAGTTTCAGCTTTTCAAAGAAATTACTTTTATGCCTATTCATGAGAATGAAGATAAATGGGTATTACTTGAAATCCGTATAAAAGAAAAAACTTCAACTGTCCAGATATTTCAGAGACTTGAACAGTATTGTAATAATTTTACACATTTTTACGTTCAACGTTATGCTTGGGACAGATGGACACAATTTAATTCCGAAGAACTAATTGTTGATGAAAGATTCAGTGATGTTGATGTAGTACAAAGTACTCTTAAAACGAAGTTTGAAACAACAAAACAACAGCATCAACAAACAAATCTGAAATCTAAAACATCATCAAGGATTAAATATAAAACATAATATCGCAAAACTTAAATTCTAGAACAGAATAACAAAACGAGGGAGAGAAGAAAAAAATAGAACATAAGGGACAAGGCCGAATCGGTTTTATTAAAGTAACTATCATTTACATAGCTAAACCTAAATGGGTGGAATACATACATAGACATTTTCCAAGTGGTACTTACAACTGCAGGTAACATAATAAATATAGTTAGTTAACTGCAATAAGTTTTAATCAAAATATTTTTTTATACGATTGAAATGAACTTTAACTGGCTTTTCTTTAACTGAAATGGTAAGGACCATTATATAACGGCTGTAATTTTTTAGAGTTACCTGAGGAGGGTGCCTCATTTTTCAATAAAATCTTATTTAGTCTTACCTGCTGACAATACTAATTTTTCAGTATTTTTATCATAATAAATTTTACTTTTTTCTTTATTTTGCATGAGTTTGTCTTTGGTTAATTGATGCCTATGCTGGAGTCTAGTCAATCTATAAGGCTTTACATACATCACTTTTTTGATAGTAAGGGTATTTTGTGTTTAACTGTTTCCATATGTGTTAAAAAATCTCCTTCTAAATGATATATATCATTGAAGGCTTCACACATTTTGAAAATGGAAGATTTTTTCTGAATTCATGTGATTTACATTGATTTGTGATAATAATTTCTGCAATTTATTATCAGTACGACTAGATTCAGGAACAAATTAATCAACAGAATTGTATTTATTTAAATCGTCAAATTCTAGGTCATTAGAATTGAAAGTAATAGGATATGCGTTGTAATTTATTACTTTTATTGAACACAGACCGTCTTTGGGCTAAACGATGCAGTCAGATATAAATAACCCTGGTGAAATTTGCTTTTTCAGACAAAGTTTGGAATCTCCAAATGAGACTCTCACGCGTGCAATAAATTCCGTTCTTGGAGGAACTACAATTTCCGAAACTATGTTGTGCTCAGTACCGCTTTTTATTGGGGTGATTTGTTGATCAGTTGTTTTGAAGAATTGTATTTCCGTTATTGCTTCGTTTAAATTCATTTAAACGAAGTAGAATTCCAATTCTACTTTTGACTGTAAATAGTTTACAAAAGGGTCATAACTTTTTAGAATATCATTTCCTAAAATTCCATCTTCAAACAACTAGGAGAACTATTGGGAACTATTATCCGTCAAAATTACCGCGTCATCATTAGTGCTGTTTAACTTTAAAATCGAAATATCAACTCCAGTGTCAACTAACAATTTGGAATATTGATCAACAGACAAAGCTAAGTTTGCGTTAACTGCCAGGCAATTGGTATTGTTTTTTTTTTTTTATAGGAAGTATGTTTTTGTTTGTCACTGGCGGCGAGATTGTGCGGCATTCTTCAGATCGCAGACTCGAGTACGATTGCCGCTCTGTACTAAGTCTCGGCAATTTCCCGAGATTTGATTCTGTATAAAATTAGAATTTTGTTCGGTTAGGGTGTTGTTAGAACTCGCTGCCTGTTTTAAGCTATTGTTAAAAGCATGTTCTCGACAATTTTCAATCTAATGACCCTGTGTTCGGCAATACCTACAGAACGGTATTGATATATTCGGACCGTTTTGTTTTACAAAATTCTCATTCTTGCTATGATAATTCTTATTGAAGAAATTATGTCGCGATCGGTAAACTACTGAACACCGATCACAGTGCGGGTCTTAGGCAGGACGGTCAAGCACAGGACGTTAAAGCGTTTACAGCTGGACCTCGACGTGTCAAGCCAACTGTTCGCTATCAAAAGTTCTAGTAGTAAGTTGGTTCAATAGAATAATAATGAAATGATCAACGAATTAAGGAGTTTAACAAATTAGATCTAAAATCAAATTAATAGGCTGGACAACAAAATTAAGGTTGAACTTTAAAATTAGTCGCGTGACTATAAGCTGTTGATATTTTATGGCTTCAAATATATATATATATTTGTTTAATTTTGGCTAAGCCGTTTTCAGGTTATTGCGTTTTAAATATTATCAAATTTTACTTGTACCACAGTTAGAAACGTAAAAATTGTGTAATTATCAATATTGAGAAACAAATTTCTGCTGGATTACATTTTTGTCATTTACACATATAATTGTTTATTCAACCGGGGGTTTCATTATTCTAAAATCGTATACAACTTTCTTATTTCAAATTGCAACCTAATATTTTATCTACAATTTTGCATTTATTTTGTCAAATAAATGTCTATACAGACATACTTCATTATCAATTTTTAATGAAGCCGTTTTCAAGTTATTGTATTTTAATTTAAATACTGAACAAAGATTTGGATTTAATTGCGCAATCTACCTGAATTGAGGAATTAATTTCTGTAGGATTCCATAGTTGTTGAAATCACATTTATTCAGTTACTTTTTACTATACAGGCTTTTTGATTATTCCAAAACCGAATAAGAATTGTCTATATTAAAAATCAACCTAATTCAATTTTCACATTATTGCTTCTCCTTCTTTGAGTACTATGCACACTTATTTTGTTATTAATTTATGTAATATTTATTTCAAATAGTTTATTCAGTCTAGAACCAATATCTTATTTATCAAAACAAAATTTTAATAATTAAAATCTATGCAAAACTTTACAAACCACAACTGTTTTGCATTCTAACGTGACTGAAAACATCTTTATAGTTAATATTAGCAATTTTATTTCAATTTCATTGATTAGAATTTTTTTTCAAGTAAACTCTGTAGGAGCATTTTGATTTACGATTTGTGTTTTTGATTCTTGAAAATCATTGGATTGCGTATTTTTTTTATAGCAAGCTTTGGGCTTTCAAGCAAATTTGTTGGCTGATTAAATAGTTTGAGACAGCGTTGTAAAATTTTCGGACGCCCGATAAACGGTCAAATGAACGGAGTCTAAATATTCGAATACTACACCAGCGCACTCAGCATATATACTCTCAAACTAAAAAATATTCATATTTTTCATCTGGCTATCAATTTGGCGTCCAGACCGATTTTCGTTAAACGATTCCCCTTGACACAGGCAACCTGTAGCGATAATTTGTACAGAGATACATTAGAGCGTCCGTATACGGAATATCATCATTAGAGCGTCCGTATACGGAATACCATCATTAGAGCGTCCGAATACGGAATACCATCATTAGAGCGTAATAATAATTACAATCATTCATAGTATATAGTATATACATACAATCAATTTATAGTACTCCTACTACACCCTGCAAAATTTCCGAAAGTACGGACCCACCACCCTCACATTGTAAATTCCTATTCGTTATCCTCAAAATCAGTACCGCCCTAAGCAATCCCATTGGCATTTTCTCCCACTCATTTCATCCCCTGCCTAAGTAACATGAAATTCGATAAACAAGAAAATAATCAACAGAAAAATTAATTAATTAAACATATTACGTTTAAACCAAGTCCCGACAAACATAGAAATCATACTTAGTTACTAATAAAAAAAAAACAAGTTGCATTGCCGTAATTGGCATCACACATCTCCACAACATTTTGATTATTAATCTTGATTGCAATTTAGTAAATTTATTCCTCTGCGCTGTTGGTTTAGTTATCAGATATTTAATCATGATTTCTACGCTATAGACCACTACTTCCTATTTATTCACTAAAAAAAATATCAGATTTGTTGGCTACTTCACTAATTACGTAAACAATTTTTCTACCTTATCATTCATTACCGACTCGGATCCGATTTTATTCAACAGTACTGCTGATACTTTTCTATGATTAAACTTCAAATAAACAAAAAAAATTATGCTAGAATTTGATATTAGGATTAAAATTAAATCAGTCCTTGCAATTTCTCTAAGTTAAACTATCTTTATGATGTGTCGCCTCCAAATTTGACATTAAGCCTATCTTTTCATTTTTATACAGTTTGACATAAACAGTCAAGGAATATCGCAAACTTACAGTTTTAATCATGTTCTAACACATTTCCAGCATCTGGTTAAGGGGGGAAGATACACGAGAGGCCAAAGCTAATCTGTGTTTAAAGTTGCCTACTTTTTTCACCTTGATTTTTGTTGACCGTGTCTTGACAGCTTTCAATCATCAGTATCTGACAGCAGGGTGCTTCTACCCATTTCTACCTTATTGTCATAAAATGCAAATTACAAGAACGTTCGGAATTTCTCATTTTGAAACAAAATAAAGTTGTAAGCATGCATGCAGATTGCAGGTATGTGAATAATCAATTGTTTCAATCAGAAAATAAAAATAAAGAATAAAATTCATATCAGCTTTTAGATAACTTAAAAAAATAGATTGAAAATTTTTTTCGTTGGCTATTTATTTTTGTACTCTTTTACATAATATTGAATATAAAACATTTCTAGAAAAGTAATTTATAGGAATATAATTATTTAGTAATCCTATATGCTATAGCTAGTACCAACTTTTTAAAAACGAAAAAAATCACAAGACAATAAATTCATAAATATCTTATAAGCTCTAGTGCTTTTTTAATTTGCAATTTGTTATTAAAAAATATTTCATCCTTATAAATTTTTTCCTACAATTATCCATGAGGTGTCCATATTATAAAAAAGCAATAATATCGCTGAGCCATAAACAGTTGAACCTGTAGTTGATAAAAATAGTCTTTTTTTTTTTCAGTGTAAGCTGCCCATTTTTTAATGTAGCAAATTTAATCATTTTAGAAGACAACGCGTCTTCAGATTTAAAATTTTTTGTCGTGTAGGTGCATTTAATTTCAATAAGGCCTTCTTCATCTAGTAAGCCGTCAGGACTGGCAGCAAGAAAAAGATACACACTGTAGACAAAAAAATCCACATTTTTGAATCATTTTCCTCATTATATTTTCAAATGTTGAGAATGCCAAAGGTTCATTTTCTATCCCATATGCTATATATTTATTTCCCGCAAAATTAGAATTTAAAATATTTTGTACATTTTTTTGCCTGCCAGTGGTTTCCCGAAATTTACAAATTTTTCCGAAGTTAGAGGCGGTAAGGCGTCTCAAAGGTTCTCGCTGCCATAAGGTAGATTGTTGCTGTTCTATTGTCTTATATGACAAGGTTAAAATTTCTTTTGTTTTTACTAATTGGACCAAAAAATGTTGTTTGTTTATTTCTAAATTCTCAATTATTGTCTCATTTTCTACGCAGCCGTAATCAGCATCTGGTTTTTCCACATTTTTCTTATTACCATACTTATTAGAAGAACGTTTTCGAACTCTTCTTTTTTCCGACATCTTTACGTATTTTTTATATATGTACCAACAAAAATGTTTTTTTTTATCTGTGACAATAATTTAGAAACTGATATCGCTTCTTCTGTATTAGGTAATTAATAACATAACAATAGTCTGAATTTCACAAACTGACACATTTTTGATTATTGATTGAGTTCTGGATACTTTGTAGTATAAAGATGCAGAGGTTTGAGGCATTTAACAAATTCATGAGAAACATACCTAATAAGAATTGTTTAAAATCGCGGTTTTTATTAAATATCCGGGATGCTACAATACTAACTGGGTCACTTGGTCAGCGACAACCAAACAATAATAAACGTTTTGATATATTTTGTTTTGTTAACTTCCTTTAAATTTCTTATTATTTTATGTTCACTGGTTTATTTGTAAATTTTATTTTCTATATAATCTATCACTTTTTGTTAATAAAATTTAATTATTGAACTTATGCCCGAGTTCTTACTCATTTTATTTTTCGTTTGATCACGACAGTTAAGAATGGTCCTAGAGGTGTGATCCAATAATCACTCATATAAAAACACTGTGCGAAAAGAACAAAAAGGTTGGTAATCAAAGATTAAGAAAGTTATTAATTTTAAAATTTAAGTTCTCATTCCAATTAATTACATTTTTTTTTTTAAAGTAGATTAATATCGATATTACCTATCAATTATAAAATATTATTATTGTCTATCAACTGTCCAAACGGCGATGAGCGACAAAAACGTTAAAGAGGTAAAAAAAACATTTAAAAATTGAGGAGTTGGGAAGTTCCCGATTGAATTTGATATTTATTTTTACAATAGATGGATGTTGTTATTGTCTACCAATTGTCAAAACGACATCAAGCGACAAAAACGTTAAGGAAGTGAAAGAAAATAAAAACTAGTTCTTTTACAATTGCTTTTGTAGGTAACCAACAATACAGCAATAAATTATTTTCGGTTTTTGTTCACAATTTGCGTTTGATTTGTTATAAAATAATGTATGTATCTTTATTTCTTTGTTATTAAGACGTTTATGACAGTTTTATCAGTTTTATACACTATTTAATAATCTTACCAAACTATTTCTACAGTGTGAGCCAGATTTGGTAGTGGGGGATTTGGGGAGATAGACTGGGGAGTTAACTTCACAATAGTCAACTTACAAATCTATAAGAGGCATCAAAATTAAACTAAAAGCAACCGACATGTATAATTAAAAAAGTCGATTGTCATTGTCAACTTTTATTCGTAATGATTTAAATACCGAATAGCATATTTAATCTTTTCAACGTATTCCGAAAAATTGATTTCAGTGAAAGACTTCATAGTGTGCTTTATTAGTGCTTTATTATTCTGAAATTTCGTGATAAGACAAACCGTGATTTAGACACTAGATTTTTTTCGTTTCACGTATGTAAAGTATATCACGTATCCTTATAAGACACATACTATTTCATTTTTCAAGCACTTCCGAAAAATTAAAATAAATAAAGTTTCCATAGTTTATACGAAAATGCTAGTGTGTTATTATCTAGAAATTTCGTAGTACGACAAAGTGTGCTTTTAGACGTTGGAATTTTTTAACATTTTAGGAAGGGACTCCTGTAGGAAGTTCTTCTTATAAAAATCCATTTCAAAGTATTCCAAAAAATTGGAATTAACAAAATTTTTATTTTACAGGTAAGTGGATTGGACAGTTTCATATTATAGACGATGGTTTACATCATTATAATTGTTGACTTCTTCGCTTTATATTCATATTAATTATTTACTAATATTTTTTATTTACCTTTGACAATATAAACTGACATTATTAACTGCATAACAGCCTTTATATACAGTCCATGATTCACAAGTGAAATCAAGTTTCAGTAAAGAACATTTTTATTATAAATATTTACATTCAATTATTCTTTGTCTTTATAGAGTGAAATATAAAAGTTACGATTATTTAAAATACTAAAATTTAAATCATATCAACGATGACTGGGCAAATGTATATCCTGATCATTGATTTCTATATTTGACAGCAAATTTCATTCAGAAGAGCTTACTAGAACTAATTTATCATCGACGACTTCTGAAGGTACGGCCCGTACATTCTTGTGGATTTTAAAAAGCTGAAAATTCTGTGATTTTTTTGGAAAATATTGAAAATGTATTTATTCTTACACCTACACACATTCTTGTACCGAGCATTTTTTGTTTCTGAAATTGATAAACAACCATTTGTGTGGAATATTTTCCGATCGTTATATTCTGTACTTCTAAAAAACGTCAACAGCACACACAGAGTTATTTCCATAGATGATGGTAAATGTTCGGGGCTTATAAGTTTTTATAGCCGGAATGAATTTCCAAGTTTTCGCATTTCCAAAATATTTTTTTTGTCAGCTCTTTTTGCGTGCTTTCGTTTTCTCTATTCGCTGAAATTTGCATATTCTTTTTCATAAGAGTGTTTCGATTTAACCGGGATCACTTTTTTATAGCTTCTAGAGCTTCCTTTATAAATGCTGACTTCGTTTTTGTCTGAATCTTTTGAAATTCTCGACATTTTTTCTCAAAACAGCACTACTAAGCACCCCTGTCATAAGTTTAAAAAAGTACAAACAACTTCTTGCTATGACAATGCTTTCCGATGTCTGCATGATCTCTGTAGACCAACTTAGTGCGATTTAGGTATTTTTCCCTTTCAATCTGAATTTTGTCAAAATTGAATAAAAATATATACAATGTCACTATTAAAGTTGGCTCCCTATGGATTTTTTTTTGTTATAAACTTTAGTTAAAATTTAAATAGAAATCAGATTTTGTTTCAAATTGAATAAAAAATAACAACAACAACAATCATGATTAAACAATAAAAATCAATTTACCATTTTGCTCAAAAATACAAATTAGACAGTTCTTGAATATATAAGTGTTTCAATATCAGATTTTCTTATATTCTTAATACAATAATCAATCACTTTGAAACAGCGTCTCCTATATGTAAAATAAATAATAAAAATAATAACAAATATTGGATGGCCAGTGGAGTTAATAAATGTAATAGAAATTTTCATTATTTATATCCATTGCAACGACAATACCCGCAACTGGAGGCTGCTTACATGCTAAAATAACAACAACAGTAACAACATACTTTGTTAGTAGATGATGCTAGAAGATCCTATCATGACGCTATAATTAGTAATCTATTGCTTAAGACAAATGTTAAGCCTTAATTTAATAATAAAAATGTACTTCTCGGAATTTCAATCGCTCTTAACTTCTGACATCTTGTTATAGAGTTCCTCTTCCACGTTTTTATATAAAGGAAGCTGTGACTTACGTCTTTCTAAATAAAAATAATTTTCTTAAGCTTGGTGACATACATAGTTATGACACTAGGTCAATGAAAAATATTAGAAATGAGACAACTCTCATCAACTTTAAAAAGAGACGTACCTTTTTTAATTTTTAATTATTATTGAAGAATCAGATTACACAGCAATAACTTATATACATTATATAAAAATATTCCTTATTGCCAAGTTTCGTGTTTGTCAAGGATCTACAAGCTCCGGCAATAAACATTTTTTATAGAAATTTTCTAGAAAAGTTTTCATTTTCGTTTCTCAAAACATATCATCTTTTCTAATTTCCTCTATTTTGAGTTTTTGGAGCCAGTCCATACTGCTAGAACACATAAATGTTTTTAAGTTATATGCAGCTGGCCCTGAATTTGGAAATATCTTTTTCTTGCCAAAAAGTAATTTTTTTCAGTTTTATTCCTTCTTCTGAAGTCACACCCAACTTGAACGACGTGAATGGACATTTGATTTCTACGATTGTGTCGTCATCTATAACGCCGTCTGGTGAAGCGCTTAAATAAAAATCGGTCACATCCACGTATAACCCTCAACGATTCTTCTTCTAGTTCTTTCTTTGCAACATTTTCATAATGTTGCCCGTGCTTAATTGATTCAACCTGTAAATTTATCGGGCTGTACAATAGGCTTTTCACAAGTTTTGAGGAATTCGAATTCTTTTTGCAAAATTTTACAAAATTGGATGCAGTCAAAAGTTTCCGTTCGTTCTCAACAGTTTCTGACAGAACAGCTCGTGGATTATATTTTCTGACACATCTAGTTGTGTTGAAATATCCGCTGTTTCATTGCCACTATTGCCCGTACTAATAGGTACATTATCATAAGAAGGTTCTGAAATTAAAAAATATTATAGAAATTAGTAAGTGTTCAGAAATATATATTGAAAAATGTCTGAGGTATTTCCAACGTAAAAAGTAAAAGAAATTATTTCAGGGATTTCCACTCTAATATTATATTTTGGAATTTAAGCAATGGTTAGATCGTCTTGCTTATTTACAATTATAATTACAATTATAAACATAGCAACAATTGAATTTTACTTAATTTTGAAATTGTGGTAGTGCAAATGGTTTTCAGAACGAACTAGTATACCTTAAAAGTTATAAGGCAATAATATCTTTAAATTTTTTTTAGTCAGAAATAAAGTCAGCATGAATGGTTTTTATATATATTTTGGAATCTTGAAAATTCTAGCATTTGTTAATATTTAGGTAATTATTTAGAAAGGTAAAATCAATTCAAATTACTGAAGGAGTTGTTATTTTCAATTCTAATTTACTACAAAATAATAAAATATGAAAGAAATACGTTTTGAAAAGTTTACATTTATTTTTGATTCATTCCGTATAACAAATTTTTCACATTATTTGTGTATTTTTTCATTTTGAATCTAATGAGACTTACTGCAGTTTGATATAACAATCCGTTAGAGTTTTTTCCGCTTTCTAGCTATTGTACCCCAGTGTGCGTCGTTCGCTGCGCACATATCAAGGAAGGCGGAGCTTACGTTGCGCGCACTGTAATTTAACCAGTAGACTGTGTTCCCAGTAAATATAATTATTATTAATTATTCATGTAGAAAATGATATTTATGGCCGGTCTCAATGCGCAGAAATAAGCACAAAAAACATCTGTAAATTTCAAGATAAGTTTGGATATTAATTGCTCAAAGACTTGCTTTTTCAAGGTTTTAATTATTTATTCACAATAACTATAATGTATGTTTTTTCTACATTGATCAAATAAGATGCTTACTGTACGAAAAATAACAGTAGAATAAAAAATGTAGAACTTTTGGTTTTAGATTTTTCTGGAGAAATTTGTCGATTGTTGACTTGAGTTCTACATTATGTATAATGTTATAATTAATAAGAAGTTATCAAATACATGTTATACAAATTTTATTTATAATCATATAAATTTTTGCAAAATCTGGTAACAGCAGTTCTACGGCATTTAATTTAAGACAATACTGTTAATCCGTTATTCAGCTTAATTAAACAAGCCTAAGCTTTAACCAACAAACTCAACAAAAGCGTCAAATCACAATTTTATGAATAATTCTGCCTTTGACTTTTTCAAAATGTGTTATTTATTATAAACTAAACATAATAAACATCAATTAGTTTTTTCAATCTTCATACTAAAATTTAAACTCCGAATTGATTTATATATAGTTTCAAAGAATCTTATTTAACAATTTTACAGCAACGTCATTACACTATTGAATCGAAAGCTATCCAGTTAATTTCATTATTTATTTGATTCAGAAATAAGGAATGTTTTGAAAAGTCGCATTGGAAAACAAGTCAAATAAAATATTGATGAATAAATGCACCATGAAAACGTAAAAGCAAACAATTCCAGCATATAATTAGAATTAAAATAGTTATTTGTACCTCAATCATACAATTAGAATGTTTGATAAAAAGTTAGTCAATATTGATATATGCAAAACTTTGAAGTTAAAAATCTGTTGTTTTGAAATTTGATTTTCACAGTTCAAGTAAATATTAAACTGCTTCAGTTTTTTGGCTTATGCCGATGTTTCCAGTTGACCTGTTTGCTTTTTATTAAATACTTGATCGACTTGGTTGTGGTTGAGACTGCCAGCCTGTTAACTCAAGGAGATTGAAAGGGTTATACCAACCAATAATAGAAAAAATAGAAAAAATAAAAAAACAGTACCAAAGGGCCACAAATTTTCTTTTAAATTACGACAACTTTTAGGAAAAGGTGATACAAATAAAATTCGAAACTTTATACCATATCCTTAGGTCGAATTCCAACTCAAAAAACTCAAAATTTAGTAACAAATTATATTAATGCAAAATATAAAATAATAATAATACAATTGAATTGAAATCAAAATAAAAAAATTTAAATAAATATGAAATTAAGTTAAATTTCGGAAATGAACTTAAAATTTCAATTCAACAATTCAGCAATGCAATGCAAAAAATATTCAATCTCCTTACAATTTAACAATCCAGTACTCTTCAATAAATAAAAATCATATGACAACGCAACGTGTAAATTAAATTTATCAAACTAAAAAAGAAAAAAAAAACTTGTGAGCTCAAAAAAAACTTCCACACACACATCAAGACTAAAGATAAAATTGAGACTGCACAAGATGACACTCGACCTTTTATATGTTATCCGCAAAAAATCAGATTTTTCAATTAACATGTCAATTAACAAACTAATTTGTGTAAATTTAGTATACTACTAAACGTTGAAAACAACCACATCGTGAAGTGGAATTCTCATTTCCGGACCTCCAAACCTTTGAATCAGTGCAACGTTAAAATGGCTCTCTCAAACCCCCAAATTTACAGATCATCGCCCGATAATCTCAATAAAGACCAAAGATAAATTTTGCAATAAAACTGCTCTCATTTGAACTAAACTTTGCTCGTTAAGTTAATACAGTAATAAAGTGTGCAAGCTCAAGTACGTACGGTCTACAAACTACCGGCTTACTCTACTAATGAAACTTTTCAAGTAGTATTTGTATACTTACAGCTACAACAGCTTTTATTTTATGTATAATATTTAATTTAATGTAACCACCGTATACCATGAAATCTGATCAATTAATTTACTTATTAATTACTAGTAGTAGCATTACGATTTTTATGGATGGCAAGGATCTCAAACTAATTTTTTCTCATCGTAGAGGTCCAAGAATTCAAACGTTATTGCATTCATTTACTCCATCATTGAAAACTCTAATAATAATACTGATTACTAATTTGTCCAATGAAAATGTGAAGAGGCTTTACAAACTTTACTCGCTCACTACTTGTTGTTTTTTATTTTGTATCATTTACCGACTTTATAAAGCAAGTACAAGTAACACAACAAGTTTCATGTAAAATTCATACACATTATTTGATACTTGCCAAGTACTGGTCGAGAACTTATCAAGTACCACGTAGTAAGTAACCGCCTTAAGGAGTAGAAAATGAAAGTTTATGTAGCCCTATTGAAAGTTTAAATGTCTATGAGAAATATTCACAGTGACAGTAGCTCAATAAAACTAAAGCTAAAGTAAAAAGCTCAAATATATAGATTCATATAGGTAAGTAAGTATGCATACGTACGTACAAGGCTATATTCGATATCCGAATAGATCTCAATAAGTTAGAGAGCTAGAAAAAAGTAATGATTCATTCTAGAACTTTTTAAGACATTTTTATTAGTGAAAAAAAAATCATCAATTGTCTTTTTTTAGAGTTATTGACAATGACTGATTTTTTGTTATTTTTAACAAACTTGGATCTCAGCTAACTTTAGAAATATTGAGAAATAATGTAAACATTCTTAAGGCACCTTTTTACGTATAATGCAATGGCTTAATAAATTTTTTATTTCAATTTATAGTATATATCGTTATATACAGAGTGTTCCAGCGAGTGGCCTTTGTATGTAAAAATACTGAAAATTGTAAACATAGAATTTGTATTAGCTGAAAGTAAAAAATTTTATGACTATGAGATTTTTTTGACGTTTTGGTAAAGAACAGTTCATTAAATAGAAACGTTTGCTAAAACTTAAATAACTTTGAAAATTTATATGGAACACCCTATATTTTGTTGCATTATCTGGAAGACCGTCTAATTTTCTTTCTAAAAATATTACCTTGTAAGTATGTATGACCAATAATGTAAAAAATACTCAGCTTCGAATATTTGAAAAAAATCTCAATCATTATTTGCTCGATTATTGTGGGTCCACTGGCTTCAAGCTCACCACAGTTGATTTCTTTTCATGAGGGCACGTTTAGAATTTTGAGTATCAAAAGGCGCCAACCATAAGAAAGGATATGAAAGAACGAATTACAAATGCATTCCAGAATATCGGATATGCAGAGATTAAAGATCGACTGTTTGGAGTCTGAATGCTTGTGTGGAACTGAATTGCAACAACGAATTACAGATAATTAATATCAATTTCAAAATTCTCAGGCAGTTTATTGTTGCTGCAAATTTTATCATAGTAATTACATTCGAATAATGATTGAGATTTTTCTCGAACATTCGAAGTTGAATATTTTTTGAAGTTGTTATATTTAAAAAGGCAAATCAGAGGTATTTAAGATGCTTCAACAAAGTATAGGGTGTTCTACTTAAATTTTTAAAGTTATTCATTTTTTAACAAACGTCTTCATTTAACGAATTGTCCTTCACTAATGTGTTAAAAAATGTTTATAATTTTTTTTATTTTTGTGTGAGAATTCTTTGAAAAATGTGTTTTTGCCGAAAAAATTTGATTATTTTAAAAACTATAAAAAATAAAATAATAAAAGTAGTGTTCCAAATTCTCAAAATGTCAAGCCACGTTTAAAAACGCAAAAAATATAGGGTGTTCCATTTAGAAAAACACAAGTTTGTGTCAGAACTCGTTTATGTGGCACTCTGTATATTTGAAAATCATTTTAGTTGTTGATGTTGTTAATCAAAGTTTTCAGTATTCTACATTTAAAGACCAAAAATAGTCTCTGCTTACTCACTGGGACATCTGTATAATATAGTTTTATGTGTTTATACTCAAAAATAAAGACTGCAGAATAGTTTATAAAAATTGTATCATTTTGGTGCATCAAAATCATAATTATTTGGTGTCAATGAGCGATGATTTGATTAATTTGCTCTATGTGTTATTTCTTAAAGCTTATCATAAAAAAGCGTCACTTTGTTGTGGATCAGAAATATTTTCTTCGTTCCTATTTAATAGAAAAATTTGAGGAGATTTTAAAACACTATAATAATAACAGCCACAAATCTGGCCAAATGACGCTGTTTCTTAGTCCTTAATCTTAATAACCAAACTTGATAACATTTATTGGAAAATAAGACTAAAAATCAAAAACTGGACTTCATTTATGTATCGAATATAATGGATTTCAGTTTAATATTTATAATTTATACAGTACTGTAGATTCTAGTAGAGGTTCCAATCGTACACGACAGCAGGAAACTGCAGACCGGTTTCGGGGTAGTTGCCCCTCATCAGTACAGTGCACCTGTGCTATGCACGATTGGAACCGATCGAAGTCTCGCCTATATGCCAGCGAGGGCGCGCTCTGTGTGCGAGATGAAGCGTATAGCGACATCTCACGAGAGTGCTGGCAGGTTACGGAGCTTGGTGATTTTATGTTGGTGGACAACAAGGTTGCCACTTAATACCAACAAACACCATCTCCTACGGCTGAGCTGGAAACAACTACCCCGCGGGCTACTACCCCGACCGGTATTGAATTACACCAACTCAACCGCCCCACCAACAACACGCTGAAAGTCAGCGTACCTGGAGCTCTAGTAGAGGTTCCAATCGTACACGACAGCAGGAAACTGCAGACCGGTTTCGGGGTAGTTGCCCCTCATCAGTACAGTGCACCTGTGCTATGCACGATTGGAACCGATCGAAGTCTCGCCTATATGCCAGCGAGGGCGCGCTCTGTGTGCGAGATGAAGCGTATAGCGACATCTCACGAGAGTGCTGGCAGGTTACGGAGCTTGGTGATTTTATGTTGGTGGACAACAAGGTTGCCACTTAATACCAACAAACACCATCTCCTACGGCTGAGCTGGAAACAACTACCCCGCGGGCTACTACCCCGACCGGTATTGAATTACACCAACTCAACCGCCCCACCAACAACACGCTGAAAGTCAGCGTACCTGGAGCTCTAGTAGAGGTTCCAATCGTACACGACAGCAGGAAACTGCAGACCGGTTTCGGGGTAGTTGCCCCTCATCAGTACAGTGCACCTGTGCTATGCACGATTGGAACCGATCGAAGTCTCGCCTATATGCCAGCGAGGGCGCGCTCTGTGTGCGAGATGAAGCGTATAGCGACATCTCACGAGAGTGCTGGCAGGTTACGGAGCTTGGTGATTTTATGTTGGTGGACAACAAGGTTGCCACTTAATACCAACAAACACCATCTCCTAGGCGAGACTTCGATCGGTTCCAATCGTGCATAGCACAGGTGCACTGTACTGATGAGGGGCAACTACCCCGAAACCGGTCTGCAGTTTCCTGCTGTCGTGTACGATTGGAACCTCTACTAGAGCTCCAGGTACGCTGACTTTCAGCGTGTTGTTGGTGGGGCGGTTGAGTTGGTGTAATTCAATACCGGTCGGGGTAGTAGCCCGCGGGGTAGTTGTTTCCAGCTCAGCCGTAGGAGATGGTGTTTGTTGGTATTAAGTGGCAACCTTGTTGTCCACCAACATAAAATCACCAAGCTCCGTAACCTGCCAGCACTCTCGTGAGATGTCGCTATACGCTTCATCTCGCACACAGAGCGCGCCCTCGCTGGCATATAGGCGAGACTTCGATCGGTTCCAATCGTGCATAGCACAGGTGCACTGTACTGATGAGGGGCAACTACCCCGAAACCGGTCTGCAGTTTCCTGCTGTCGTGTACGATTGGAACCTCTACTAGAGCTCCAGGTACGCTGACTTTCAGCGTGTTGTTGGTGGGGCGGTTGAGTTGGTGTAATTCAATACCGGTCGGGGTAGTAGCCCGCGGGGTAGTTGTTTCCAGCTCAGCCGTAGGAGATGGTGTTTGTTGGTATTAAGTGGCAACCTTGTTGTCCACCAACATAAAATCACCAAGCTCCGTAACCTGCCAGCACTCTCGTGAGATGTCGCTATACGCTTCATCTCGCACACAGAGCGCGCCCTCGCTGGCATATAGGCGAGACTTCGATCGGTTCCAATCGTGCATAGCACAGGTGCACTGTACTGATGAGGGGCAACTACCCCGAAACCGGTCTGCAGTTTCCTGCTGTCGTGTACGATTGGAACCTCTACTAGAGCTCCAGGTACGCTGACTTTCAGCGTGTTGTTGGTGGGGCGGTTGAGTTGGTGTAATTCAATACCGGTCGGGGTAGTAGCCCGCGGGGTAGTTGTTTCCAGCTCAGCCGTAGGAGATGGTGTTTGTTGGTATTAAGTGGCAACCTTGTTGTCCACCAACATAAAATCACCAAGCTCCGTAACCTGCCAGCACTCTCGTGAGATGTCGCTATACGCTTCATCTCGCACACAGTACTGTAGATTGTTCCAAAAGAGAGTTATCGGGCTTCCTTGACATTAATTTTATGATAACTTTTCAACACAAATGAGTTTATACTTACCATTACAATAATTTGAAAACATATTCAATTTGTAAACTATATAATATCTTATCATTTTTTCGGCTAACGTATCATCCTAATAGTAACTGCATCGTTACCCAATTTACTTTTTACTCGAAAACAATCATTTTTCAGAAAAAATGATAGGAGACAAAAAGTTTCTAAATTGAATTAGCTTTCAAGTTGTCATAACGGTTAATGATTCAATTAAAATGTGCTGAAAAGTTATGAGACAATTAATTCCAAGAAGGCTCCTAAAATTGCCACTCTACATTAATACAAATTACACCACTGAATGATGATTGGGAAAATAGCACCCATGCCAAATTTCACAAAAAGTACTTTTGCAGATAGAAAAATAAATGTGTGTTTTAAGAGTCATCTTCACTAGCCAATAACTATAATCTGTAAAGTTTTTTGGGAAAATAAGAAATATGTGACGATTATTATTCATTAATTTTTGTTCCATTCAGATTTCAAATAATTCGTCTACAATAAGTGAATCTCACTTCAGCTTTATCGACTTTGGTTTTTGAATGTTTTAAAATATTAGCATCCTTTGTTTTATGACTACAAGGACTCTTGTTTTATCAATAATAAGCTTAAAAAAATAACTCATAGAGCAGCAAATTAATCAAATTATCCTTTATTGACAACAGGTAACTATAATTTTGATGCACCAAAATAATACGCATATAAGAATATATTTTCGAAATCAGAAAAAAAATGCCCTTTTCAAAAATATAACAGCCAACTATGATTTGTATTAAAAAAAAACAATTTAATGTAATAGTTCAAAGGTGGTAAATTAAAATAAAGAACTGATTAAGTCGATGAATTATACGTAAAAAGTTGCCTTAAGAATGTTTAAATTATTTTTCAATCTTTCTAAAGTTATCTTGAGAGACACAAGTTGATAAAAATATCAAAAAATCTGTTTTTGTCAACAGCTTCAAAACAAAAGACGGTTAAAGATTTTTGTTGTTACTAATGAAAATATCCCAATAAAGTAGATGGAGAATGTGCCATCAGTTTTTATCTAGTTTTGATCAATTTTGTTGTGCAATAACAATAACTACATTTAGATTTGAAGCTAAAAAAAATATATTTATTTATTCCTTTACAAAGAAGTTTTAATTTCTTGAACTGAAGAAATTGAAGATTATAGAGACTTAACCAAATCATTTATACATTTATTTCGTGTTTAGTAATTACTAAGGTCGTTTGAAATATTATCAAATGTAAGAGGTTTTTCCGTTACAAATGATAAACTGAAGTTAAAAGCGACCTGAATTACATACAAATTATAGAAATTGCCAAGTTTCATTCAAGCTTTTTAAAATAGTGGGTATTCATTGTATAATTTAAATAACAGATGCAAATATTGTCATTGTAATTATCAGTCAACGAGACAATATAATTAATACATATGTATTTTGGCATGCAATCAATTTCCAATTGAACAGTGTGTTTTTATTGTTACAAATTTTAACAGGTGATAGAAAATTGAATTTTAATACAAAAGTTTCATATAAACATGTATTAAAAAATGTTTCGTATTGTGTTTTGTAATGAGTTTTTCTAAATTAATATTTTGAGAAATTTAAATACAATTAAATCATCTGTAACCTTCATACAACTGAACGATTTCACAGATCAAATAACAAAATATTTAACCAAGAGCTTCCCAAACTGAGAGCACATCGTAAAAAAATCATTTTACTGTTTTGGCTTTAATTTTTCACCACTTAAAACGAAAAAATCTTAAATAACATAGTTTGTTATTGAAAAAAGTGTCTTGAGTTTTTTTTATATAACTCACCGTTTCTGAGTAAAATCAATTTAAAATTATGTAACCATAAACAGCACAAAATGCATGAAAGAACGTAAGCTTTTGCAGCTAGAATCAAATTGAAATCTAAGTCTTTTAGAGTTGAATTGCATCGGATTGTAAAAAAAATCAACATTTTACCTGCCTTATCTTGAACATCTTTAAAACAAAGAAAAACCATCCTCTAGAGAAATATTTTTCTTAAAACTAAGTTTGACCTAACAACAATCGTTGCTATGCTTTTACAATTGTAACTATGGGATTAAACGTTCATTAAGTTCGGATGGAAAGCGGTGCATAAAACACACAAGTACTAATCAGTAGGTATAAAGTGGAAAAGATCTTGTATTTCGTGAAGTTCTCTAAGAGCCTATTCACACACAGCCACGCCACGCCACAAATTTTGTGGCTGGCAACTCGCTGCCACAATGCGCCACTCACCGGCGATTTTTTAGCCACTAACGGCTACAGTTCAGATCGGTCAAAGAGATTTAGTTATTAGAATTATTACATTAATATATCGTCCACTATTTTCGAACTGGTTATTATGATAATTTTTAAAGGGCGAAGTGGACTTAAAAATTATTAAACAATTTTTTATTGACAACGTTTCGATGTTAAAATTACATCTTTTCCAAGCCTGGAGAAAGATATAAAATAGATTATACAACGAAAACAATTATACTCTTACAAAAAAAAAATTGTTAAAATTTCAAACAAATAATCATCAAACCATTCATTAAATTTAGTGAATATGAAGAATCAGTTGTGACAAACAAGTTTACCAGTGATTATCAAAAAGAGCTTGTTTTAGCATGAAACGTATAATGAGACCGATTCTTTAAGCAAAATGTAAAAATTGAAAGGACGTTAAATTCTTGTCTCTTCCGTTGCTATAGAATTTTTGTGTATTAAAAAAAAGACAGAAAAATAAGCAGCAAACTGTTAATTTTAACATTTTGCTTACAGGATCGGCCTCATCATATATTTAATCCACCTTAATATTTCAATACAATAATTATAATAACTAAATACCTCTGGCCGATGTGGCCGTAAGTGACTCCAAAGTCGCCGGTGAGTGGCGCGTTGTGTCAGTGGAGTCGTTGGCCTCAAAATTTGTGGCGTAGCGTGGATATGTATGAAGGGACTCTTACAGCAGATTGCGGTTGAGTGTCGTGAAAATTGGGAAATATTAATCAGGCAATTAATTGTAATCGGAGAATATTTCTGGTCAAACTATACAATTATATTTTTTAGTAAAATTCAAAAAAACAGTGTGTACAGTATAGTTTATTTATAACAAAGCAAACTGCATTTGTTTTCAGAAGATTCGACTCAAAATTTTACATTTTAATCTATTTTTTTGTGCCTGTGCAATTTCGTGCAATAGCCCAAAATACTTAATCTAACTTATGACTATGACGTATTTTGAAACTGAGAGTGACAAAAGATCAAGTAAATATTGTTTGAATGTAGGTGTCATTTATTTTAAATGTTGTTTTATGAGTAAGTCATTAAAGCAGTTAAAAATGTGTAAGTTGTCTTCATCACCTAAAAAAAAAAAAAAATGAATAAACTTGTCATAGAGTTATTACTTACTGAAAAGTATAGAGAATAAGATAAACGATTGAATGGTCCAGTATAAATATCCAAAGAACGCTGACTTCTGATTATTATCAATTGTAGATCTTTTTGTAATCGACGATCAACTGAAATCCAGTCACTATTATAAACAGCATCAGCAACTGATAAACTCTGAAAAACCGAAAATAATAAAAATACTTAATTTTTTAGATGTATACTTACACTATCTGTTAACAGTTGACCTGCATAACAAGGAATCCATAAGGATCCAAACCAAACAATCAAATATGCAGCATAAGCGTAATATCTTTCCTATAAAAAAAATCACGATAAATCCAAAAAAATTGGAACATTTTTGTCCGCTGTATTTTTTGATAATATAAATTGGTTCTACATACTAAATTAATTGTAATTAAAATACACACCTGTATAACTTCGTTTAGAATGCAAGCTATAACAAGAGCTGTAACAACCAAATGTATAAACATGGCATAGGAAAAGCATTCATTAGTTCGTTTAACGAAGCTGCAAAAAAAAATTAGATAGGAAAACTGCAAAATGTGATTTATACTCAATGATCCGGATGTGGTATATAACACACTGTTTCAATGTTTTTTTACTGATGTGATAGTCCTTACAACTAATACATTCAACAAGCATTTTCTTCAAATCTTCAATTCGAAGTACAATATGTGTACAAATTTCATAAACTTGCCAAGATACCATCATTGGTATTTTACATAAAATAGCAATAATAAATTCTTCATATATCATATATGAAAAAAATAAGAAAGGAGTTTCTTCTATTGATAAGAGTTTTGGTGTAGAATTAGCAACTAAACCACAATTTTCATGTAAATTACGTTTTCTACAATTTGGAATATTATAGAAAATAAAGATTTTCTGGTTAATCAAAGATATAATAACAAAAATGCCTAAAGATTTGGAATAAAAATCATGTTTTTTATTAAGCTTCTCAAAACCTTCTGGTTCTAGAAATTCATGAAACTTTGATAAATCGACAAGTAGCAAGAATATATTTTTTTGATTGTAAATGTAAATTGCAAACATCAGATAAATTTCCATAGACGGCATTAATAAGGATAAGTCTTCACTAATACCGTAATCCTCTAATAAAAAAATAAGAAAAATGTTATTACAAAAAATGTCTTACCTTTGTATAAGATTTGCAAATGCATCACACTAAAGTACATCATAATGAATGATATACAAATACTCACAGTTATAAAAAACCACGATATAGAACCTTTTTTAATTCTGTTGCCTTTTATTGGCCAAAGAATTGAAGAACGTAGAAGGATACGAGAGAATCGACATATACGAATAGGTTCGTCTTCCATCTTGACTGAGAATAGATTCAGGGAAATATCGCTTTTATAGCGGAATCCTAAGAATTTTAAGTTACAGTCCTGTCATCGAATGATTTCTTACCACGTCTATGTATTTAGAAATAATCAAATATTTAGATTGCAGTTTTGAATAAATTATAAATAGAATGAATCTTGTTGTCATAGTGCTCTAATTTATTGGAGAAACGTTGATTTCTAAACGATCTGATAGACTATATGTATAAATTTTTTGAGGTAGTTGATAAAAGTTGATCAAAATCTTTAGTTAACTTTATTGTAATACAATTCTATTTTTGATGAATTGATCATCAAGCAAATAAAAAAATACATTATTCATTAAACATTTATCATCTTTATTGAAAAAAAAAAAGACAATTAATCTCGTCAGACTCCTACGTCAGTAATTCCTATATGTACAAGAAAATGAGAAAATATAAACAAAATAACTATAACCAAATAAAAACAGGGTGTTATGGAAGTCTATGTAGAACGTAAAACTTTTTCCAAAACTCAACCATTTCAGAAATATAATTTAATGTAATTTGAGCCCTAAATCTCTTACCCTTCAGTGCTTTGTGTTTAATTTTATCAATAAACTCACAATGCAGCAATTTTTTTTTTAACTGTGTTCATCGTATTCGCGTACACTAATTGTTCCATATGTTATTCGATAAAAATTTTATTTTTTGACAATTTTGTACTTCTTCCAACAAGAAAAGTATTGTCTAGTTACAACATTTTTATGTCAGTTTTCAACTGTATTTTTTGAACATCCCATAGAAGATCGGTTCAATTTTATAAAGTGGTTTACTATCTGGTCTATGCCTACAGACTTTTATAGAATAGTGATCTAAAATTCGTCGTAGAATTAAAAAAGGTAAAGAAATGTAAGGTGTTTCATTTAAAATAAGAAAGTAGAGGTTTACTTCCGGTATAAAGAAGAACGCCACATTTTTGAAAATATTTTAGAAAGATAGATCGTACTGTAAAGAAGTTCAGTGATATGCTATCAGCATCTTTTGAGTTATGCATAGACGTCCATTGTCTATGCATACACTGTATACACCTTGTCCCAATATTTTGGGTATATAGGGAAATGACTGCAAAAATTTATTAATAACATCTTGTTAGAGTTGAAGGAAGCTAATAGTACATGATACACGAATTTTTTTAGAGATTTTCTATGTTTCAGTAAAATGCTAGAATTAAATGAAATTTCTGAAATATTTAAATTAGCGCCAAATGGTCGGTAATTATTTATTTAATTATTTCCTGTGAAAACTACTCCTTGTAGACCAAAATGGAGGGAATAATTGAATGTTCGAACCATTTACTAACCCCACGTGTCAATAACAACCAATAGGAGAAGAGAAAGAATCGCGTTTTGAGGCGCTAATAGCGGAATACAGTGTAAAATTGACCAAAATGGTGTCTTTTTATGCATAATTTGCATTTTTTGTTAATTAGAAAAAAAGCGCAAGAAAAATCATAGTGAAAAGTGTCACTGGTGCATCGTATGGAAGGTAGGTCCATGTTTCAGTTCGATTGTGCAGAAGCCCCTAATGTAAAAAATGACCGAATTTGTGAACTGAATCTACACTGATTTCTATCACTTGTTTTACCATTGTTGAACGTCATTAGTTTCATGATGACATAACTGTATTACCGACCATTTGGCGCCAATTTAAATATTTCAGTAATTTCATTTAACTCAAACAATTAACTGAAACATAGAAATACCTCTGAAAAAAAACGTGTGTTAGATAAAAATCACATTAATAAATTTTTGCACTCATTTCACTGATAGAAATAGAATGACAAGATTGATAAGGTTCAAATTATTTTTGGTCATTACTGATACCAAAACTTATATTTACAATTGGTATATGTTTTCAGAAACATCTAAACTTGAATGACATTTGTCGAGATTATTGTGCTCTTTATTTGTATTTTGTCAGACTTTTCTAAATATAAATTAAAAAAAATATATTTTGGTTTGATATTTATATATTATATATTTATTATATTATAATTATTATTATAGTTTGATATTGAAAGTTGAAATTCCAATTAATTGTTTGATGTTAATATCTATTTGACAGATTGGTTAAGCAGTTTACAAGTGAGGTAATGTTATTTATGTCGGCATTCTTGGAAAACTTCATTTTCAATATATCATGTAAACCTTACTATGAATCTATTAACAAGACTGACTTCACCAATCTGAATAGATCAGTAGCAACGTTTATTATAATTTCCGACGTTCCGCTTATTTGATAAATAACGATCTTATAATTAACAAACTTAAATTAATCCATAACTTAGAGCGTTCCTAATAAAGTTACTGTGTACCATCAATTATCAAAAATCTAAGAATTTGGTTTCTAACCATACTGATAAATTCCAAATGTTTTTTTTTGTTTACTTGCAGCATTGTCTTGAATAATAACAGTCATTTTCAACTTTTTAACATTAATTCTTGAATTCAGAACTTATTGTTATTATCATAATTATCATTTGAGCTGCTTTGTCACTAAAACTATAAAACAATATTTCTGTACTTTTAGAATTTGGGTTTATTAGCTATATTTTCAGATTTATTATTTGCATCTGTAAAAGAAATTATTTTTGGGTTAAATGACTCAATTTAGGTTTGGAGTATTGAAAATTTGATGTTTTTAGGTATCTTATAAATTTTGTAGAGCAGCCAAATGTTTAAAAAAGTCTTTTTTAATAAATAAATTCTTTTAAACACTAAATAAAATTAGGCTATGAAAGTTTGTCATAAAATCATTAGCAAAAAAAATTGTGAATGAAAAAGCTCGATTTCTACCACGTGCAGATTTAAAGACACGAGGCTTGCCGAGTGCTCCTTAATGTTGCAAGTGCTAGAAAGACTAAATTATGCTCTAATATCATACGCTATTTTTTATGTTGGTTGCAAAAATTGAATTAAAACCCAGAACAAATTTCATTCCTTTGAAACCGGGAGGTACATACTACTACAGAACTTAGTCTGTGATGAAAAAAGTTAGAAAAATTGTTACATTGAAAGAGAAGAGAAATCCTATTTTACTAAATTGAAATTCAATTATTTTAATAAGAATTTTAAACGAATATAATGTGAAAACTGAGACTGAAATCTTTTCAAAATGATCTGACGGTGAATAAGCATCTGTTGAATAAAATTTACATTTTATAACTAAAAATTTTATGGATGGCGTCCAACCTGTTAAATGAGGGTCGGTTTTATGGGGGTAACAATCTTTTTGCTTTTGACTGTATGTGCGTCGTTATGATATAATATCTATAAAGACTTTGTACTTATAAATCTTGCTACTCTTTGCTTAGTAACCACGTTTTATGAGCACACTTATTATAAGGTTAGACACGCTTTTTGGTGTCAAACTTTGACAATATAATGCAATCAATATAAAAATGTTTCTCTGGAATTTATTTTTAAATATTTCAATATTAAAAAGTCTGAAAGATTCTGTATTATGTCTGATTGATCTGAAAAACTGAAGCCATTTTGTGCGATATTACTTTGAATTTCACCGCCCACTTTGTTTCTATCGAATTAACGATTGCTTTATAGTTAAGTTACATCCTTCGCTGTAAATGCTAGAGTGGGGAAAAATAATATTGACAAATTTCCGTTCAAAAGTAGGACATACTGGAACTGATCGATATAAATATGTGATGGATATTTATTATAATTTTTTATAAGCTGAGGTCATGAAAAAAAAAAAACAATAATATAATTCGTATAAATTTAATTAGTTTTGAATTCACATCGAAAATTAATAATAAAAATTAAAAAAATGACAAGTTTGTAATATAATGTGATTTAATAATAAATTAGTAACTAAAATCAAAATAAATTCAATACCTTCTAACTTATAGATTAAATAAGTTAAACTCAAAAATCTAAAATATTAATGTCTATATGAATTTATAAAAAAAATCAAAAAAACAAAACTAAATTTTGAACTCTCTTAAAAGTACCTACTATAAAAAATAATTATTAAATTAAATATAAAACTACCGTTTTTGAAAATTCTTCATAAATTAAGTACTTAAAAATAGATAATCGAAAAACAAGAAACTTACAACAACAAAAAATTAAATATAACATAAATTAGACCCCGTCGCGCCGCAAACAAGTTCAAGCGATGAAGAAATTCCATTCGGTTTCGTTTCGCCAATCGTGACATCAGCAGTGTGGTCCATGACTCTCAAGTTTTCTTTATTACTCAAAACAAGATCATTTTCCATTAATAGTTCATGCAGCGTGTTTTACAGCTTTACAAAGATGGTACCAAATGAAGTCCACCCGTCTTTTCTTTCGTAGAGCATTACGGATTTTAGGTAGAGTTTATACCTCTTTGATATGTAGAAAAATTTACAAATATTATTTAAAAATACAAAAGATAAAGAAGTAGCAATAGCTGGTGATTTAGAAAAAACCAAATGTAAATTTAGCAATGTTAACATTCACAGTGTTACAGTAAAAGGAAGAGCACGTAGTCTTCTGGCGATACAAGCAACTTTTTCTTCAGGGCATAATTTATAATAAAATTATGATAGCATTAAGACAAATCTTCTATAAATAAAAACTATGTTTAAAAAAAAATAATAATTTTTCATAGATTCCACTCATATCTAATTTGAACTTCTTGCAAGTAGAGCTTCCAACAATTTTCTGTTGAGCAATCTGTCTTCAATTTCTTCAATCAGTTGTTGCTCTTTTTTCTCTAATTCAAATCTTGTTTCCTCTAAAGCTATCTTTCTTTCTTTCCGTTGCAATCTTTTTTCTACCAATGTCAGTTTTCGTTCTTTCAACTTAGTTTCCGCATCTCGTTTATTCTGAAATTATTCCAATATAGCTTTTTCCAAAAAAATATTTATTTTAACAAACATCTGAAAATCTTATAAAAATCTTAATTCAATTTGCTTCAAAATTATTCAGATACTAGTTTCAGAAGATGAAGACTTAGGCTGATTGCGCTCTTCCATCAGAATATATACCCATTGTCGTCAAGAACAAGCCTATTACAAGAAGGATCTGATGACGCAGTTTTAATGTCATAAGTTTCATAATAATCTGGAGCTATTTGTATGTAAATGAGATTCAATCAAACCTACCTAAGCTATCCTTCATCTACACTATAACAAGGTTGACAGTACCTTAGATAATGTGTTAGGAACTTTCTTTCCTGTTTGATGATTTTTTTTCTGTTGGATTTAATAGTTTTCCTTTGACATTTCTTTTCTTATACTCTTGCCCTAGATTTAAAATGTCTTGAAGCATTTGTGTTTTTGCAGCATACTTTTCTTCTGATTCAGATCTACAAGGTATCATGTATAGTTAACGAGATGTTTAAATTATTCATATATAAAATAATAGTTATTTAATGGACATTCATTTGAACAATTTGAAGTAGTATATAAAACAAAATCCTTCTGTTCTTCATAATTAGCTAACTTTTTACTAAATGTTTCAGAAAGCACATTCCAGAAATATTCATTGAGATGTTTCAGAGTTAACTGATAATATAAACTTAAAACAACATGCAAAATATTTTCATTAGCGTTGTTTCAGTTGAATTTTGTCATAAGAAACTTTGTGTGTGATATCATATTTCAAAGGAGTTTTACATTCATCCACTGTGACGCTTCAATTAAAAAGAAAACAAAAAAAAATAGAATCAAAAACTATTCATTACTAGAGCAATGACTTGGTGGTGGTGGAGACTGCCGGCTTGCTAGTTCAGAGAGATTGGGAGGGTTATACCAACCAACAATAAAAAAAAATAATGCCATGGCGCCACGAAATTTTTTTTAAATTACTGCAGCTTTTAGGTAAAATAAGGTACAAACAAAGTCCGAAACTTTATACAATCTCTTTATATCGAACTCCAAATAAATCAGTAAAAACTCAAAATTTAACAATAAGATATATTAATGAGAAAAATAAAAAAGTTTGAAGTAATAGAAAATATAAAATTAAATTAAACTAGAAGAATAAATTTAAAACAGCATTCTAACAAATCATCTATGCGATGCAAAAAAAAGAAAATATTCAACTCAGTTACAATTTAACAATTCAGTACTATTAAGACTATAAGACTTTGCAAAGAGCGCAGGGAGAAAAGAAAAATTATCCGAATTTACTAACGCAAATTAGAGCTCCAAGTTAGGTTTTTCTTTTCAACGATTGATGATGTCCGAATTTCGTTGTCTAAAAAACAACTATTTAATAATATAAATAAACGTCGCACAGCGCAAAGTTATTCAAATCATGGAATGTATTAATCCTGAGAAATTAAGAAAATCCAACTGAGTTGTCGTTTAACAATATAGAAATTAAATTTAAATGTAAAAATTTCTGAATTAAATCGCCAAAACAAGAATAGTAATAACGACGAAACAATAGTTGGTTTTAAAAATTTGCTTCGGACGATACCTCTCCAACGCTCTCGAGCCTACAAGTCAACTTAAAATTTACTACGAACCCCAGAAGTTGATTTGGGTTAAGAAGTGCGTACAAGCGTAGCGGCCCCAACGAGTCTTTGGCCGACGAGCTTTCCTCGGATGTAAAATTTGGTGAAAACGCTCCAAAAAAATATCTGCCTATCCTCCACAGAAAAATCTTAATTCGATCTTAAAAAGATCTTAAAAGCCCAAAAAGAAAAATCACTGAACCCAGAGAAACAATAATAATTATTTTTTAGAGCACACTTATTTGTTTTGGTAAGCAAAACATTGGTTCGGAAAATATCAGGAAGAAAATAATACACTACAATACAAAGATTAATCACATCATATAATATCTTCAGTTACAAGACATCAATTCATACTAAGATGCAATTTCTATTGGTACGAGTTGAAGACCCGACGATTTCAAAACCAATTTTTATTTGTCATTAAAAACGCTTCCGTTCAACTATTACAAAAATAAAGTCATTGCACGGAAGGTTGATGAACGTTACAATTTGGTTATATGTACTTGATTAACAAAATATATTTTTTTTGCCATTAGGCCATTACATCTTCCCTGCAAAAGAAAAAAAAGAAGAAAAAAAGATATTTACCAATAGTTTATAATTTTTTTTATTTGCAATACAATTTTACTGTTTTATGAAAACTAACTAACTTACGATCTATCCTAACTAATACATTAACTCCCTCATCTCTAACTACTTTGTATGGCCCCTTAAAAATTGGATCGCGTTTATTAACACTAGAACTGTTCCTAACTAATACAGGATCACCTTACTTAAATTTACTGTTTATACAATTTGTGTCATATTTAGCCTTTCTTTTCAATTTCGATTGAATTAGATTATCTCTTGCGTCTGCCAGGCAGCTTCAAAAAATTTCAGTTCTGAAGGGTAATTATCGAAATTATATATTGGATCAATTTTATTAGTTAAATTCGAGGGCAGACGACTTTGTTCTCCAAACACTAGTTCAAAAGACGTATAACGTGTTTCCGTATGAACTGAGTTGTTGTAGGCAAAGCACCAACAAGGCACCCAGGAACTCCAAGAATCAGAGTGTTTTGATGCATGGATTCTTAAAAATGTACCCAAATTTTTGTGAGAATTTTCAAACGCTCCAAGAGTTTCATGATGATACGCCATTGAATTTAACTGCTTAATTTTTAATAATTTACATGTTTCTTTGAATATATTGGCTAAAAATTCGGTACCCCTAACCGTTACAACTTCTTGAGTGATTCCGTAACGTAAAATGAAATTTCGACAAAAGATTTAGCTACAGTGACAGCTTCTTTATTTGGTATCGGATAAGCTTCGACAAATTTATTTAGTTCGCATTGAAGTGTTAATATATATTTATTATTTATAACAAATTTTGAAATGCAGACACAGCAGTAGTCGTGATACATAAAGCTTTTTGTTGTTTTTTGAATATTTGTATCTTTGGCAATCGTCACATCGTTTGACAAAATTTTCTACGTCACTCCTCAGTTTTGCCCTAAAATAAAATTTTTTGATGTTATTATACATACGGTCAATACCAGCATGGCTCCTTGTGGGTAAAACATAAAAATCATTCAAAATCAATTGTTTAGATTCGTTATTCGTTGTATTTTGTGCACATCTTATAACTGATAATATTATGCCGGCGTTTTTTATTTGAGAGTAGACTTTTAATAAATCTTTAATTATTGATAAGCGTTCACTATTTTTCAATAATGCTAATTCCAGAATAATAAATTTATTACATAATATTTTCAGGTCTCTCAATGTCGCAGACAATGCTGACGCTGATTGAGTCTCCTGTTTTAAATAAATAATATTTTCATCTTCAGAAAAAAATTAAGCTACCAAATTCATAAATGTTGTTCATCTCGCTGTTCAGCTTGTCAAATACAAGTCTTTGGGTTTTCTCAATAATTCCACGACTCCTGGGTGATCAAGCCTATCGTCGACCGGAATCTTATTGGATTCTCCCATAGATTCATCGATATTTTTCCGTGTTTGAGCATGGGTTAAGACACACAAATTAGCATGTTCACTGTTACATGATTTCTTCAATTCATTTGAGTCAATTTCTATTCGCGACAAAGCATCAGCAGTAACATTATCTGTACCTTTCACATGATTGATTGTAAAGTTGACATTAGTATTAACATTAGTCTAAATTTTGTTAATCTACTAGATGGGTTTGTCATGCCAAAAAGATAAACTAAGGGTCTGTGATCAGTGAAAATGTGAAATTTTTTCCCATAAAGATAAGGCTTAAATTTTTTCACAGCTCAACAAATAGCTAATGATTCTTTTTCAATGGTACAGTATTTTTTCTCTGCTTTATTTAGCGTTCTGCTGGTAAATGCTACTGGTTCGTCGTTTGAATTCGAAAGGATTGCACCCAAAGCGTAACCAGATGTGTCGGTTCTCAAAATAAAATGATTTTCTTCTGAGAAATCGAGATAATGCAGTATTGGTGGTTCTGTCAGTTTTACTTTTAAAGTTACGAACGCTTTTTGACAGTTAATATACCAATGAAGTGGGTAAATGAATTATGGTCAGATGATTCAAAGGTGAGGCAATATATGCTTAGTTTTTTATAAATTTTCTATAATAATCCGCAAAAGCTAGAAATCGTCTCATCCGCATTTTTAGGGCACGGATAATTTTGAAGTATTTTGATCTTTTCAGGATCTGGTGATATCTCTTCGTATGAAATTACATGTCCTAAATATAATATTGCTTTTTTCAAGAATACACATTTATTATGATTAAGTTAACTTGTCTCAAATGATGTAGGACGATCAATTCGTCCAAATAAACGAAACAGCTTTCATAATTAAGGCCTGACATCGCTATTGTCATTGCTCTAGAAAACGCACTCGGACTAATTTTTAACCCCATTGGTAACGTAGTTAACTGATACTGTCCTCTGTTTGTGGTAAACGCTGTATATTGCCGTGAAGATTCCTCCAATTCAATTTGATAATAACCTTGCCTTAAATCTAAATGCGAAAAATACATTGCTCCTGATAATGGGTCTAAAATTTCATCAATACATGGTAATGGGAATTTATCAGCTTCAATTCGTTTATTTAACAGCCTATAATCAATTACAACTCTCCTCTTTTTCTGTCCGTTATTATCTGCTTTCTTTGGAACCACCAAAATTGGTGGAGGCCACTCGGACACCGATTTTTCAATTATACCGTTCTTTAATATTTCGTCTATTTGTTTATGAACTTCTAATTTTTGAGAAAAAGGCAATCGATATGGTTTCACATAAACAGGTGTTATACCTTCTTGTAATTGGATCTTTTGTTTATAAACATTAGTCACGGTCAGTGGGTCATTTTCCTTATTTAAATCGTAGGTGTTAATTAAATCTAATAGATTATCCATTTGGTTTACCGATAATGGTACGTCTTCGAATTTATACATGATATAATTTGAAAAGTTTTCCACAATTGGATAAAAATTTCTAATCTTTACTTCTCTATCGTTAACGTTCAAACTTTTAACTGGTAATTTATTGAGAATTTGTCTGGCTGCTACACCAGCACTATAAACTCCTTAACAAACTTGATCAGGTAAAATAATGCAGTCGTCAACATTGTGAGTTTCAAAATATATAATTATTTCGCATTTGGGAGGTATGATAATATCATTGCTAAATTTTGACTGTTGAGGAACAGAAATTTTATTAGCATTATTCCGAAACGAGAAATTGTATTTTTCGTAATCTATAACTGCAGAATATTTACAGAAGAAATCTGAAATTAAATTAATAAGTATTCATCTTCATGATGATGGAACTGGACTGATTGATCTACCGTCATTTTTAAATATTTCTGAACTCTAAGTCTATATATTTCCAACTATATACCGATTTTACTAATTTTACATAATTTTTATCTATTCTAAGGTCTTTCTTAAAAATATGTTGAGCAACACTCGATATTTCAAGTCTGTGAAATTTAAGCTGAGCGATATGCTCTTTGAATCTTATACTGTTTGCCAAATGTATTTCCTCAATCTTTACATCTGAATCTCTACATGCGTTTTAATCGCGAACAAAATGCATGTAGGTTTCCATTGTTTACATTCAAGCAGCTGTCATGCACTGCCATTGCTTTAATTTGTAAAGAGATAAATGAAATAATTATGAGTATGAGAAATATGTCATTAGGACAATGTGCAGCCAAGACAATTCAAGCGACGAACTATCTGCAAGTACTTAAGAATTTTGAACACAGAAAGTAAGCTAGTCTGTGTAATCAAAATAAATCGTTTAAATTTTGTCTAATGCAGTCATATACTTATCTTTCCAAAATACACTCAAGCTCAATTTCTTATCAGGTTAAAATGTTTTTCATAAACTCAAGTCCAACTGTCATAAGGCATGACAATTAGACTTTCATTCAAAAAAATTTTAACTGCTAAAAATTTTGCAGTTTTGTAAAATACCAATTGTTGAATAAAATTATCTTAACGTTTCTGACATAAAATTTCATCAAACGCCCGACGCAGTAAAAAAAGTCAATTCCTTTTTAACTGACAATCATTTCATCATTTCATTGATGATATTAACTTTGAGTCTCAATTTTTAAAGTTGAATCAATTGACAGATCGGTTCTAATCGAGCAGTCTCGTAGCATATGTGAAGGTTAGCTTCCGACAAAATTTAATTACGGTAATAAAATTTGATGATTTCGTAACCGTAATTTGATTTCACCTTTTGAAAAAAATATGAAATTGCTAAATTACCCTATTCGAGAATGTGACTGAAAATTCAATCTTTAATCGACGACACCGACTTAACTTTCCAACAAACAATACCTAGGTGTAATTTAAATATTCTTTAAGGCCTAGTTTAGACAACCAACCATGCAGTTTTGTAGCCTGGTTGATTGTTTTAACTTAGGTTACAAGCAAATGTGCTCAGTTCTAATTTAGGTTCCAAACAAATGTGGGTTATTTGAAATTTTTTCAGTTTTTACCAAGTATTGTAGTGGTTAGATTTTGATTATTGCTATTGATACATTTTTCTGAGTATTATTTGTTTAGGACTTTAGCGATTAATTACATGGTGAGATAGAGAATATTTGAAATATAATGAATGAAAAAAATGCTATTGGGTATAGAATAAAAGTGGACAATTCCAAAAAATTGAGAAATGAAGTAATTAAACTTATTGTTGAAAAATTTTCCAAAACAGAAGTAGGCATTGATTTTTGAAACAATGTGTCAAATAAATAACAGTTTTAGTCGGAACTAATAAACAAATATTCCTCACTTAATAACCTATTTCAAATTTTAGTTTATTGTTTTTCCATTGGAAACTTAAGAAATCATAGCGCCAGTTTACAGATTATGAATCACATTTCGATTTGGTTAACTCTTAATCAAATGTCAGAAAATTGAAGTTAATTGCAATCATTTATTCAATTTACGTTTAGTAAACCGAAAAACGGCCTCACCAGGAACAGTTTTTTTTTAATAACCTGTCAGGAATCAATCAGAGGAAGTCTCACACCTCAATAAAAAATACCATCCTGACTAATCAGAGAGAAAATATGTATTTAATTAAAGTGGTATAAATTCGAAAATGATTTAGATAGATCAGTAGTTTCAGTTTCTTGTTTTAACAAAAAAAATACTAAAAATCATAAGGTTTTCTTATATTGTTTTGAAGGTAAATTGATACTTCCCTCTTATATACTGTGTGAGTTTCAAATTCTCTATCTAGTCGGTGTTGAATTTTTCTAATGAACAGAACGTATGTAGCAGATTGGGGTTGTCAGTGTAACAGAACAATGATACTCATTTACCATAATACAAATTGAAAAAACCATAAATACAAGATTTACTTTCTTTAACAAAGTCAAAAATTGATTCGCTATAACATAAATACAAATATAAGATAAACGACGTATCAATACCTTGACATATTAGTTGAGTTGATCTATGTTATATGCTGTCTTTGGAAGAAATGAAAATATAAAGAATTATTTGGAGATTTCTTGCCAAATATCGGGCGGATAAGTAATTATGTTGTTTTCTAAAAATTATTAATTATCCAGAAGTTATCTAGAATGAATACTGTTTTTGACATTTCTTATCCACTTTGTTGACTTCTTATTTATTTGCAATGCTGAAAAAATATATTTGAATTTATTTGACATCTTGTTGAGAATTTACTTACAGAAGTAAGATGATGAATGATAAGAATATCATTTCAGATGCATACAAATCGATATCCAGTTTTTTCTTTCAAAAATGCCACAAATATTTCCTCCAGTGTGTCCTCGTCAGGAATGGTTTTTGTCTGTTGTAGTTTCTTTATCATTTTTATTCAAATTAGAATCCACCATTTCCTGTCCAATTTTAGAATTTGCAAGCAGAAAGCCAATAATCGATTGAAACCATGCCCTGTGCATTTTCCCAAATTTAACTATCCACATTTATCAATTTAGTATTTGATTTTCCAACTATTATCCAGGCCACCTGAAGAGAGAGTTTTATTCAATTTTTATTTTAAAAATAAAGTGTCAAAATTCTATCACACTAACATTTTCAATCTACGCCATACGTTTTGCTGAAAAAATCACCCGGTATTTGATGACACTGCATTTGCTTGTTGCAGTTTGCCTTCTTTTCTTAATCTGATTCAACTGTTTAAGAAAAAGAACAATGTTTGATATAAACACAGAGCAAGCGAAGATTTACCATTCTTGTTATGAAGTTGACGTCTTCTATTTTTATTTGCAAACCATAGAATTAAAAAAAGGATAAAAACTTCATTTGAGGTAATCTGATTTGATGAGTTTTTTAATATGAAACAAATGAATGAATTTTTAATATGTAAATATAATGTTATACTTCTATTTTAGCATTTCTTCTCTTTAAAGAACCATTCCAAGTTTTGCTGAAATACATATCAAAAAGATTAGAAAAATCATTAAATGTTGATCAACACTATTACCCATTAAAATAAAATCACTTTTCAATTGTTAAAAGTTTGTTTTTAACCTCTTCTTATATTTTTGACAGCTGCGCTTTTGTCATTTGTCATTGTCAGTTTCCCATAAGCCCATGCTGTTGACAGTTGATTGTACAGGTTTTGTCTTTCAAATTATATAGTACGTAATACTGTAGTACACCTGAATAATATTTGAATTGTATTTTTGGACTCAATCATTTGTGCCGTTTTGTGGGTTTGTGAGTTTTGTTTCTGCAAGAACTCCGAATCTAGCGTCGTGTATGGTAAGTCGTTATGCGGCTGAAGTTGGCTTTGGATTCGAGTCTAGATTCGTTAGACAACAAAATTTGAAAAAACAACTAAATCAGATTTATATAAAGAAATAGTAGTAAAAATTGAAAAACACTGAAAACAATTGATATATCAAGTTTAAAATGTCAAATGTCGCTTGTTTTTGCTTGTTATCGATTCAAATACCAAAGAGCTTATTAATTGTTTTGGTGAAATTACGTTTTTTTTTTCAAGTTGTTTCGAGAAATTGATTTAAATAAAATTTATCTTAAAATTTCGTGGTGGAACATAGGGTACTTCAAACGCTACAATTTTTTTCGTTTTACGTATGAAGCCTTATAAGACATCTGAGATTTTTTCTCAAGATGTTTTGGAAAAATAGAATTGATCGAGTTCTCAAACTTTTATTATTCTTGAATTTCGTGATGGGAAAATGCTCACTTCAGACGCTAGAATTTTTCTCCGTTTTACGTATTAATACTTATAAGACACAAGACAGATAAAATAACAATTATATAATAATAACAATAATAGATTTATTCAACGGATTAGTAATTTTTTTACATTCAATATATAAAATAAAGACATAAAAAATTCATAGACACAAAAAAATATAGTACTCAAAAAAGGTAAAAGTCACATAAATACTTATAAAATAAAACATCACAAACATAAAATTACGGAATAAAATAAAATAACAATTATAAAAATTACACATATGATATGGACCTGACTAGATGTTTAAACTGATTCAGTGATATTATAAATGGATTCAGGTCTTTTACATAACAATTTTTACTATATTCAGTGCGATAAAGAAGAATACTGTGTAAATCTAGACTTCATACCGGATGTAAATTTTGTTTTTCGTTAATAGTTCAGATAAGTCTGGTACATATGTATGTCTGTTTTCAATACTACGGAATCCAAAGTATTGTAGAAGCATAGTATAATTACTAGAGTAAAAATCTACGCCCGATTCATATTTTTTCGTATATTAAGATATTCTCATTTTCAGGTTTGTAAACTAAGGCTTTATTTTTGATATGTTCTTCGACAATTTTTAATCTTGATAACAAATCTTTAGGATTAATTATCGAGTTATGCAAGGTATAGTTTAGCAAAACTAACAGCTGTTTCCAATTCTTCCAAAATTTTTAGCATTTCTTGTGAGAATATTATTATTTCTAAAAAAACTGTGTGTAAATGCAGAAGAGGATAATTTCAGTTCTTGTTGAAATTGTGTTATTTATGATTTTTTCAAAGCCTGAAATTCTTTTTGCAAAAGTTACTTGATTGAGAGTTAATTTTGAAATGCTTGTGTTAAATTTTTCCATTGCATTAAGTTGTAAAGAAATTTGTTCATCGAGTAATACTTTTTGTTTGTTTTGGTGAAATTGTAATTTTGATATTAGTTCTTCATATTTTTTGTATCTTCACTGTCTAAATTTCCGGTAGTAGCTTTTACTACACTTCTGAGTACATTGATAATTCCTCGTTTAAAACGTTTTGTATTGATTTCTTCAGGAGTTGTTTCAGGAAATAGTTGAAATAATTGTTCGTCAATCTGATTCAATAGCTGGTTTGAAATTGTCTTGTAACTTTGTATTTCATGGTTGTATCGTTCTGAATTATTTTTGCTGAAAATTACCTTCTAAGGTTAAGGCATGATTACGTAAATTAATATATTCGTTGATTAAGATTTCTACGTTAAATATTCTGATAAATGACCAATAGTCTATGATATTTTTTGCTATTTCAACTTTTTCAGGTAATAGTCTTGCGTTTTCCGACATTTTCATTATATTTGGTTGGGATTGGGCAACTTGAGGATGTAGATGATTCCGAATATAATCCTGGAACAGGGGATCTTAAATTATCAAGGTGAACTTTTTAATTTGGTTCGTTCCGTTTCGTTTAATGCAAGTGTTGTCATTATTGATTGTGTCAATTATAAAGGGACCTAAGTATTTGTCTTTCGATTTATTACGATCGGCTTGTGGATTTCTTTCAAAAACTTTTTGTCTTACAATGAATTGAGTTTGTTCCGCCTGCTTATTCCGTTTGTTTGTGTAGAGTGAATTGAGTTATTATATCGGATGATTGAATAAATCATTGTTTTGTCTGGTGGGTCTTTGAAATTATGTTCTAGTATTCCATAATGTTCGGTAAGAGTTGAATGTAATCTTTCGATAAGACCATTTGATTGTGGATGTCTTGGTGTTGTGAAATGTATTTTTATTTTATGCGTTTTCAAAAGTTTTTGAATCGTGTCATTCTGGAATTCTGTTCTTGAATCAAAAGTTGTTTATTCTAGAATACCGTAATGTGAAAAATAAACAATTAAGGTATCGCTTATTTCAACAGCATTTTTGCTTCGAATTTAGAAAAAGCGTTCGAAAAATGTTTTCTTTGCAAAAACTGTTGCTATAAAAATTTGTCTTTCTTTTCTGTCGATTACATCTTCGCATATGTGTATCTATTGTTCTTGAATTTTGGGATTTGTTTTATGGTGAAGTAGACGATGTTAAAGTTGACGATGAATGTCGTGAGGGAATCTGTCTTTGTGTTCCATTTGGATCTGGTATTTGCGAATTATGGCTTGAGGTTGATCTTACACTTAGTATTGGAAAACCTGGTATTGAAAGTTCTTATGGTGTCGGGGCTTTTAACGGAATGTTTGATTCAATTGTTTGTGAAGGTTCGGGTGTATGCAATTCGCTTCTTATTTAGTCTTCTAATAATTCATTTAATAATTGATCAATTTTTTTATCTGGTTCTACATATAATGATTTTGTGTCGATTTCCATTGGATAAATTTGTATTCTTGATAGTGCATCAGCATTTGTATTATATTTTCCTTTTTTATAAACAATGTCATAGTCAAATTCTTTGTTTTAATCTCCATCTTACTAATTTTAAATTGGATTCTTTTAATGGGACAAGCCATTGGAGTGGACAATGGTCTGTGTAGATTGTAAATTTTCTTCTGTATAAATAAGGTCGAAAGTGTTTTGTAGCTCACACTATTGCTAGTAATTCTTTTTCAACTGTCGGATATCGTTGTTTAATTTCATTTAGAGTTTGTGATGCGTATGCAATGGGTTTATATTCTCCGATTTTTCTTTGGGATAATACTGCTCCTAATGCTACGTTTGATGCATCCATTGTTAAGATGGATGGCTTAGTAAAATCTGGGTATTGGAGTATTGGATGATTAATGAAAACTTTTTGACATGTTTCAAATTGTTCATCATGTTCGATTTTTGAATTTTTCTTTAAGCACTTCGTTAATGGTTTGGTCAATTGTGCAAAATTTGGGATGAATTTTCTGTAATATCCGAGTAGACCTAGAAATGATTTGACTTCTTTGTGTTTTTGCTTTAATTTTTTGTGCATTAGGTTTTACTCCGTTTTTAAATGTTCGTCAAGTGTAAAAGTCAATTCTTTTTCTGTTGGATTAATTATTGTTGTGGGCAAATTGATCTTTGACTCTAACACATGAGGAGGGTGTTTCTGCTACATCAGATTTATAATATGGTAGAATTCTTTCAGTTAAGTTTTTATCAACTGAGTTAGAGATATTTTTACAACAGCATAACTATGACATGTTATGTTCCATTATGCAATAGTAGTTTAAAAAAATATACAAAAATTTAATTGTTAATTCAATAAATCCATTTATTAAACTTCTGCAATTTTTTCAATCACTGAAATGAAGAATATTCAACATTAAACTTGAAAAATGTAAGTACACTAATTTTAACAATCAATACTAGTAACAATTTTCATTTGCATCTTTTCAGAAAAAAATTGATAATTTTTATATTTCCTTTCTTATGCTGATTTCAACATATTTCAAAAATTTTATTTTATTTTTTTTTTTAATAGAATGTTCAATATTTTATTACATAATTGAATTTATTTTTTTATATTCTTTTTGTTGATCTATCCTATGCTATGCTGATTTGTTTTGATTTTTGAGTTTTTTGGTGTTTTTTTGAATCATTGTTTAACTACCTATATTTTCTCAATAATATATTGTTTCTATAACTATTTGTCTAATGACTGAAACCTTTGTGGTCAACTTTATTGTCAATCTGTTTGCCATGGGGCAAAGTCATAGAAACAATACATCCATCAAGAAAATCCAGATGAAATTGATTATTTTTTCAATAATTGTTAATATTGTGAATACTAAAAAAATGGGTATGTCTCTACTACTACTACTACTACTACTACTATCAAAATATAGGGCATTCAATTTAAAAAAAAAACTTTCTAAAGTTGACGGAATAAAAATAAAAAAAATCACTTTTTTTTAGACGTTTCTGAATTTCCTTCATAGAATAGTGTAGAAAGGTGTTTCAGCTAAGTGTATACCAAATTTCATTCCACTATTGTAACACAATTACAAGCTGCACGGTTTTTGTATATGGATATTTTGTTTAATTTTATGTACTTAATTTACTTTAAAAATAATAAAATGTACATTAAAATATGTATCAATTTTTTCATTTTTTCGTCATAAATTAAATAAACAATAAATTTGTAAATTAATTAAATGCTTGACAAATCTTGTGGATGCAGAGCTAACCGCGTATATGAGTGGTCTTTCTTGCATCTATCTCTTTCTCGCACTCTCAACAAAAGTGGACCATCTCACGGAGCGAAGTTAGACTACCAGTCTTATTTACTACCATGGTTCTGATCTTGGAGTTTTATTTCAAAAATTGGGTTTTTGTTTTAAATTTCATCTCTTTCAAAACGAATGAGAATTTTTACATTGTCTATTTCGTATTAAACATTTGTATTTTGGGGTAAATTTGACGATATAATGTTTATGAGTTAAATCTGGTTTTCTTGGTTGCGTTTTTGTTATGTTGAGTTTTAGCGTGAAATAAATGAATTTCAAAAGGATCTTTAACTATGTCAACTGTATCAATCATTGCTTTACAGTTGGATTTGGGTAATATCATAAAACGTAGTTTAAAAATGTACTTGTGGCCTATGTTGAATTCGATTGTGTTACTTCGTTTGTTTTAGGCGTTATCCAAAAATTTGACTGAGATTCATTTTTTGTTTCGTATGGAGTATTTTGAATGTTACTGTTATCAACTTCGTCTTTGTCTTCAATTTTATTCTGATCCAGAATTCAGTCAACGGCTTTTTGGAAATTGTAATTTCAAGTTTGAGTTATTCAAAAGCTCAGCAAATTCCTCTTGAGCTTTTATTTGCAGGTGATCAATCTCACTTAAGTCAATTTAAAGTGACTTTTGAATTTAAGCTAAAAAATAACAATTTTTCCTTCACGCATTCTTTATGAACTTACATATACTAACAACTGAGTCAATTTAGTAATTAATATCCGTTGTTTCGCCCAACTGAATTGAAAATTTTAGGTTTTAATCAATTCTTATAATAATTTGTACTAATTGGTCTTTGTTAATATCAGAAATTTTTTTTAAGACAGTGTTGTCGGGCAAAGGAATTTTTCGAATATCATTGCCATGTTTACTTCCATTTTAGTAGCAGCAGGTAATACCAGTTCTTCCCCAGTGGTGAGCGGCTTTTTGTTTCAAGCAATACGGTATGAAACTAGTAAATATTTTTGAACGTAACGGTGCTCGTTACGTATTTAGCAATCCGATTGAAGTGAATTGTTGGTTGCGTATCTTGACTTTATTTTGGAATTAATTTCGATGATCCTGAGCTAATTTTATTTAATTACTTCCAATTAGGCGAGTCTACGTGACTGCTTCCAACGTCATCTATGCGATATGCTTTATTATCGTGGCGTTGAGGCTCCACTTCCTTGGTTTTTGGCTGTTCAGAAGTCTTTAATTTCAGCTAAACAATTTAATTATCGTTATAAGCAACCATTTTCGAGTCTTTTCTATCTAGAAGGGACTTTTATAGAATGACGATAAGCTATGTAATAAATTGTTTAAAATCTATTTTCCCAATAAATAATTCGTGGACAACTAAGTTTTCTATCATTTTTATTTACAACAAACCTGCTTAGTTCAAACAAAACGAGGGAGAAAGCAAGCAGAGCTTCACTTTTAGAAAAATATTGTATGGTAATTGTGACTAAAGAATTTATGGATCATTGTTTTAGTTTTCCAATATTATAGGGTTTTCCACACAAATCAAATACTTTTGTGTAATTTATACTTTATAATTTATCATGTAATTATGTTTAAACATTAGCTGTACTTATTAATATGATAAATTTATAGTGCGCGGAAGATGATAATCCGGAATTTGTGCAGAACTGCGCTATAAATAGATCCTTGGCTAGTTACTAGTTTACAATTAGGGACTAGTTCTGAACTCTTATTGTGAACGATTCAGTAAGCTTTGTTTAAAAGTAGTCGGCTAAAGAGTCTGGCAATCAGTCGTTGACATGTTCCCTCTTAGCTATACAAGCATTTACAGTCCCACTTAAGTAAGTACACTATAATTATTCTATTTTGTCTATCCACTATGTGCTAGTAAGAACTACTTAATGACTTGTAATTTCACCCTGTGAAAATATTGAAAAAGTTGATGTTTAATTTTGATGTTTCTCTTTTTTTATTTGTAGGGATGAACTTTATTGCTCTGAGAAGAGCATTTGGAATAGAAAATAGGAAAACAGGAATTAATGTAGAAACTGTTCAAATGTCTCCCGTTGGTATCGACACACGCTTATGCACGTCTTAAAAAATTCATGACTCCTACGGGTCTTGAGTAAGCCTTTTGCTTAATATTACCCTAAAAATAAAAATCCAATGGGTTTAAATCTGGACTGCGCGAAGGCTAGAACTGTGGTGCTTTGTTGCCGCGGCCAATCCATTTGTTTGGAAAGTGATTCACTCACGAACTCCAACAGCATAGTGCGGTGGAGTCCTGAAGAAACCATAAGTTAGCTCTTTGTTTGGAGAGGCATATCGTCCATCTCTATTTAAAAACTCCTATTATTTGGGACCAAGGTCTCAAGTAGGAATCTACTTGAGGTCTTTTTGGAAGAGGACAAATAGATCGATTGAAGTGATTTCAAACCGTTGGTGCGTAACTAGAATTTGCAGTAATCCAGAGGGTTTCTGATTACGGATTTTACAACTTTGACAATCGGGACAATTCTTAACTTATTCTTTTATAGAATGATTGGGATACCTTGCAAAATGTTTCATCGGCCCCGAAATGTTCTGCTTCGGGAGAATCATGGAATGTCGTCAGTAGTTGGTCGCGATTAGAAGCTGGCACGACCAACTGTGGTTCTTTGCTTCCATCTTTGGCTATAATACTACTTGAGAGAGAAGAGAAGAAGCTGCCCATCTAGAATCTTTTTCTGGGCCTTTTTTTTTTCAAAGGTGACAATTTTTTTTATTTCTGGATCCTAAAGTTTTTCGGTGCGAATTAGAACTGGCCTTTTTAGTGGCTAATCCACGGTAACCAAATTGATTCCTAAGGTTTCATGTTCTTTTTGAAAAGGCGGTCTTGATTAGGTACCGGCGACGACATTGACTTTTCCTGTTGTATATTGAATGACAAAATGATATGCCGGTATTTGAAATGACCAGCGGTTTAGGTGCCTTCTAAGAGATTTTAGAGACATTAACCACTTCAGGGTTTGGTGATCGGTTACTACGATTGTTGAGGCTTCTTCTAAATATCCTTGAAACTTCTACTGTCCAGACAAGGGCTAATGTGTCTCGTTCAGTCGTTGAGCAATTTCCTTCGGCGGGCATTAAGAGTCTACGTGCTTATTCTACCGGACATTTATCAAACCTTTCCCTCTGGAGTAATACTGCACTGAGTTTAAGGTAATCCAGGTTCGGCTTGTCGCAGAACAAGTGCTATTGTCAGGGCTGTTGTTATAAGCACTCTTTTGTACTTCTTACCACTTCCATTCGACATTTCTTTTGGTTAAGTTAGTGAGAGGTCGTGCTATTCCAGCAAATTTAGGTATAAATCGGTGATACTAGTTGAAAGTTTGTTAAAACGTTAGTAATTGTTTTACATTTTTTGTGGCAAGTCAACTGTAGCTGATACTCTATCAGGTCTCGTATGTATTCCAGTAGCTGAGACGGAAAATAACTAACTTCTGTGCAAGCAAAGCGACATTTTTTTTGATTCATCTAAAGGTTAAACTCCTGTAATCTCTCAAAACTTTTTTTTTAATTAGACAACTGAGTAAAAATGTCAGATGATTATGCTATCAACTCGTCAAAGTATACCAAGACATTTACGTCGGTCAATCTGCTTTGAACTTGTCCATTAGCCCCTGGAATTTTCTTGGGTTGATGGTTTAGCTGTGTCATATTTTGTTTAAAAGGAGGATGAGCAGTTTTTTGCCAAAGTTTCCGGTGCTGAGTTCTTTGTGTGATTAATATTCGTATTTCGGGCGTCACAGGGTTTTTCAGGGTTTCTGATTGGGACTTTGTATGTGTGTTTTTCAGCTGCTACTTGAATTGCTTTAGTGAGATTATTAACTCCATTTTTAAGTTGTTTGATTCTTTGAATGTGACGATTAATTTTGATTAAGTTGACAAGTGTGTGTTTTCAGTCTGTCTTATCGTATTTGATGTATAGTTTTGTCTACGGTCTGTCTTTTGTCCTGAGAGTTTAGTTATGACGGGATTATGATTCTAAGATTCTAAGTTAGTGAAAGAAAGAGGATTATCTAAGTTCACTAATTTTTTTGTGAGAAAGATGTCTATTGTTGTTGGTGTGGATCCATTGTCTGTGTAATGTGTAGGGCTGTCAGGGAAGTGCAGTGGTATGTAGTTTTCGTTTTCCTGTTTTGCGTTTGCAGTTCCAGCTCGAATGAGTGGAATCGAGATCGCCTCCCACCACTACCTTGCCAGCACTGTTAAAGAATGCGTCCAAATCTTTTGAAGCAATTGTATTAGTAGGTTTGTTGTAAATCGAGAAAATGTTAATGTTACTTCTAAGTATAACTCCGACATGTTCTATATTTGTTTCAAGTTTATTTTTGATTTCATTGTGGTGCCTGTTTTGTCTGTACTAGATAGCTTTTGAATTTTAGTTTATCACTTTGTAGTAGTCTCAGAGATAACAATTATGTTCATTAATTCTATGTTTAAGAAGCTTATTAATGAAGGTATTTTATTTTTTAAGCTATTGGCATCTCAGATATATATTTTTAGATTTTTCATGAATTTAAATGTTATATTTGTCAATATTTTGAGTAGAAGTTAGAACAATATAAAATTTTTCACTGTTACTGCTTTTAATAAATTTGAAATGTTACATAAACTATTTAAACGTTTTAATTCAGTGAATAAATTATTGGCTTCGTTAATGTCACAGTTAGTGCTGTTGTTAGTGTTAGAGTTAGTTGCATTGGAGTTTTATTTTGTTCATTATTGCAATTAATCCAAGCATTAGTTGTAGGAGGAGGTGGGTTTGATTGTTTCATTGATCTCTATTTTATTATTTAGAATTTCTAGTTTTTTTTATATATATCGGACAGCTGATGTTATTTGCCGCATAATTTCCGCCACAATTTGCACATTTAAGATGATTTTCGAGCAGCCTTTTTTTAAAGACACTTATAAAATGATTTAGTGCACATTTTAAACATTTGGGTTGAGCATTACAATTTGATGTTGACAGGGTGGCATTGCGTAATAATTTTATTATTTATGTGCCTACTCCAATTGACTTTTGTATGAAGCAAAAAAGTTTACTGAGTTTGAGTTATTTTAGTGTGATAGATTGATCTATTATAATTAAGTAGGTTTTTTTTTTGTTCCTTTCATTTCATAAATGTTTTTGACTGTAATTTAAAATTGTCGCCAAGTTCCTCAACGATTTCATTTACTGATGGCCTGTGATCTAAGCCGCGCAGTACAAAAGCATGTGCTTTTTCGTCTCGATGTGTGTATGAGTGGAAGGAGTGTTTTTTACTAATAATGACTTGATTTCATTTATTGACTTTTATTCGTCCTGTTAGATTTATTTTTGTTAATTTTATCGGGATTGCAGAACCGGGGCCAAGGATGATTAAACCCTTATTTTTGTCGACAAGTTTCGCTGATTTATTTTGTCAGCTTTTTCAAGACAGTTATAAATACATGATTAACAATGAGCACACAATAAAAGAAATTTTTTGCTTACAGAAAAGGATGACACGTTTTTCTCCTAATGCAAACATTGTTTTGGTTGACAAGCTTCGGGTAGGCAACCCATTAAACTCCTAGTTTTTGCTATTAAGCAAATTACATTAAAATTAACATTTTAAATTAGTCAACAATTCTAAAACCTTACCCCCCCCCCTTAATTCTTGTTTGTTTTAATCTTCTTTATGACGTTGGAGTATATTTTATTTAGGTTATTCAAATTGGTTTTGAAATTCATTCATTCGGTCCTGCAATCCGGATAAATTTAACAAAAAAAAAACTTGATTTCATGTTAATCTGTTTTGCTTTTAGTGTAAATTGTTCTATTGTTTCTAGTGAATTTGTTGCTAAAATTGTTTCTTACCCACTTTGTCTTTTTTTAATTCCAAAAATAAGGAAAGGTTTTCAAAGTATCCGTGGACGATTATAAATAAATAAATAAATGTATTTGTGTTTATATCATTGATGCTTTACACAGGTCATAAATCAAGAAGAACAAATTAATTAAATGTGCATGAAATACATAAATACAGTAAAATATTACAACTTAATTTAAAAAAATCTAAAAATTTATCGAAGGAGTAGAAAGCATTTTCTAAAAGCAGATCTTTTATTACTTTTTTCAAACGATTGGTTCTAAAGACTAAATTTTTTCTGGTAGTATGTTGTAAAATTTCATACCGAAATAGCTAGTACTCTATTTTTTTAAGCCGGAGAAAATTTTGACCTAATAAATTACGTTTTCTGATTCATGATCAGGAACTTTGTATTCGTCAAGATGGGACCTAATGTAGAGAATGCACTGGAATATGTAGGTACACGGCACAGTAAGACTTTTATTTTCTACGACAATCATCCCTATATCCTAACCCAGATATAACTCTGATGCACTTCCTATGAAACTTAAATAATTTGGTTGAGTGGGAAGAATGACCCCAGACCAAAATAGCATACTAAATAATACTGTGAATTTCAGTATTGAATGTATTCCAGAGTTACCGAATCATAAAGAGTTTTCCTGAAAGTTTACCTAATATATATGGGATTCTCAGGTTAAATGAGTATCAAGATAGACTCCTAAGAATTTAACTAGTTTGTTGTCAATTTTAATTTGCGTACCTATATCTTATAAGTGTAGATGTAGTATAATATAATATACTAACTGCACCTTGGAAGATTCTTCGTGGAGTTCATTTAAAGTATTCTTTAAATATATCGTTGTGTCATCAGCAAACAAGATAACGTTACCCGGATTAATGGCAGCTGGCAAGTCGTTGATAAATATTAAAAATAGCAGAGGGCCGGGAACAGGTCCTTGGGGTATACCAACTTTAACCGGCAATATTGAAGAGTCGTGCTGACTAATTGTTTTCTATTACTCAAATATGATTTTATAAGTTCAATGCTGCTCTCTGCTAATGAATAATGTTTTAGTTTATTTATCAAGATACTGTGGGTTACACAGTAGAAAGCTTTAGTAAGACCAAAACAACAATCATAACTGTAGCTCTTTAATTCATATCCAGTGCAGACGGATTAACATAAAGTGTTGATTGCTAAAGTGGTTGACAAATTACTTCTAAATCCAAATTGATAAGTGTAAATATATTATTTTTTTCAAAATGTCCATTGAGTTGTCGTTTCAAAAGTATTTCAGTTACCTTGCCTAACGTTGGTACCAAAGATATCGGCCTATAGTTATTGGGATTGTTGATATCGCCCTTTTTGTGAATTGTCACGACTTTAGAATCTTTTAATATATCCGGAAACTGATTTAATATACATATAATAATAATAATATTTACTAATGTTTTAAGAATTTGATTGTTTATGGCGTATATATCTTCATCTTTTGGGTTATTTAAATTATATATTATTTCTCTGACTTCATCAAATGAAACTTGTTCAAATGAAAAATAATTGTTACTAACACACATTAAATTTTTTTCGCAATCAGTCGATGACGTATTAACACTGTCTTTTGAGACATAAGAAGCAACATATGAAAAGTAGTTATTGAATTCTTCGGCAGTTACTAGAGTATTATTGATTTTGTTTTGATTTTGATTAGAATTTATAATTTCCCACATGGCTCTTTGTTTGTTGTTAGCAGTTGAAATATACTTGTCGTTTACATTTTTCTTAGCATTGTGTAGTTCTTTGCGATAGAGCTTTTTATATGATTTTATCGCATTCAAGTCAATTAAATTGTTGTTATACAAGCCATGAAGTATCAAAGTATCTCTCATTTTTCTAAGATTATTATTAAACTAGGATTTAGTTATTGCTTTATTATGGTTATAAGGGCGTCTTATTTTGGTCGGCGAACATTCTTTCATGGCATCAATGAGTACATTTTGGAATTTATCAACCAAATCGTTACAGTTTATAGAAAAGTCATTTATAAAATCCCAGTCAAAGTGTTCAAGAGAATTATACAATAAAAATAGGCCAAAGGATGTTATAGGTCTGTAAGTAATAGTCGTTGTCTCTGTATTATTCAAGTTAGGTATAAAAAATATCATACAAATTCCCACGTGATTTGATAAATGTGGATCATAGACATCAACTAAAAATTCTGTGTCAGGTAAATTGCTAAATATGTTGTCTAAGCAATTTCTTTTATTTTTATATTTATTTTATATTTCTTGTATTTTTAAATCCTGTGCGCTGAAGGTCAAATTCAATAAAAGTATTAATTACTGATGAAGAATCTGCTTGTTGACTTAAAAAAATTACGTTAAAATCACCTGTAATAATAATATGACTTTTTGTTATATTTTCTAAGTGAAGGTTCAAGTTAATAGTGAAAATCTCTAAGTCCCCACAGGGAGGTCTGCATTCTGTAATAACATTAATATTAGAGATTCTAATACATGCAAATTCACAGTGACATTCCACATTATATTCATCAAGATTAATTGATTGAACGTCTTTTAAAAACTTAGAGACTAATATACTTACATCAGCATGTATGTGATTTGTTCTGCAATAACTAGAAACAGTGTAGTAATCACTGAATATCGTGAAGCACGTTTCATCACTTTTTAACCAGTGTTTGTTAAGACAAAGGAAATCTACAGGTTGTTCTGCTTTCAGAAAAGCCTCCACTTCTAAGATTTTGTTTTTATTTGATTTAATATTTGAATGAAATATATTTAAAATTTGCTTTTCAAAAGTTGCTTTAATATTTATATAGTGTAATTGTGAATTTAAATTATCTTTAACTGGGAAAAAAAATCTAGGAAAATCTTTCTGGCTAAAAATTATGAGCCGTTATTGTATCCTTATGAATAAAGTTGACACCAACTTTGGAAGCTTCTTAATAGTAACTCTAAAACTATGGATTTTAGTTGTCCTAAGTGGTTAGTAAACCTAAACTAAAATTTATTAAGGAATTTAAAAATGCAATTATATATAGTTTGTGTAATGATTGTCACGAGGGAAAGGATTTTTTTTTTGAGTGGAAAAATAAACTGTAGAATTTGCCGACGTTTCGGAGTTTTATTGTAAGCTGACTCCTTCTTCAGGGCTACAAATTTTTTGACATGCACACCTTTATCCTTACATAATATTACTTTCTTACCTATTTCTATTGTTTATATTGTTTTTAAAAGATTTACGGAACAACAACAACATTGCCACGCCATTTTCCGAAAACCATCTGTCAATTTCTAGTTGTTATAACATTGAGCTTAACTCTCGTCAAAATCCCTAAAAGTCATTTGATTTTCGGATAATATTAAAAAGGTAATCAGCATTCTTACCAAAAACAATTACCCTAAACACTTCATAAATACACATATAAATCAATTTTATACACAAAACAACAAACAAATAAAGAAAATGGAGAATAAACTGGACAAATGTAAAGTCAATTTTTATAAATTTCCTTTCATAAAAGAACTGACTCCATCTGGCCATCTATAAAATAATGTTTTGTAAGGGCTGTTTTTTCAAATTCGGTGTTAATTTTGGGCTTGCAATCGTTTTTAAGTTGTTAAATTCTATTTTTTAGATATTGTTTAGTCTGCCCCACATAAGAGGCATCACACTGTTTGCATCTCACCTCATATATCACTTCTGACATAAATTCCTTTTTGGTTTTGTCTTGTAATTTAGTATAAAATTTTTTGTTTAAGGTCAATGTATTATAAGTTTTTAAGTTTTATAATGTTATTAATTTTAGGAGTCAGTTCTTTTATGAAAGGAAATTTATAAAAATTGACTTTACATTTGTCCAGTTTATTCTCCATTTTCTTTATTTGTTTGTTGTTTTGTGTATAAAATTGATTTATATGTGTATTTATGAAGTGTTTAGGGTAATTGTTTTTGGTAAGAATGCTGATTACCTTTTTAATATTATCCGAAAATCAAATGACTTTTAGGGATTTTGACGAGAGTTAACCTCAATGTTATAGCAACTAGAAACTGACAGATGGTTTTCGGGAAACGGCGTGGCAATGTTGTTGTTGTTTCGTAAATCTTTTAAAAACAATATAAACAATAGAAATAGGTAAGAAAGTAAGATTATGTAAGGATAAAGGTGTGCATGTCAAAAAATTTGTAGCCCTGAAAAAGGAGTCAACTTACAATAAAACTCCGAAACGTCGGCAAATTCTACAGTTTATTTTTCCACTCAAAACAAAAATCCTTTCCCTCGTAACAATCATTACACAAATTTATAACACTAAGGATGTCAAATAATACAAGAGCCATTATATATAGTGTTCCATTTAAAATAACAAAGTAATTACCGACTTCCGATATAAGCGGAAGTGCAGCAAAGTGTCCATTATCTTACCTCGATAGAACACATTCAAGAACCCCTATATGCAAAATTTCATTTCAATTGAAATATATGTTCCCTATAAACTTCTAATAGGCCAGTTTTCGTGTATATGTACATGCTAGATTTTAATTTTTTGAAGTCATTTAGGTCTAGTCAAATGCTTCGTCGTACATAGGCAATGTAATGTAAAGGAGTTTATTTTGTATAGGTTTATTGTGAGTTTTTCGTACGCGAGAATGGTTTCCGTTTTGTCTGGGTTGATTTGAATAAGCCAGTCGTCAAAGTATTTCTCTGATAGATTAATATGTATCTGCACCTGTTTATTAGTAACTTCTCCATAAAATGAATGTGCATAGATTGCCGTATCCTCAGCGTTGAGTGCCAAATTAGCTTTTGAAAATGAGTTACTATTGTTAATAAAGATTGTGAACAATTTGGGTCTAAGGACGGAACCTTGGGGAACACTGGTTTCAATTGATTCAGATTCTGATATGGAATACTCCATTTTGGCTCTATGTCTACAGTATGCAATATAAGATAAAATTAGTTTTGTGAGAAAGTGTTGTTTCTTAGTAACTTGAATATCAATCCTTGTATTCAAACTCTGCCGAAGGTTTTTTGTATGTCGAGTACTGGTAGTGAGGTTGTTTTTCCCTGTTGAAGTTTTTTGTGATATCTGTTACAATACGGTCAACTTGTTTCCTTGTGTCATGTCTCTGTCTAAACGCAAATTGTTCGTTGCGTCCAAATTTACTTTGTTTAAACTGTTAAGTCTGTTTAAGTCGATTAACGCCGGGAGAGGGGAATGCGGGAGCGAGAGGGGACAATGTGATTTGTTTATAGTCAGTTTACAAAATTTGTCTCAAACAGCAGTCTCCGGAAAATCAGCTACTTCTACTGGGTTCCAATTGGGGGGGAGTATGCTTTTGTAGAAATGAAATAGTAACCCAGTAAACAACACCACGCTTGAACCGAGCTGAGATTGTACTTGTACTTGTAGTTCGTAGTTGGTGGTAAATATATTAAAAGTACACTAAGAGGTAGGTGTCCTCCTGTAAATAAGAGTTAACCAGTTTCTGATGCTTTATCTTTTTTTTTTTGTTTATTTAAAAGATATCCAAAGTGGCTCGTTAAAAAACAACCTGTAAAAAATTGTCCCTACTAATTGAGTCTGGTTTAAGCACCTTTCAATAGAAAATCAATGAAAGTGACTTTAGAATCTAGGATCATTTCCAGATACTTGGCTTTAGGAACTGGTTTTTATTTCACGTGTTACAAGAATGATCACTTAACGTGGCCCTGTTTCCGCTTATTTGTGAATAATAGAAGTTCCATTTTTGTCGGATTAACAGACAAGCCCCTTTTTTCACACTAGGCACTGGTTCTGTTTGAAGCCACTTGTATACGCTCAGCAATAGGTCCCAGAAATTTACTTGAGTTGCACAGATAATCTGCATAGGCCTGCGCATTTGCATTTGCGAGCCCAGAATCAACGGCAACTTTTTAGATCTGCACCATCCCACCAATTAACAAACTTCTTGCGATGGTGGTAGGCTAAGTAAGTCGTAAGGTAGATAGGCAGAGGCCACACGACCTGAAAACTATTAAAATTCCTTCTGTTACCCCTCCCCCAATTTTTCCCTGGTTCACTCATGGTTTCTGTATTAGGGCAAAATCTGTTTGTATCTCGATCAAGCGACGCCCAAGGAGACAGGGCGCCTCGTAGCCTTGATGTAAATTGATTTGTAGAAACTTTAAGCCTCTACTTTCCATTTTGAAGAGAGTTCCAATTTTCCTACTTTCCCGTGCACCCCCGCGTACTCTGTCCAGCGGTTCGATCATCTGTTTTTCAAAGTTTGGTGTTGTTCTGGATTTTGTCTGGATAGTCTTCCCATTGAAATGAGAATCCCATCCAAGGTGGACTGCGCTAGGCAGCCCAGCTCTTTCTTCTTGGGGATCCGATCCCGCTCAAGCCAGGCTAGAGCTGGTTTATCCCCCAATTTGATCCAGTCTTTGGTCTCCCGGTCAGCGCAGGTCACCAAAACGATTCCCTGCTACGACCACCGAAACCGGGTAGACCCAACTCACCAACAGACGAGTCGCCAACCCTAATTTTATCGACAGCCAACTCATGAACGACTATATGAATATACTCTAAGTCTAAACGTATAACAGAAAATAATAATTCTTTAAAACGTAAAACAGTAAACGCTAACTTTAAACGAACAACAGAAGATAACAATTTTTCAAAACGTCAATAGAAAACGAAAATTATTCACAGTTTACAAAATAATATAAAAATATATTAAAGCTACTCGGTAAAGTGTACATAATTGCTACATGCTCGAAGGAAATTACCAACGTCTCGGTTTTCAAAATCTGCGATCAAAGCCAACAACCTTTCATTCGCATGTCTATATCCAACTCTGCTGTAAAGATACATGGTCTGTCCAACTTCCAAAATTGTGCAAATATAATCAATTCTCACTTGTTCCTTCATAAGTTCTCCGACTAATTTATAAGGATTAGGATGATGACTAGTAAAAATTACCGAAAAACCATGATACCACGGCTCCACTGAATTGGTGGTACGTGGTAATCCTTCCAAGGCTATATTGTTGCGATTCCACATGTCAATTTCTAACTTTGGATATTGGCATCCTATCCATGTCCTCACAAAATAATCAATAAAGCTCTTATATACTTTTACTTCACCAAATTTTTTAATCATTTCATCAACCATTGATTTAATGTCCTTACAACTTCTGGAGCTCGTTCATATGTATTTTGTTGTTTATCCGGTATAAGCGAATGAACGAGTGGGACAGTTTTTTCATGAAAAACTCCGTCTTGTACCCACAGTTGGTACCACAACTGACGAGCACATTTGAATGCACCATCAACAACCCATGTTTTACACTGTGTCAGACGATTTATGTTAGTGATGAAACTGAATATTATAATTCTTCTCGGATCTTCTGGACCAGTTTCCTTTAAAATAAAGTTTTCTTTCCTTTCTGTTTTTGTGCCACAAATCTCGTTTGGGATTCTTACGTCTTCTGATGAATGAGGTATTACTGGACTCATTACAGCAGTCTTTCGTTTACGATAAACTTTGTCTTTTGAAGATTTCTTAATTCTGGAAGATTTGTTTTTACAGCATCACTCATTCCTTCTAATGCTGCGCTAACAACATCTGGAGGTGTAATGTTACCCTGTGCAGCAGCTTCTTTAATATTGTGTTTTATCTTTTTAACGTTTATACGTGTCGGAGATAAATTATGAATGAGTGGGGTTCCTAATTTATCATTATTATTCTGATCACTAACTACGGAACCTTTACTCTTGATACTTGTTTCATCACAACGCTAATAGTTTCGACCGTTGTCACCACGTTGAATCAAATTATAAGATTACCCCTCAAATAGTAATTTTTAACAATTTCGTTTTGTTTTAATAAACGATGCCATAATAGGTTTCCGTTGGTTAATATAAATTAACACTTCCAGTTTTTAACCACAACAAAACAATGTGTTGTGCACTCAGGGAACCCGTCGATTACCTGTTCCAACGCGGTTTCGATAGCGGCCGCCTGCTCCGCCGCGATAGCTCAGCTGGGAAATTCTTCCTAGCTATCGTCCTCGCAGCACGGAGGTTGCCGCTTGAACAAAAGAAAAAGGTTTTTCTCACTCAGCTCTCTTCCTCTCGCTTGTCGAGAGGGTGCTAGTTGATGGAAGAGATCACTTGTAATTTTCACCCACAGTGACAGCACTGCCCCCTGTTCATCACGGCTAGTTCCCGGTACCTCATCATCTGCCGAAGCAGACTGTCGGGCCCCGGCAACTCCTTGTAACTTTCTGCGTTTCTGCTTTTGAGCTTTACTTAGTTTTTTGGATCTGGGATCATGCGGAAGTTCCGGTTCCGGCGTAGCGATCCCGGGACCGGACCATTCTGGTACCGCGAGTGCGGCTCTAGAAGCAGGGTGTCCTGGTTAAGCAGAAGCAGTCTCAGGAGTGGTGTTTGAGATTCCAGTTACCTGGTCTCTCGAAGAAATATTTTATTCTTGCGTGGTCCATCCTGTCAGCGCCCGGTTTAACAGGATAAGACTCGTATTCCGAGAGGTTGCCTGGTACCTCGGAGGTTTCGTTTGCGACACTACTCCTCTAGAGCCATGCAGCCCTTGGCACGGTTCGCATTATACCTTGGCGTGAAGGGTTGGTTTGCGGCGAAGGCTTTTGCATCGACTAGGAGGTTTTTAGACCTCCGTCGAACCTTATGACCGTTGCTAACCAGACAGTTGCCAGTCTGGCTACTCCCCTATCCACCACCCGGGAACGCGCCCGGTGGGATCCCAGCCCCCAGTTAATTTTACTGTAATATAGAATTGCAGTAAAAATTAAAAATCGAAATAAGGTGCGTGTTGGCCTGTTGTTCGGTGGTCTGTATTTATCTTTAAATTTTAGTGATATTTAGAACATTAAAGTAGATAGTTAATTTATTTAGTAAATCTTTGAATTTCCAACTAAATCGCTTATCTCTGCCTACTTCGTTAGTTTTTGTTGAATTCATTTTAGTGTTTCTCTTTATCAGCTGTTTTTTTCAATGGTAAACATCTGATTTTTCATTATCTATTTAATTTTCTATTCAATTCTTGACAGCCATCTGCTTCAAAGTGAACAGTGTTTCTTCCTAAAGAAAGTGTAAAAAAATAGCACTTTGATGTTCACTGTTTTGAATTACTTGTAATTCATTTTCAACAATTACCTTATCAATGGCAAACTGCTGTCAGCGTTTTAATCCTGTTTATTCAGCTGATCTCATTTAGTCTGATAGCTGCATATTGAACTGTCTTTATTTATCAGCTAATGAAAAACTGATTTTAGCTAGTAAACGTTCCAATCATTTGAAAATCGTATGCAGTCATTGCAATATAACAAAGAAGAAATAATTTCTGTCTGTTGAACGTATAATCAGAGCTTCCAATGTTATTGTTTACCATGTACTAGAAGATTGTAGTAAACCAGATGAAAATGTGGCAAATAATATTTTTGAATGCATAGATGAATCGGCTGTCGTTCTCTCTGAAAATGTTTTCAGATTAGGCTCAGCTTCAACAAGTCGTCCCAGATCACTTTCGTTTTTAGCAAAGTTAATTTTGAAAAAACAGTTTTTGATAACAAATTTCACTTGATTATTCGTGATGACAGAACATAACGGCAATTGAATTACTTGAAAGATTTAAGATCTAATTTGGAACAATTAAAATCTAATGGCAAGAGAAGTCTCACAACAAAAAATATTCCTAGTTGTTCTTAAATTGTTTCAATGATGCCTAATACGTCATCTTTAAACTAAAATTTCCCAACTGTTCGATTACAGGCGTAGTCTCGGGTTTAAGTTCAATACTAAAATTTCATTAACAAAAAGTGATTTATTATATACAAAATAGAATTAGCAACTAAACCAGTGAACATATAACAATAAGAAATTAAAAAAAAAATCAACCAAGGAAATTATATAAAAGTTGTTTGTGATTGTTTGGTTGTTGCTGACAACAAGACCTAGTTAGTATATTACGCTGAGCTTTGTGAAAATACCAACATGGCTCGATGTCCTGTTGCGACAACCTTCCATAACATTACTTAATAATTGAAATGATTTTCCAAATTTTTTTATTTAACCCCACGGTTAAACACCATCTCTAAATCTACATTACCAAAATGTGCGCGGACTGATGACTCAAGTTGATAGTCTATGCTAATATTCCTATATGTGATTACTCTATAATTTGTCTTACTGAAACATGGCTTGATTTTAAATTTGACATTTCTGAAAAATTTTTCGAAAGTTACATCACTCGCATCTGACGGTAAAACATCAATATCAATAATAAGAAACCAATTTTTTTTAGGATCACATGATTGATGAAACCACATTCACACAAATAATTGTTTACTATACAGGCTGTTCTACTATTAGAAAATCATATAGAACTTTTTTATTTTAAATAGCAACTTGATCTTTTTTTTTCCACAGTTTTGCTTCACCTTGTCAATTCCTATATAAATTACAGTCTTTTAAATATTTTTAATTCTTACCATATCCTCGTTAGAAGAGTGAATAATTATTTTAAAGCAAATAATTCAATTATCAATATTAAGAAACAGATTTTCGCATGAGCACATAGTTATTAAATCTACATTCACACAACCAATTGCTTACTATACAGGATGTTCTACTATTTCAAAGTCGCACACAACTTTTTTATTTTAAATGGCAACTTGATCTCTTGTTCACAGTTTTCTATTTATCTTGTTAAATCTTATTTTCGAAAAGCAAAAAAAATCGTGAAAAGGTTCAAGGGTAAACAGAAAAGCGAAAAAATAATGAATAAACAAGAAAATTCGGAATGTAAAGAGGAAAACCCACAAGAAGACGAAAATGCTATCCCAAAAATTGAGATAAATTCCAAAGATTCTAAATTACTATTGAATTATAAAAATATTAAGTTTATTATACCCTTTTTCCGACGGGTAAAATACCCCGTCTGGTATACTCAACTTTTTTGATAAATAATAGAATTAACACCAATCAAGTTTATCATCAAATTCTCTTATAAAGTCTTCTGATAATTTCTGATTCTCTGAACTATTTTCCCAGTCAACTTTATCTTGAAATTCTCTAATAAAATCTTTTGATAATTCTTGACAGCCTGATATACCTTTCCAATCAACTTTATCTTGAAATTCTCTAATAAAATCTTCAGATAATTCTTGAAAGCGTGATATGCATTCCCATTCAACTTTATCTTGAAATTCTTTTATAAAATCTTCAGATAATTTTTGTTTCCGTGATATGCATTCCCAATCAACTTTTGGTTCTGTCATTTATTAAAAAAATAATTATTAACTAAAAGTTTGATATAAAAAATTAATTTACCAAATTAAACGAATTTCAAAAATTTCTTCAGATGTTTATGTGCTACTTCTGGAGGTAATTTTGTGAGAATAATAACAGAAATTTTTCGTAGTAGTTCAATTTCTTCATCTGGTGTTGGATCAATTTTAGTTTCTTCTTTGTTTACTTTATAACAAAGATAAGGTTTACCGTCTCTTTTAAAATTAAAGTTATTTTGTTATCCATTTATATTGAAAATTATTTAAGTTTATTTAGTAAAATCATAATTTTATCTATAATACTACATTTAATTCCAAAAATAGATAAATCAAATTTATACGATTTTGTCGTTTGCAAAAATTCATGATACTCGTAGTAATTATTGTCTTTAAAGAAATAAATTTTTCCATTAATATATCTAAAAGCTTTATCAACATTAGAAGGAATACTAGAAAACAATTCAACTATCATACCTTGACATTCATCAAATTCTATAAACATTGTGTTGTCATAAAATAAATAAGTTTGACCAGAATAAGTACTAAATATTGCATTAATTTTCTTTCCACTAGGAACACCCAAACTTGTGATAGAATTTCCATTATAACCGTTTTTAACAACGAAACTAGGAAAATCAGTAATATAATATAAGTTGTTTGTTGTTAACAAAATAGTTCCATCTGGTCTCTGATAAATATGTGATATTTCTTGAAAATTATCTGGTAAAAAAGTTAAATAATCTGTAATTAATTTTGGTTTATTATCATAGCTCATGTCTTTCAAATTAACAATCCAGACATTTCTTCTAGAAAATATATAAGTTATGATTTGCTATTAGAAATGTGTTAATAATTTCACTTAAGCTGCATAAATCAGGTAATGAATCAGTCTTTCTAGTAGTCAAAGTAATAGGTTTTTTAGCTGTGGTAGATGTAGTAGTTGAGGTAGTTGTAGTTGATATTGATTCATATTTTGACCGTTCAGGTATTCCATATAAATATTGAATTGCCCAAATATCATCTTGCGTTAATTTATCACTATCTCTTTTATAATAATTGCTTTATCATTGACAGAATGTTCAATACCTAAAGTATGTCCAATCTCATGCAATAATACCGCATAAAAATTTGTTTGTCCGTCAGGGGTATTACCTAGTTCTCCAAAATACCAGTTTTCTGATTTATCAAAATGAATTCCTCGACATTCATCATTATTTGGAAAGAATCCATGTGCTAAAATAATACCTTTCCCATCGAAACTGTTAGAACATACTCCTTTTTGACACCGGGAATTATCATTATGTTGAAACGGCGTATTAGCAAATGAAATAAGTATATCCGGTTTAATACTATTAAACTCAAATTTTAAATTTGAAACAGATTCCCATTGATCAAAGGCTTTTTGTGCTAATTGTTTCATTTCGTTTGTTGCCAACGAAAAATACCATTTAAGATTTGTTTTAGACCATTTGTTAGTGTGAACTCTATAAGCTGTTGGATTATCTCTAACACCACATTTAGGAGTATTAATCAAAATAAGTGTTTCTTGATTTAATGTTCCATCAGCAGGTAAATTATAGAATTCTTGAAACTTTATTAATGCCTCACTGGTTTCAGCTATTAATGGTCCATTACCATCTAGTCGCAGACCTGAGTCTGCTTCAGCTGACGCTAAATATCCAAATAATTATTTAGAAAATAATTATTAATATTAACATCGCCTTCGGTTCTGGGCTGGCCGTGCCAGTCATCATCTGAACTTTTTACAGTAGTGAGAAATAAGAAAAGAATAATATATTTTATTTATTAGAGTAAATATCAAATTATGAAACACTTCATGAGTCGCAGACGAATTTAATTTCCGCTTAAGCGGACTTTTTCTAGGTATTTCTCTCCGGGAAAATAATTAAAATTACTGATAAATTCCTCTTCACGTAAATTTATTTCTTATTCGTTTATTTTATCAGCCTTATATAAATGCAATAACTGTCGATAAAATTTATAAACCAATTTATATTCTTCAATTCTTTATGATATTTTTAACCTCTTATCTAAGATTTCTATTACCCCTGCGCCAAGAGATAAACAAACTAGTGGAGGTAGTGCTAACGATGATAATCCCGATGTACTAAATAATAATTTACTAATAGATAATCCGATTCCAATTTTATAAAAATATAAGTAACTTTTTCTGTATACATACAAGCGTTTTTGTAGATATGTTTCCATTTATAACATATAGATAATATACTTTTTTAATTACGTTCAAATATTGAAATAGTAGTTTTCTCATTTAAACGACACGGTATCTGTTTGAAAGAATATAATATATCATAAAAATCTTTGCCTCTGTTGACATTAATTATCACATATACACAGTAATGACCACATAAAACAAAAGAATTCATTTGTAGCTGCGTGCTATTCCACGCAATATTTTTTCCACTACTTAGTAAGTATTTTTTAATTTTTTCTGGTGGAGATATTCCAAAACTGTCAAAATATAAAATATTTCTTAAATATGGTTTGTTTATGTAACATACCCAGTGTGAGCCATAACAATTAGAGGGTTGAAAATTAATTACACCTTTCTAATTTTTTTTGGTAACATGTCAATTGCAAAAACACCTCGAAAATTTCGTGTAGCTTCCTGAGGCAAACCCGAATTTTTCATAATATTAGATATTTCTATATTACTTAACCCATTTTTTCTATCAATTTTATTCCTTGTCCATATGTCTTTGTCTTCTTTTTTTTTATACCACCTCCAAAGGCTTTTTGTGCTAATTTAGTACCAGCATAACCAGCAGCACCAATGCTTTGGCTACAGCTAACGCTGCAGGAATTAGAGCTGGTAAAAATTCACCTATCTGTGTTGGGGAAATTTTGATATTACAAAATTTTTTCTTCTCTTTTTTACACTTTTTAATTTCATCAATCTGATTTTCTCTTAATTTAATAGTATTATTAGGTCTTTCTGTTAAATCGAATCTTATATTACAATCTATTCTTTTTTCTTTACAAACTTTCGAGTTTCTTTATTTGATTAGGTGATAAATATACTATATAATCATTCATTTATTTAATTAAAAACTACTTCATTTCCAAATAAATCTTTCCATCTATGATATTCATATTTGCAATTCTTTGAGATTCAACTACGGCATACATATAGTAATTAACATTTTGATAACTTTTAACGTCCAATTAACTTCTTCAGATGATTTTGTTTTACTAAATAAATTTTCATCATTTTCTTTTGTTACGTCAAAAGCAACAACTAAATAGAGGTTACAAAAATCTTTATAGCTAACGCACGTACCTTCATCCAAATCTTTTTATAATTACAAGAGAAGAATGCGGCATACAAGCGTTGTAAATCCTCATTATTCACCTGATATTCATAAGTAGGATGTTGGGTACCATTGATTTTAATATTTATTCTTTATAAATTCATATTATCAAAAATCATCATTGACTTGGTAAAATTATCGTTTCGTTCAGCTTTAGAAAAAACTATAAAAACTCTAGATATTTTATTTTGATTATTTACAACGCGCCAGTTTCCACTTCCAGAAGACCACAAATTACTACGGTAACAATTAAGTGCATTCCATTCACAAAGAAAGTTAGATTTGCTAACTAATAATGAAGTTAATATTTTTTCCGTTTCTAATGAGGGTTTTACTATTGGGATCCACAGACTAATATCAGATATTTCATAATCATAATTTCCATCAACTTTAGGGTGTAATATATTTTTCACTCTATTTTTACGTAATTCAATGCGAATTTTTCCATTCAAAACTTTGTTACTATCTCGTACAAACCGGAAAGTTTTAGATAAGGGAATAAATTTTGTAATAGTTTTTTCATCTTCTGTTAACAACTATCTCTCTAAATATCCTTTATTGAATGCAGTATTATTTGTGATTTTTGAAATAATAGTTTTTATATCAACGTCTAAATATTTAAATTTTACCGATTTATCTTGCGCCTCATATTTGTATTGAGACGTATCTGCTGAATCTGCTGTGTCTGGATACCAACACAATTGTGATGCTGAAGTATCAGAAACATCTCCAGAAAATTCAATCAGATTTGAAATTAACGTAGCAACGCCCACATAATTTGTTTCTTCTATTAATGCCTCTTCATAGATTAGCCTGACATAGTCAAAAACATTTATCCCATTATTTGATATAGTTGCATAATTATTTGGATTGTTTTTAATTTTAGATTTGACAAAAATATAAGCACCTGATAAATGTATCCATCCACTTATATTAGTTTCCAGTGTATACTATTCAAGTTCTTCCACATTGATATTACTTTCTCTTATTTCATTGTAAGTATAACTTTTTGTTGATTCATCGATTACAGGCATTTCATCAATACGCCATAAATTGTCCACAACGCTTTCCATTTATTTAAATAAAAAGAAGTCTGATGAAATCAGCCACAGAGCCAAAGGCGAAGTCTTTTAAGAAACTTAAGCATTCAGCAGATTTTTAATAATCTCCTTTGATTTTTTAGTTAATCGATTCGCCCTGCCTGTCTTAGCCTTTTTCAATCCGTCGCCTCGTAAATGTTCATTCATCGATTTTTCTTTCATTTTGTTTAGAATTGGATTTATAATTTCTTCTTTATAAGTAGAAAACGGCCGCGATTTTACGTATGTAGACGCTATATTTTTAATTCCTGAAGTCACACCTTGAATGATATCTTCTTTATTATTTTTCCAAAAAGGTTTTAATATATTATGATATAAAAAGCCTAGTGAAGGTATAGCAAATTTTTTTATAGATTGAAAAATATTTCCACCTCTAATATCTCTATGATATTTAAGACCAAACCCATATTGTTTCGGAAATAATTGTTTTCTATGAACAAGTGCCATTTATTCTACAAGAAAGACTTACTGAATATCTAGTACAAAATTTAAGCACTCTCCATTAAAATTTATCAATTGATTTAGCTGATTTGTAACGGAAATGCGAATATTAAATATATAATCCGTACGATTAATTGGTAAATATTTCGGATGCGTCGGTTCAATATTAATTAAAGATCTAGGCAAAATATTTGGGGTAAAAGCGTATATAACAACACTTTTGAGATTATTTTGATAACTAGATGAAACTAGGGAGCAGTGAATCAAGATTTGATCAATATCTTTGGTGATATTTCCAATTTTTGTTGCATAGTTTATTCCTGATTTATATATTTTTTTATTAAATTCTAAAAGTTCATATATCTTGCCGTAGGAAAAGTCAATTTTATAATCTATGTCACGTATAATTAGCATAAAACGATTAGTTGCATAATTTACATCAAAATAAAACGGTGGTGTTTCAAACGTTCCAAAATATTCTTGGATATAATTATTTAATTCATTTTCATCGTACAAACCGTTTGGTAACTAATATTTTTCACGCCGATTCATTTCTATCGTCTTCTTTCTTGATTTCGTTATTGTTGAGTTCGGCCTGCGGAGCCGTAGTCCCTTTCAGGTACGCTGCGAAGTCGTTTTTACCAGACTTGTATTCGTTTCGCTCATGAGGGCTTCGCCTGAATTTTATTTCGTTATTTTGTACTCTTCAGTAATGTTATCCCAACTATTCCACAGACTTGCTGTTTTTAAAGCAATTTCAACTTTTAATCCATATAAATTAATAGGACTTTCAGAATAACTTATTTTATTCAGTTTAAAAAAAGCAAGCGTCCACAAGGTGGACTAGTGCTCCGCATGTAGCGTCAAAAATATCTTTTTGTGATCTGATTTTTTTATGAGTTTCAGGTTTAACAATTTATCAAGTATTTCCACGCATTCATTGTATACATCGGTTGAATCATTTCCGGCATTTTTTGACGCAATTAATAGATTAAGACGTTCTACCATTTCATTCGGATTTGAAACAATACCGCTTCCTTTTTCATAGAAAGGAATTTTTCGAATATCTTCTAAAACACTTTTATATTTTTTCAACTGTGAATACACATATTGTAGATTATCAATTTTTTTTTTGTTCTTGTGATTTCTTAGCGTTTGTAAGGTGCGCATTTAGTGATTTCAATTTAGTTGATATTTCGGGAATCGTTATATCAAATTTTGCATTTCGACTTCTAATGTCTAACGATAATAAATGTGAAGGTTTTTCAAATTTTAATTGTTTTTCAATAATATCAAAATTTAAATCTTTATTCGGATCTAAGCTTATTGAGGCAGGCGACTTCGGAAAAGATAATAAATTCGCTGCGCTCATGAGGACTTTGTCCGAATTATCTGATTCGCTTACATCATCGCCTTCAGCATTCGCCTTTGGCTCTGGCCTGATTTCATCAGCATTCTTTGGAACATTTTGTCTTCGAGTTTGGGCAGGTCTTGTTCCTCAATTGCTAAAACATTTTTTGGATTCGCTTTGCTCATAAGAATTTGTTGTGTAAATTCAGTAATGTTATCAAGCTTGTCAGTTATAGGTTTCTATAATTTTTTTATTTCTTCCTTCGTTAAATGTTCTTTAAATTGTTTTAAATGGATCCTGTTTTTTATTATTTCACGATTTTTTAAAATGGCGTCAATTATCTCAGTTTTACTAGCCGTGTTAGTCATTTATATACTATGAAACACCGAAGTCTGATCCAGTCGCCATCTAGGATCATTTGGATCAATTATTTGTAGAATCCTGTCTGCGAAGGTTTGCGACTAAACGTAAAGCCCTTCAAATTTTTTTAGAATTTTTGCATTCGTTTTGAATTTTTTATTTTACAACTTGATTTTTATTTTAGATTTAATTAATTAATAATTCATGTCCAACACTTCATGAGTTGAACAAGAGAGAATAATTTGCCCGCTATCAGGATTCGAACAGCAGCGAAAGTGTGCACATGTTAAGAGCTAAACCTTAACCTAAACCTAAAAATCCATCAACTCATTGAGTTGTTACAATACTCATATATGTGCATACATGATTCCTTATTCTACTATCTATAACTACTGTTCTTGCTCATTGGCTTACCAGGTGTTTTATTTATTTATATACTGGAATGGTACATAAAACAATTTATTTACAAGCATTTAATAAACAGTATAGTTGTTTCTATAATTAGTTTTGAGCGCTAGAACCACTACCAGCAGCCGCCTGCGGCTGAGAGCTCCAGCTGCTTTTGCTCCGCCCTCGGTTAGGGTATTTAGATAATAGATAATTATTTGAAGTCATTAATTCTAGTTAAATGGCTCGTCGTATATAGGTAAAGTCATGTATGAAAGTTTATGTTTAATGTGTTTATTGTCCGTTTTCCATATACTTGTCATGTTTAGAGTTAGTGGATTGTCTTTTGTCCTGTAACGGTAGACGTTGTCGGATAATTTGTCAATGTATGTTTTCAGCATTTCTGTCTGTGTGTTGTCATGTAGTTCAGTTATTCTTGTATATCTGTTAGAGTTTGTAGCTAATCTTAAACATTTATTCTGAAATCTTTGTAGTTTAGTGACTTGAAATTTAGAAATACCACACCAAACCGGCGCACCATATGTTATGGCTGGTCTTATTACAGTTTTATAAAGCTTAATTTTATTGTGAACCGATAAACGACTATTTTTGGCTAAGAGCGGATATAAAGTCCTTAGTATTGCATTGCCTTTGGTTAGTGTGTTGTTGACTTGTGTAATAAAATTTAGTCTCCTATCTAAATGTATACCAAGATATTTGACTGCAGGTGACAGATCAATCTTTTTGTCTTTAACTTTTAATTTTGTAGAAACATTTATATTAGTGAATTTTTTAGTAAAGAGGATAGTTTCTGTTTTATCAGGGTTTATTTGGATAAGCCAGTCGTCGAAGTATTTCTCTAATAAATTAATGTGTATCTGTACTTGTTTGTTGGCAACTTCCCCGTAAAATGAATGTGCATAAATTGCTGTGTCATCAGCATAGAGTGCTAATTTATTTTTTGGGAAAGAGGGAATATCATTAATGAAGATTGTGAACAACTTGGGTCCAAGGACCGAACCTTGTGGAACACCGGCTTTAATGGGTTTAGGTTCTGATATAGAATTTTCTATTTTTACTCTGAGTGTGCGGTCTGTAAGGTAAGATAAAATTAATTTTGTGACCGGTTCGGGAACTTTGCACTTTAGTAATTTGAATATTAATCCTTGTGTCCAGACTCTGTCAAAAGCTTTTTGTATATCGAGTAACGTTAGTGAAGTTGTTTTTTCTTTGTTAAAGTTTTTCATGATGTCTGTTACATGTTGAGAGCTCGACGCCTTAACTTCTGCGCTAACGCAGTTTAGCGATAAGCGTACACAAAGCCGACTAGTACAGTGCGATGCGGTTTGCGTTATTTACGGTATTTGTGTTAAATAAATGAATACATCCTTGCCTATTCATTTTATTAAAGCCGTTTATTAAATTCATTACAACATTAATGAATTAGCACCAAAATGGCCTTTTATATTAATAATTATAGGACGAAGCGGTTCTGGTAAAACAAATACTGTTGTCAATCTTTTAAAATATTTATTTTTTGATACTTTTTATTTGTATGCAAAAGATTTAGAAGAACCTTATTATCAGTTATTACAAAATGTGTTTGATGATGAAAAAATTCGGCCTAAAGAACCTCAAAAAAAACCGATAATTGAATCGTACTTCTCATCAGCTATAGAAGACTTAGTCGATGTAGACGAACTGGATAGAGATAAACAAAACTTGATTGTTGTTGATGATTTCGTAACGGAAAAAGATCAAAAGAAATTGATAGATTTAGCTATACGCGGAAGAAAAATGAATGCTTCAATGATTTATATAACGCAGGATTGGTATAGAGTGCCAAAATCGATTCGTTTACAATGTAATTATTTTTGAATATTTCCATCGTGTGATGGTAATGATATAAGCTTAATATTTAGAGAAAAGGGGTTGGATAAGAAACTCAGGAAATATTATGAAAATAACATTAAAAATTTTGAATGCTTAACTATTGATTTCAAAACTCCTGAAATGAAATAAAGAAAGAATTTTACGCCCATAAATGACTGGCAGAGCCAATCCAAAGTCAAAGACTGGCAGCGTCAGCTCAGAGACAAAGCCGAAGACGATGACATCTGAATACGTTCTTAGAAAAAATAGAAAAAAAGGTGGAAAATCAACAAGAGGACTACCTGGTATAGGATTTAATCTAACAGAAAATGGCGATTATGATATCGCAAGACACCAATTAATTAATGTAAAACAACCAGAAAATCATGGTGATGCTGTTAATTTACAATATTTAGCGTCAGCGACCGATAATATGATCAAAAAAGATGATTCAGAAAGCGTTTTAAAAATTGTTAAACCTGAACTCAGTAATATGATTAAAAAAGATGATTCAGAAAGCGTTGTAAAAATCGTTAGGCAATCGTTAGATTCGGCGAATATAAACGCTACAAAAACATATATTGATATTGGTAATAGAAGATTAGTTAAAACTGCTGATGCAATTGATAAGTATGATGTTGTCAATAAAGGGCAACTAGATATTTACGGAGAAAGATTAATTAATTTGGAAACTGAATTCATGAAAAAAACTTATCATTCTATTTTACAATTTGTAGGAAAAATTCGTTTTGTTAAAGAAGTTCATGGACAAAAGGCTGTTACTTTGCTTGACATTTATTTTGATGGTGAAGTATTTATTAGAATACCAATGGATGTGGAAGTTCTACTCAACGGCTAATTTGAAAGATTTGGATATTAGTACTAATAAAGGAACAATAGATTTTTCAAAACCGTTTATTGTTAGAGAATCTGACCTTTTATCTTTTAGAATAAAAAAAGAAAAGGTAAACACAGATGAAAATCTGGGTGGTTATAACCATAATAAACCTTATCTATTAAGTATTCCAATTTTTTTTTATATGTTAGTCAAGTTATCTTTATAATTATTAGTCTTTGAGCTTCATGCGCATTGCGCGTTTACAAAAGTGAATTTAAATAAAAATGGTATCTCTACTGTTTGTTGTACAGTAAATGGATTATTGTAAAATATGCAAAACCAAAACTAAATCCACTGGAGAACCAGAATTTATTGTAAAATATAAACGCTGGAGAAGAATATCAACTTGCAAAATTTGTCAATGAGTAAAAAATAATATTTCTAAATCACCTAAAGATATTTTTATTTTTGAATTATTTAAACCCGCTAGGAAAAAGTATCCAACACGTCGCTTTCAACACAGAGGTATTGATAATACTTGGCAAATAGATATTTATGTTTTTTATAGACCAAAAGGAAAAGCAGAAGATCCAAGCTATTCTTTAAGAACAAAGACAGAGTCGAAGACGAAGCCGAATGATTTTAATAAATTTAAAAAGATCAATAATGGTTTTATCTATATTCTAGTTGCTGAAGACACCTTCTCCAAATATGTATGGGCAGAACCTTTAAAAACTAAATCAGGATTAGAAGTAGCTAATGCGTTTTTAAAAATCATACAACAAGCGATTAAAGATAAGCACAATTAATTAAAAAAAGCAACTAAACTTTGTTTAGTCATTTGTCGTGCATTTGTCAGTGTTGGTACTGTTGGTTGACATTATCGATTGTTGTTGTTGGTTGCCCGTGATTTTCTTAAAGCGTAAGTATTAAAAAGAAAGATTACCTATAGGTATTTGGAGGTGCTGAAATCACATATGAAATCTTGTTTGCAAGTACATATAAAAAGGCATCCCGATAAAATATCCAGAATTCATCAAGACCATTATAAATATTCCCGCCCGATCTTTTCATTATATACCTATATCAGTTTATCAATTGCAGCAAAAAATGGAAGCAAAACGTTTCGGTGTAAAAACTAGCCTTCTAAATGAACTGAAACTATTTCAGTTGAAGTTGAAAACGCAAAGGATGAGTAAGCCTAGGAATTATAACGTTACAATTAGCGGTCTCGCTGGTACGCGGGAAACTACAATTTTTGTCACAGGAGTAGAGGTGACATTAGATAGCCATATATTTCACATTCTGAAAAACCAGTATGTAGATCGAGGATGTGAAAAGATTTCATTAATTATTTTTGGAGTAACGGAGATTGATGTTAAGTTTCAGTCACAACATTTAAACGACGCATTTTATAACCAAAGGTAGGTAGGTACTTAAAAGCTAACAACTTGCCTTTAATTTTGCACATTTCTTGTTATAGCTCAGCCACTTGGACACCTAGTCCACCAAAGGAAACCTAATAACAATCAAGTAATCATCTAAATAAATAGGAGTAATTATTAATAAACTCTTTTTCAATCTTAATATTTACAGAAATATAATAATATAGATAATTAATGCTGTAGTTATTTGTATGTTTTAAGCAGCTGAAAACAAAAGATAAGATGATAAAATCGCAACTGGTTTTTGTCATAAGTCATATATTCAATAATATATGACTTATGTGTGCTGAAGGGCTCCACTGCTTTTTATTTACCCTTGAAAATCAGGGTGTTTTACCTTAAAAAGTGCTGTGTGCTGAAGGGGCTCTTATAGTAGTAACTATAAAAAAAATATCATTCTAAAATATTAAAAAGCAAACATACCTAAAGAGCTTGCTTAAATAGTATATGATAGTATAAAATCATAATCAAGGTTTTTTTTATTTACACATAGCAAGTTTATGGACAAGTGACCCAGAATGTTTTAAATACTAAAAATTTTTTTATTTTTAAACATATTCTGCTGTTTATTGTGGATCATGTATAATATATAATCAGAAATTGAATAAAAAATCAGAACTACTTAAGTTCAGTTGAAATGAGTACACATGCTGTTATGGAAATAATACCTACTTAAATTTAAAACTTTAGTGATTTAGACGCCTGATGCCTCTCTTGTTGAAATTATAATTAGATATCATAATGCTATCAATATAAGAAAATGATGTGTTTTTGCACAGTCTTTTTAGAATCATTTCATATATTATTGTTATTATTATTATTATTATTATTATCAACTGAGATTATTTGCTGAGGTTAACACCTTTACAGCAAAAATATAACTAACTACAGTTTCGTGTTGAACAAAAAAGAAACACAAGTTTAATTTAAATGATAGAAATAATTGTCAAAATTAATCAGAAGTTAATAAGAGTAAATGCTCTTTATTGTAAAGCGTCATATTGTTTCTTGAAGGAAGAAACAGTAACAGCTGCAACAACGTCATCAGGTAAGATATTCCAAATATCATATGCACGATTTGTCAAATAATTCTTCCTTACTGTTGTTTTAAAAGGCTCTTTTTTCAGTTTATAAGAATTAACTCTAGGTCTGTCATTGTTTTGGCTTTGCAAGAACTCTCGTGTTGCTCTAGGAAACAATCCATGAGTAAGCCGAAAAATTTGAATTGCATCTGCCCTATTTTGACGAGTACGTAGTTCTGTTAGTTTTGTTCATACGAAACTTGTCTCGAACAAGATGTCCACCTAGTGACTAGGTGCTGAGCTTTTTCCAGCAAATCAACATCCCTTAACAAGTAAGGTCTCCAGACTGGAATGGCGAATTCTAAATGCGGTCTTATATAAGTAATGTAGACTTTTGAAATAAAATTGTTTGAGGGATTTGGGAAAACGTGCTTTAGCAAATAAAACATTTTACGCGCTCGACCCGCTGATGCTAAACATTGCTCAGACCAATCTAACCTATCATTTACAATGACCCCTAAGTCTTTGTTTGAGGATTTTACACTCAGCAATTTGGGTTGTTGTGGCCACACTGTAGTGCACAGCGTTTTTTTATATTCAGTGGTATTTGCCACTTTTCGCTCCATTGAAAAATTAAGTTAAGTTGGTCTTGCAAGTCTGTGACAAATGGATTAGCAAATAACTTATTATCATCTGCATATGCTGAATAACGACCCAGTGATGACAATAAATCTGCTGTATATAACAAGAATAAAATTGGTCCAAGAACTCATCCCTGTGGGACTCCACTTAATACTGGTTTTGAGTACGAAAATTTACCGCAGACTTTAACACAATAACTTCGATTTGTTAGAAACGCTCGGATCCAATCAAGCAAATTTCCTGCTACACCATAGGACTCAAGTTTTGCTAACAACAATTTGTGAGGTACTTTATCAAAGGCTTTACTGAAATCAAGGTGAATTATGTCTACAGGTTGGTTAGAATGTAACATTTTTGTCCTTAGATTTGTGCAAGATAGCAAATTTGTGACAACTGACCTGCCTGGTATTAAATTATTTTTTTGCATGTAATCTAATAGTTCTTTGACTATCATTTTTTCCATAAGTTTACAGCATGCCGACGTGAGACTTACAGGTCTATAGTTAGCAGGATCAAGTTTATCTCCTGACTTGTACAAGGGCGTGATTGTTGCTTGCAACCACTCAAAAGGTAAAGTGCCATGACTGAATGATTTTGTCATTATTATGGCAAGTGGGCCCGACAACGAAATAGCACAAGTTTTCAGGAGTTTGGAAGGTATCAGATCCGGACCTGGCGCTGCATTTAATCAAAGGCACAAAGTTGGCTTTTTACCAGATCCGATGTAAAGTTAATATGAGACAACTCATTGAGTGTACTTTTTTTTTTTTTTTATAGAGGTTGGGAAATCTGCTACCAGACACCTGGTGGAAGATCTTCAATGCATCCAGGTAGTGCCGGGTTGAGCGATCACAGGACTCAAGCTCGACCGGCTAAAACCCTTCCCTCTCTTCACGGCTGGTTCCACCCGGAACCGCCTTCTGGCATTACTTCAGGTGGGCCGTGGTTTTCCATTATCAAAATAGTCTAACTTTCTCGTATTCCGTAGCTTCTTTTTCTTTCATTACTAGAACTACAAATTGGTTTATGCTTGTCCAATTATTTACGTTTTGCAGCATAGTCTCTATCATGTTGTCGGGGTTGAGTGTAACTTGTATTTTTATGTTACAATCCACTCTCCATCTTTCGAATCCTGGACATAGGAATAGTGTATGCTCCGGTGTGTCTACCTCCTGGCAGTACCAACAGGTGTCTGACGAAAGCTTTCCTATACGTTTCAGATAGGTTCCGAAGACACCGTGTCCACTTAGCGCCTGAACCAGATGAAAGTTTAGTTCGCCATGTTTACGGTTTATCCAGCTGTCAATATCTCGTATAAGCTGAAAAGTCCATCTGCCATTACTTACACTATTCCATCGTTCCTGCCAAATACGGACGGTTTTCTCCCTTTGAACACTCTTAGGTAAGGGCTCTGTTAGAGTTCTGGAGCGCTCCTCCACCAGCAGGTCTATAGGTATAGAGTTACCTAAAACTTGGAGGGCAGATAGCGAGACAGTGCGATAGGCTGAACACACACGAATTAATATTCTTCTTTGAACACTTTCAAGCTTATTTACATATCTCACGTGTCTAAGTGATTCCTGCCAGACTGGGCTGCTTTTTGAGTATCTTGGACCTCCTATGTTTCGTAAAACTCTTGCAACTGACGCCGCAATTCCTTCCGCTTTAGCCGCTACATATTCGACATGTCGTGTCATTCGGCAATTTCTATCAAAAATGACCCCCAGGTATTTAAGCGAGTTAGTTGTAGCAACTTCAGACACACCTACAGTAAACTTTATGGAGTCTACCTTTCTACTTCCACACAAGAGTGCCGCTTCCGTTTTGTCACATGCTAGCTCTAAAAAATTTTTTGTCATCCACTGGGTGATTTTTGCAGAAATATCCTCAGCAAGATCCCTCAATGTTACTGCATTTTTTTGCTCTAATTATTGCTGCTAGGTCATCAGCATGGCCAAGCAAAACCACACCTTTAGAAACATTCAGTCGGAGAATTTCATCGTAGAAAATGTTCCAGCACAACGGTCCCAGCACTGAGCCTTGAGGAACACCCCTAGATAGCTTTTTTACAGAATCCCCCACCACAATGGAGCGGTCGCAAAAGTAAGAAGCCATAGTTTTATGTATAAACTTGTCTTCAATTAAAGCACACATCCGTTTATAAATTAAACCCCATTCAGCCGTGTTAAAAGCGTTCTTAACATCATAGGTTACTAGTAAGCATAAGTCTCTGTTTTTTACATTGATTTTGTTCACTTCTGATACTACGTTTTTAACATATTGCAGTGCATCCAACGTAGATTTGCCTTTTACAAATCCTGACTGCCTATGACTTAAGCCTTCTTTACTAGTAAGCTCCGTTGTAACTCGACTTTCGATCAGCAACTCTAGCCATTTCCCCATAGAGTTAAGTATACTAATTGGTCTGTACTTGGTTTCGTCTGTTTTGTTTTTTTTAGGTTTTTCTAACAGGACAAGTCTAGCCTGTTTCCAGATAGTAGGAAAGTCTCCACAGGCAAGGAGTTCGTTTGCCAAGTTACAAAATATGTCGGGTCGTTCTTCAACCGCTGCTTTTATCAATTCAGCTGGAATTCCATCGGGTCCTGGAGCCTTCCCCTTTTTTAATCTTTTACCAGCACAGCAAATCTCATCAATGGTAAAAGGAGAGAATTCAACATATTCTAGAGAGATGTCACTCGTAACAGAGGTGTAGCCCTCGGAAAAAAGTTCAGTTATAATTGTATCAAGTTTCTCTTTTCCCAAAATTCCTGTCCCTCCCGACATTCCTAGTTTTTTCCTAACTATTTGGTACCCACTACCCCATATATCATTATCAAGGTCTTCTACTAAATTTGTCCAGCATTTCTTTTTTGCCTCTTCTATAGAGATATTTAGCGACTTTCTAGAGCAGAGGTACTTACCTCTTTTTATAGATCTTTTCACCGGGTCTTTTTCTCGAAAATAATCTTTTCTAAGTTTGATGCAACTTTTACGAATAGTAGCTATGCTGTTGGACCACCAATAAACTTCTTTTTTTTTTCTCTTGGAATATTTTTAGAAAAGGATTTATTAGCAGCATTTTTAATTGCCGCACTGACAACATCAGGTAGATAGGTATTTCGTACATTTTTTAGCAATTCCCATGTAGATACAAATTCTTGAATAAACTTTGGCGCTTGTGCTTGTTTTATTTTCCACTTACTCGCAGGTCGCATTATATGATTGTTTAGAGGTTCATCTAAAAAAACGTTAAAATAGATGTTATTATGATCTGATAAGTTTTCCTCTTCAGAGTTAACATGCCAGTCACTTATTTGATTTATCATATCAGATGTAACCATTGTGATATCTATATACGAGCTACTGTTGTTTCTTTTAAACGTAGGTGTATTGCCGTTGTTAGCTACAATTAGATTTAATGCAGCACACATTTCTGCAAGCAGAAGTCCTTTTCGGCACGTTTGTTGGCCGCCCCATAAAGGATTTTTTGCGTTAAAATCACCACATAAAATAGTGCGTTTAGTATTATGTCTACGAATAAGGGCTTCTATTTCTTGTAAGAGTATATTATAAAAATTCCAGGTAACACTGGGACTTATATAGACAGCACACACATTGAACAAACTAAATTCTACAAATAAATAATGTAAATGACTAGAAAAATTTTTAACGCTTAAATTAGTATTATTAATTATCACAGCAATATCACAGTTTTTATCACAGATACAATTTTTAAATTTATTGATACGTTGCTTATTTGGCTCACTAATTATAAGAACATCACAGACTTGTTCCCTCGCTGTGTTAATTACGAGATCCATTGCAGCCCGGTTTCTATTTAGGTTCGTTTGTAGTACCTTTATTTTCGATTTTTCAGTCTATTACTCTCTACATCTATGTTAACGTCTTCCCCTTGTGGATTTTCTTTTGTTGCATTCGATAACACGGATGTTTGTCTAGAAATTCGTGTTTTACCCTTCAACTCCTGTATCAGGCTTTTATACTTCGGGCAAGCCCACGTACCTGCTCTGTGACCATCAACACTACACCCATAACACCAAAGTTTTGCAGATGTACATTCTCTGGACATGTGGCCCTCTTCCCCACATTTTAGGCATCGACCTTTAAGGACGTCTCTTTTTTCTGGGTTTGGACACGCATCCGCAAAATGTCCAAAGCTATGACATTGGTAACATTTTGGTGGTCTTAATCTCTCTTCGATTCTACATCTGCTCCACCCCACTTTTATTCTTGAAGATTCTAAAAGCGTGCTTGCATATTTAGCTGGCATTTTTACAACTGCAAATCTTGTATTATTTATCCCTTTAGGGGATAGATAAATCTCCATTTTTGGTTTTTCTTTTATAATTTCGATAATCGCCTCTGTAATTTCTTCTATCGTATCGTCTTCTTTCAGATCTCTTATAAGAATTTCCTTGGTATTTACCACTTCAGTAATCGCTTCAATGCCTTCATCCGCTTTACCTAACTCTTCCATAAATTTAAGCCTTCCGTCACTATTGTCGTTCTTTGTGTCGATTTTTATTTTAATAGATCCTTTTTTGGTTTCAGAGACAGCTAAAATTTTAACACCAAACTTAGACGGGTCTACGGTTTTCTTCATTTTACGCACTACATCCTGATAAGTGTCGTTTTTTTTTAACTTTACTTCCATGGCTTCTGTTCTGAAGTTAGAATTTACTGGCTTGATGACGCCTCTACCATGTACTGCCTTAATTATGCTGATTTGTTCGATTTCTTTTTCGTTGCGAAATACATATTCTGTAATTTTCCTTAGATATGTGTACTCCGTACCGGTTTGAACAATGAGTAGTTTGCGATTGCAACCCCTTATTTTGTTAATGTTTTTAACTTTGTTCAAGATTGTCAACAAATTATTAGAGTCTTTAGATGTATTATTGCCCCCCGTTACATAGATTATTTTAGTAGACGGTTTAGAAGGACACAGATTCGTATCTCCCAGAACCTGACACGACGTCTCCGCATAAACCAGACTGCCAGTTTGCACCATTTCTTGGTTTACTGCTACCTGGAGAGCTGGGTACATACCAAGTATGTTTTTAACTAGGTGGTCTTTATTTAACTCTCCATCTGTAATAATCACTACATCAACGTCTTCACCGATAGTATCAATCCCTATACATTCGTCTAAAATTCTTGTTTTAGTCAATAAGAATTGCGGCCATTCATTAGGTAGTAGATTTCTTAACTCATCGTCGTTGTCATGTTCTAGAGTGAGTAATTCCCTAATCTCACGCGTTGCACCCAACTCATCTCCACATTTCAGGCATATTCCCCCAGTTTTCCTGTCATCTGTCTTTACATTTATTTTTCTCATAAGTGCCGATATCATGGTATCAGTAGTTATCTGGCTCAGTTTAGCATTTAAATTGTTGATCATTTCGGTCATATCACTTTTAGTTGTGTTTTTATCTCTACATTTCCGTACTGCTTTCTCAGTCATACCCTTTAGTTCTTTTGTAACCTGTACCATCTTTAATCTTAATCTGTAATCGTCTTCCTCAGTTACGTAAACGTCTTCCGTTCGTCCTTTTTGCGGAGTCTTGCTTATCTTTCTTTTCTTGGAAATCATCTCTGTGTCATCCCAAGACAGATCTATCACCGACGTGTTTCCAGATTCATTCAAATCTGGAGCACTTCCTCTTCTATCGCCCGTTCTGCTTAAAAAGCTTTTTAGAATATCCTTATCTCTCGCCTGGTCCGTATTGAAAAAGATACCATCATCGGTATCTTTAGAAGAAAGTGTCTTGTTGCCCCCCCCGTATCCGATGGGGCAGACCAACGCCTCAGCGTTGGTGAGGGACTCCTTGTCAGAGACAAGACCCTCCCGGGGAAAATCCGGAGTTTTACTAGACATCATCAGTGCTTTGAGCAACTCTTAGCTTTCACTTCTCATAGTCGAGCTTGTCTGGCAAGGGTGTCCCTACCAGGGGCCTCTTCATGCGGCCCCCGCCAGCATAACCTCAACAATCATTGAAGCTACTTAAGCCTCCCCACTACGACAAAGTGGTTGCTCCTCGGGGAGGCCATTGAGTGTACCTGTAGGCATAAAAGACGGTATATTGTTTACATTGTTTAAATTGTAGGTAGCAGCAAAACTGTCAGCTAAAGTGTTTGCAGTTTCTGTATGATCGGAGCAGAGTAGACCTGAAGCATTTCGTACTAAAGGGACCGACACACGACCAGAGATAAATTTACATGAGAGTAAAATAATTTTGGTTCATTTAATATGTAATTTTCATAATTGGACCTGGCTAATTGTAGATCTAATTTTAGTTGGTTAGAAAATCTTTTATGAGCAGAAAAATTATCTTCAGTAGGCTGCCTTTTAAATTTTTTCCGAAATTTAGTTTTGTATTTTATTTTGTCAAGCATATGTTGGTTTATCCATGGTTTATCTATTCTTAGTCGGCTTGTAAACAGTCTGGAAAATTTGTTTTGATATAAGTTTGTAAAATCGAGTTAAAGTATTTCCATTGTTCTTCCACATCTAGTGAATCTAAACCATTCCAGTCGTAAGCTAAGAGATTTTTGTCAATCCGAGAGTAGTCAACAATTGACGTTGTTTCAATTCTTGCATTAGACTCAGAATATATCATAATTTGTAACTCAATTTCGATCTTGGAATGATCAGATGTACCTACAGGATTCGGGACGTTTAAGGACGATACGAGATTAACGTCAGATAAAATTAACAAATCAAGTAATGCAAGACGTTGTTCACATCTAAATCGTGTAGGTTCATTGACTATTTGTGAAAAATTAGTCTCCAACAGCAATTCAGTAAATTTTATTTCGGTAGATGTTTTCCCCCTTGTGTTTTTATCAGACCAGTCAATACCAGGAAAATTGAGCGAACGGAAAAAAGTTGGCTAAATTATCTTGAATTGTATAAAGAGCAAAAAAGCAAAGTGTGAATTAGTGTAGATTATATCTATTTCTCCTGAACCTGAAGGGCTCAAAACTGTTTGCGTCTGCTTAAAAAGCAATTTTTATTAATATTATATCAAATAGATTTCCGTATAAATTCGCTATTGTCAATTATTATTTTTATCAAATTTAGGACAAGCACTTTAATATATTACTTAATTATGTTGTTTAATTATTATGTTTATTATGTATCCAATAATGCATATGATAAGCGATGTAAAAGCCGAGCACAAATAATTATTAGTTATCTTTATCTACTATACGAACGAAGTTTTTTCAGCCGCAATTATAATATTTTAGTTTAATTCAATTTTACCATATAAGCTCAGAATTTTGGAGTATCTAAGTTAAACTGACATTATGAGGTAATCTTTGGCATCTTCCGCTAAATTGCCTAATAATGCTTTCCTAATATTTGTGACTCTAATAATGTTTTGATATAACTGTGACTTTTAAGTATAAAAACATTATAATGAAAAATGCACTTAAAAAAAATCACAACTGTCAAATTTTGCTAGAGCTACAAAATTTTCCCAATAAAAAAAAGTTATTTCAAATGTTGCATAAAAAATTTTACTGCCAATTGATACGCGTTCAATAGTTATCCTATTATAATTGATACCTACTGTGTCGGTATAAAATATTTTTCTTTATTAAACAGGTATATGTCTTTGCAAGTCCAGAAAAATTTTTCAACTATGGCTGGAAAGAGAAAGACACGACGCAGAAATTAAAAGTTAGCATATTATTAACATAATTATAACATAAATAACATAATTATAACCGTGCTTGCCAAAGCAATTTTTGCAGCAGTTAAAAAAGATGTCACTCGATGCTTCACTGAAATTGAAAAATGATGCCAAGAAGCAGTATTTGCAACCGTTTCTGACAAGATCTCGTAATTGTTTCAAAATGGGGTTGCTATGAGACAACCATCACAGTAAATATAAGTAAAAACCCAGTGAGAACGAGTGCGTAATCTGTTTGTTTTTTTTGTTCATTTATATTTATTTCAAATAAACCTTATTTTAATATTGTGCATCATATTTAATTCAATTCATTTTTTTTATATCAGTGAAATAAAAAGTGTTTGATATTCGTCAAAATTATAATTTAAACATAAACTGAACTTGTACATAATGTAGATATATACACTAACAAATGTAAAAATAAAATATAGTTGCAAATTAATTAAAAATAGTTTTTGAAAATTCTGTAAGAGTATAAGTCTGTTTTTATTAATTTTACTTTAATTTGTTCTTTAAAGTGCTTTATCGGAAACTGTTTAAAACTGGATGGTAAAAAATTGTACAGGGTGGTTCATTCACAATGGTTTTCATAGGTTTCTCATTTATCCGACCATCACACAAGAAAATGAATAATACATTTTCGTGCTAGTTTTTACATATAAAAAACATTATTTTTACTAGTTTTGTGCTGTTGTCTTTTGTTTTAAGGTTACAGCTTTTTTTTTATTTTTTTTTTTTATTTCCTGAAGACTGTTGTATTGTCTTAAGTTATGAAATTATTCATAATGTTACTAATCAATATTTTTGCATAGAATAGAATGATTTAACTATTTTTTCAATTTTTCGACATATAAACCAAAGTTACTGTTAGATTTAGAAAGCTTATTATTAATTTTGTAAACATAGTTAGCATAAAAAAAAGAGAGTTGTGTCAATAAAATATAGAGACAGACCATTTTTTTATTAAAAAAAAAAACAGATCTGGTCTTTCAAGCCAGATCTTATAATATTTATTAAGGTTCGTACCAACATTATTGGTCCTTCGTGCCTCCGAGACAAGCAGTATGGAAACTCGGAGTCGAAGAAAGGAACGAGTAGATATCACAGAGACTGCAGTTGCCAGCAACGAGAATAGGAATGTGAAGAATAGTGAATCTGCAGTGAATAGAAAAGAAGTGGAGTCTATAGTAGTTTTTCAGTCCCATTCTAGAGGTTGCTCTGATACTGCCGTAGAAAGATCTGGAACATCGAAAGCACAAACAGAAAGGTCAGTAATATCTAAAATGAGTACCATGAGTAGACGAAGGATCTTAGAAGCAAAGATCCAAGTAGATCAAAATATGGCAGGGTTACTTCGAAAACAAATAGAGTGTGAGCAAAGACTATTAGAAAACAGGTTAGAGTAAGCAAAGATTGATGAGGTAGTGGAAATTGATTTGGAAAATATCAGAAGTAAACACTTTTGAAAAGGTAAGCGAGTGGCTTAGAGATTCAAGAGAAAATAGCATAGAAAGGAAAAGTTTGCATTTGAAAAAATGTAAAATCATTAATGACAATTGTCAAGCAAACGTCAATTCAAATAGTACCGACTGCAATGAACATATTATAAAGGAGTTATTTGCAAGACAGTCAATAGATAAAGAACTGCCTGATTTTAACGGAGATGTCAAAGAATGGCCAAATTTTTTGATGCAGTATAAACCAACTACATGGTTACTAGATTTGTCTGATGAAGAAACTATTTGTCGATTGAGAAAATCTCTGAAAGATGAAGCTAGACGTTGTGTAGAAGGTTTGTTGTTAACTGTTTCTTCATTTAGTAGTATTATGGATGTCTTAGCTAAAAGATTTGGAAGATCAGAATTGATAATTAGAAATTTAGTTGCTGAAGCAAAAAATATATCGTTTGTGAAAAGTAATGATTTCAAAGGCTTAACTAACTTTGCAGATATTCTTTCGAATTTAGTGGCAACTCTTCAAGCACTAAATATGACGAATTGTTTGCAATGTCCACAAATTTTGAAAAGATGTGGGTGTGATGAAGAACATCCATTGGACAAATGCAATAAATTTATAGAAATGCCAGTACAAAAAGGATGATGTAATAATGATACATAGAAAAGGAGGCTTTGAATTAAGAGGTTGGATTTGTAATAACAAAAAAGTCTTTGAGAAAATTCCAGAAAATTTACGAGGTGACGAGAAGTATTTAGATGATAAACAAACTAATCAAAGAGTATTAGGACTAAAGTGGATTCCATCAGAAGATTATCTTACATTTTCTTTAAATTTTCATAAAGTAGATAGAAATGTGTTATCAGGTCAAAAGGTTCCCACCAAAAGAAAAATACTAAAAGTGGTAATGTCACTGTATGATCCTTTAGATTTGATTGGGAATTATGTTGTTAAAGCCAAGATTTTATTGCAAGAAGTATGGCATAGTGGTATAGGATGGGAAGATCAAGTCACAGGTTTACAGTATAATAAATGGAAAAACTGGTTAGAATTTTTGAAAAATTTAGAACAGTTGAAAATTCAGAGATGCTATAATTTGAACTTTTTCGAAGATTTTGAATTGCAGTTACATATATTCTGTGTCGCAAGTGAGCAAGCATTTGCTTCTGTAGCATATTTTAGGTTTCGAAAAGGAGATTCTATTGAAATTAATTTGGTAATGTCAAGAACTCAAGTTGCTCCACTGAAAACTGTTACTATTCCGCGATTGGAGTTACAAGTTGCTGTAATGGGTTGTCGCTTAGCAAAATTTATAAAAGAAGAACATAGTTTACAGATAGCTAAAACTTATTACTGGACAGACTCGAAAACAGTATTACATTGGCTGAAAAATGATGCAAGAAAGTTTAAAGTTTTTGTAATGCATCGAATAGGTGAAATTCAAAAACAAAGTGATGTATGTAATTGGCATTGGATACCGTCTAAATTGAATATAGCTGATGAAGCAACTAGAGACAATTCAGAAACAAATTCAGATTCAAAAGGATGTTGGTTTAAAGGCCCAGATTTCTTGTACTCAGATGAAAGTTCATGGACAAGAGAAGAACAAAATGATAAATCAGTAATCACAGAAGCATTAGAATTGAAACAAGAATATGTTTTAATTTGCAATGATGATGAGAAAAAGAATAGTTGTTTACTAAACATAGACAGATTTTTGAATTATAATAAAATAATACGATCGACAGCATTTGTAATAAGATTTATAGAGAATTTAAAAAGAAAAGGCAAAGATATTTTGAAGGATGAATTGACAGTAGAAGAGCTTGAAAAAGCCAAAAAGATGTGGTGTATGAAAGTACAGAAAGATTGTTTTCCAGAAGAATTGAAGTTACTAAAGAAAAATTCAAAAATTCCGAAATCTAGTAAACTGTTCCAGTTAACACCTTATTTAGAAGACGAAATAATTTGTGTTAAAGGAAGAACTGATAATTCGAGAGAATTAGCCTATGAAACGAAAAGGCCTTTAATACTTGAAGGTAAACATTGTTTTACAAAATTACTTGTTAGGCATCTAGCATCATCTAAAGCTTGGACATAAAAGTTTACAATTGATTTTAAATGAATTAAGGCAGAAGTTCTGGATAATACAGAGTACAAGAACCATCAAGAGAATTATTGAAGAATGTAATTTCTGCAAAATCAAAAGATCAATGCCATAGATTCCCCAAATATGTCAAATTCCTAAAGAACGGTTGAACATAGTACCAAGAGCTTTTTATTTTACTGGAATAGACTATTTTGGTCCTATGTATGTTACAGTAGGAAGAAGAAAAGAGAAGAGATACGGAGTTCTTTTCACTTGTTTATCTATTAGAGCCATACATATTGAAATATCAGATTCATTAACGACAGATTCAGCAATAATGGCGATTCGAAGATTTGCAGCAAGAAGAGGTCAACCACATACTATATATAGCGATAATGGAACTAATTTAAAATCACCGGAAAAGGAATTGAAAGAAGCTTTGCAGAAAATTGATCAGAACAAAATAGAGAGAAAAATATTAGCTGAAAATATAATATGGAAGTTTATACCACCTGCAAGTCCTCATATGGGAGGAGCCTTACCTTAAACAAACAGTCTCCAAAATTAGAAGTTCTTACAACATTGATAACTGAAGCAGAACATATTATCAATAGTAGACCTTTAACTTATGTTTCAAATAGCTCCGAAGGTAAAGAAGGTGTAACTCCGAATCATTTTCTAATAGGAACCTCTAGTGCATCAAAGCCACCTGTAGTAATAATAACTCACGAAGAAATAGATCTAAAGAAATAATGGAGATATAGTCAACAGTTGTCAGAGCACTTCTGGAAAGGATGGGTTAAGAAATATTTGCCAACTCTTACTAAAAGAACGAAATGGTATAATGAAAATAGAAACTTGAAAGAAGATGACTTGGTAGTAATAATAGACAATAAGTTACCAAGGAACAACTGGCCGATAGGAAAAACTGTGAAAACATATCCAGGAAAAGATAAGAAGATTAGAGTAGCGGATGTTAAAACAAAGGAGGGAATTTTTAAGAGACCTGTAGCGAAATTATGTCTCGTAAGAGATATGGAAAAGGGTAACGAATAATTATTCGTTACCAGGGTGAAGAAATGTTAGATTTAGAAAGCTTATTATTAATTTTGTAAACATAGTTAGTATAAAAAAAGAGAGTTGTGTCAATAAAATATAAAGACAGTCCATTTTTTTTAATTAAAAAAACATAGCTTTGGTCTTTCAAGCCGGATCTTATAATATATTTAAGGTTCGTACCAACAGTTACATTTTATTAAATGAGAAGTATAGTTGACCATGACTTTAAAAATAGGGTTATTTTTTTCTATTTACGGAAAAGGTTAAATGCTTTCTCTTTATACTTTTAACAATTTTTGTCTTTTTGTTGGAAAACTATGTAAAAAGTCATAGTAGCCTTTAAAAGCATAAACATCAAAGTCAAAATATCTTGTTTCTTCGTCTGAAAATATAAAAAATTTTTTTTTTTCAAATTCATATTATCCCATACTATTCTATCTAAAAAATTGTAATTTTGAGTCCATTTCTCAAAATATTTTTGGGAATTTTTCCTCTCCCAGAGGCGAGTATGATTTTTTTTAATTTTCAACAAGTATCAGCTCCAAAATCAGCAAGAAGTACGCCGCAGAGAATGCCCAGTATAAATTTCAAAGTTTTTTTGAACCCAAAAATTTCGCGATTTTTCAAATCTAAAATTATATGATAAATTAGTCTTTAATCAAGTAGGGCTAGACTCCAAAAATGTTATTCAAATCAAAAAATTTTTATCTTTCAGAAGTGTCGTTTCACCTAACCGGAGACACAACAGAACAAACAAACAAATTCATGTTCTCAAAAACATTACGTAAATTCTTAATTTCCTCCGTAATTCTATCCTTCAAGTCTTGAATGGTGTGGACAGCATTTTTGAATATTTTGTTTTTTAAATAGAGAAACGAAGTAATCGAGGGGTGTCATAACCGGAGACCGTGGAGGATATTCAACTTTTGAATGTAGACTAATCACTAGATTATCATCAAATTCCCCTAGAAAGTTTAAAATTTCTAGTGTAATATGTGCTGTAGCTCCGTCATGTTAAACAAACCACGTTGAAGTTCATCATCATGCAGTTGCTGAATGAAAGTTGATAGAATTTGATCCCTGTGTATGGCAGTTGTTTCGGTTTCCTCAAAGAAAATCGATCCTATTATATATCTTCGAGATACAGCACACCATACGCTAACTTTCAAAGGATGTAATGGGGTTTCCCGAAATATGTGAGGATTGTCAAGAACTCCATAACCTTATAATTTATGTATTAACATGACCAGAAACATGAAACCATTTTTCTTCATCAGAGAAATATACTGTAATACTGTAATACTGTATCATATACTGTATACCTACAGTATAAGGTGCGCCTAGGAAAATCTGGTAGAAGCAGTTCGTGATACGACTGCATTTTGTAAGCATGCATATGCAAATCGGACTTTAATTCTTTTTTGGCAGGTAGAAAATACTACTTCTTCTGACAAACGCCTCAATGATTTAGATGGATCAGCTTCCATGCGCTGAGCAACATCTTCAATAACTGCCTTAGCTCGAACAGTGGATCTTTCAGCAACATTTCTAAACTTCCAGTTTCACGAAAAACATTCAGTGCTTATAAAACTCAGCTGACATAAAAGTTACCTGGGGAAATTGTTCGCCAAATTCTGCTAAACAGGTGTTAGTACTGTAGGTCCAGTTTCCATCCACAAAATGCCCATTTCGAAAATATGACTCATTGATGAAAGTTTAATACTCTGTAGAAAAAAACATAATTATGTTGGTAAAAATTGGCTGATTTATCAAAGACATGCCCAATCTGTCATTTTGAATTTTTTAAGCACCTTTGATCTTGAAAACAATCAAACTGTAAAATGAAATGCTCATCTCCGGCCCTCCAAACCTTTGAATCACTGCAAAGTAGTTAGGGTTAAAATGGCTCACTCAAACCCCCAAATTTGCAGAAAATCGCCGAACTTATTTTCTACCGTTACATGTATGATTTGAGATGTGTATGTTAATAATATGGATTCTGTAAATATTGTCAATGCATGTTACTGAGTGATGTGTGACTCTAGTTTGTTCATTTATTAACGCACACATGACTAATTACCCTTGTATATAATTTATTTTATTCATTTCATTAAGGAGTTTTCAAAAACGCTTATGGCTAGAACCAATGTCTTCCTCAATACGCGTTAAGTAGTCCCCATAACATTCTTTAGATTTAGATTTGCATAATCTCCTAATCACAGAGTATGTCCAGGGAAGTAACTATGTAATTAAAAAAAGTCCGTAGAAAGAGAAAACATATTTGCTGTCTTTGTCATATTTTTATAAAACATTCGTCGATGTCACTACTACGTTATGGCGTAAAAATTGCGGGAAAATTTGAAAATATTCATTATTTTTTAGCCACAGCGTATTTCAAACATTAAAAATCGCAGTTATAATAATTATGTTTATTGACCCAAAAGAACAGTACATACTCTAACAAACAGTATTTTTTTATGTTAATTGAATATGTTAAAAAAATAATAATAATAAAAAAATATATAATCAAGTTATTATCATTGTCATTGAAAAAAATAAACAAATTGACAGAGTTGAAAAAAAAAATTAAGTTGAACAACACTGATATCTTTACTAAAGGTGAGTGCGTTGACTCTCACAGAGTATTTAATGTTAATTTAGTATTAGTGATTGTGATATTCTAATACGAATGAGTACATCTATACGTTGGTAAATAGTGAATTGACATCTAAGCAAATTAGAATAAAATCCTTGGGAACTTTAACGTTTTTAAGTGTTTCTGTTAATTCATATGAGTTTTTTATATTGAAGTCGCTAGTTGTGTTAACTGAATTTAATATATTACTGACGAATTTACTCATGTTATAACATAGAGAATTTACATTGCTTACAACCGGTCTAAGACTGAGATTTTGTTTGTGTGTTTTCCGTAAGCAATATAACTTTGATGCAACTGTGTTGTGTTGTGTCATATTGTTGTATTCACTGTCTGATATGTAAAGACCTTTTTTTAGTATTTTGAAGGTGTCATTCGCTCTTTTTTTGTATTTTCATAGTCGGATCTTTATTCTTCTAGTAATTTTTGTGATTGTAGGGGTGGTCTTTTAGTTGTAGGGTAAAAATTGACTTCAGGTTGATGGTTATATGAATGGGTGTAATCTGGTGTAGTCTGCATTGTAAAAGAAAAATCCGTTTGTTCAAAAGCGATGCAAGTCTGCATTTGTCAGAGATAAACTTTTTGCTCATTCGATAATCTTCTATATTAAATCTTCTCAGAGACGTAAATAATCCTCCAGAAAGTTTATAAACATTGTTTGTATTTGCATCCATACTGTTTTTTATAATATGTGAAATAGTGGAAATTTGGACCAATTCTGAGTGAAACACTTTTACATTTACCCGTGCCGTTTTCCCGCGCCATTAACCAAATAATTTTATCGTGTTAGATTATTTCAAGCTGCAAATACGTTAAGGACAATCTAATTGGTATACAAAATCACGTTGAACAAGAAATATTTGAATTTGTCCATTAATAAGCTAGAGATTGATCGAATCCCTACTCTCCGTTTTACAAAAGTGAACATTGAAAAATTGACAATCATATACAAAAAATATAGTTAAAAACATTTAAAAAAATAAAGTTTTAGTCGAAATTATTTAAGGTCAAACAAATAATAAATAATAAGATGGTGAATTAAATGAAATTTGGCGCCAATTTAAATATTTCAGCAATTTCATTTAACTCTAGCATTTTACTGAAACATAGAAAATTCGTGGCATTCGTGTGTCAAGTATTAATAGCTTTTTTCAACTCTGTCTAGAAAGATTTTATTAAAATTGAATAGGTAAGATAAAAATCACACTAATAAATTTTTGCACTCATTTCCCTATGTACCCGGAATTTTAGGACAGGGTGTATGTATCATTGTGTATGACACCAACAAAATAAAGTTATAAAAAATCTGTTTTTTAATGCCTATTCATACATGTTGATCATCTGTAAAATATAAACCCTCGGTGATTTTCAAATTTAGTATTGCGCCCTTAAAGACAAACAGGTTGCCGACCCCTGATTTAAAGTATGACATTACACAAATTTGTATTAGTAGAATTATTTTAGCTCAAATGAAAAAACGGTGAGTATAATTAAAAAAAGCCACAAAAGACAACGAAATCTAGTCTTGGGAATGTAATGTTAGAAAAATAAAATATCGATCACGTCAGTCTTATATTTCTAAACGAGGTAAATTTGTACCTCCTAAAAAAATTATTAATAAAAAAGATTGTATAAAAATATGCAGCTATAAACGATCACAACTAATAAATGACCAACAAAGAAAATAGATATTTGAATCTTATTTTAAACTTAAGAAAAATACCATTTTTTATTGAAGACCACCGAAAGACATATAAAATGTGAAAATTTTTTTCCAAAAAAAATAACCGCATAAGTTTTTTCTTTAAATATTTGTTCGACGTAAGGTGCGATCGTTTTCAAGTTTGCAAAAATTTCTACTTGGAAACCTTTAGCATTTCTCAGAAGCCGATATACTGTTCATAAAAAAAAATCTGTGTCAAATGTTCCAACAGAATCGATGCAAGGAAATAGTAAAAGGCGAAAATTACAAGACAATGAACGCGATAAGGAAAGAGATATACCAATAGTCTCATTTGATTTGGAATATGTTATTACTTTACAAAAAGCTAATATTGGAAACTCAGCTTAACCATATATCGAATACAAATGATGTACAACGCATTATGGAAGTGGGCGAAGCGGAAATGACATTGCCTTGGCATTAGTATCAAAATAATTACTTAGGGTGATTCTTGTGTACCTCAAAATCATAATAGCTTAATGACACATTTTAAAACTGATACCTTCTCCATGAAAATTTCTGTGCATGGGCACTCGGCTATTCAAGAGGTGGATAAGGCCTATAGTCAAATTGAAAAAGTATTCAATATCTGCATATTTTCATCAATTGGTCTTTTAAAAGTTCTTAGGACCGTGAACAAAAAATTTTAATTTATGGAAATGAGTAAAGAATTGTTTTTTGATTTTCCAAAAACAAGATGAAGATTTTTATAAGAAACATTTTCGCTGAGAATTTTAAAAATTTAATTCGAGTCTTGTAACGTGTACAATAAGACAATTAAAATTTCTGGTACTTGTTAATTAACCTAAAATACAAAGTGGTTAGATTATAGATCGCAGTGTATATTTTTACTATCGGTTTCCCAGGTCTTGTAGATTGTTTTCCTTCATTGGAGACTCCTCTTGTTTGCATGTCACAGGTTTATCTAAGTCCTTACATTACATTTTCACTTCCACCTGCCCACGAGGAGTCTTTGTTTACTTCTGATAAGTCATCTGTCACCTGTTGATCGTACTACTCGATCGGGAATGAAACATTACGAAAATTCAAATACAACGCCAAGGTTGAATATTTTTTTGCCCTTACCGAAGATCCTCCATTTTCTGTCTTTTCTGTTAGGCTCGTGGTAGAGGAAAGGTCTCCAATGATAGTAATCTTTCTGGCAATTTGTGCGTTGTCTTCGGATTACTTGTGCAACCCCTAGTGATTTTTGGTTGGAGTTTTTAAGAATTTGTCGTGGAAACCAGGAGGTTGTACCAGATATTTTCGGAAGTTGAGGCCTTTTCCGTGCCATTTTCACGTTGCCACGTCCAGCAATCCTTAGTCCCCGTCTGCCATCACAGGGTGAGTTTGCATTCATTTCCTTATATACCCGAAATCTTGGAACAAGGTATATAATCTATTAATAGTTTTGTAATGATAGTGTGCTAATTTGATAGTAGATAGTTTAGACAATTTCTGTAACTGGTTGTTGATGCCTGAGACAATGAGAAATTTGAAATATTTGATGTCATTAGTTGTTGATTCTTTTGGCTTGATTGAGGGTTGCTCTAAAATTTGACTGTTGTTAATTGCAGTTTTTTTGAAGATCCTTAAATTTTTTGCATGAAAACTCCCATCGCTTAAACGTAATATCCGAGATTTTAATGACTTTAAGATGGTAATTTCTTGCCAAAAAGAATGTTCAGAATAAAAATTGATTAATCTGTTAAAAGAGATGGATTTTTTGTTCCAATCAAACACTATTTGACTATGGACAGTTCTATGAAGTTTTAAATCCAAAAATGCAATAAAATTATCATTCTCTTGCTCTAAAAGTGAACTGAATTTTGGGGTGGAACGAGTTTAAAATGTTTACAATAGTGTTCGCTTGTCCTGAGAGGTCAGCACATATAATATCATCAACGTAACTGTTAAGAAAAGGTAAACCTAATGGTAATTTAGGAACACAATGTCAACCACTAAATTAGCTAAAATAGGTGAGGCTAGATTGCTCATAGCACTACCATGAATTTGTTTGTTAAATTTACTTTGAAAAGTAAAATAGCTATAGTCAAATAAAAAAGTTATTATTTGTATGAAATCATTTTGATCCAAAGTGGTGAAATCTCTAATCCATATGCCAATTTTCGTTAATTGCTGAGACTGTTAATTCAAATGATACATTAGTAAAAAGTGACGTTCGTTCAGTGTGACCAACCGTAGCGGAATTCCGCTACAGTAGCGGATTTTTACACTCTGTAGCGGCGTAGCGGAGATTTTGTAAATTAAAGCCAAATGTAGCGTTTTTTTTTCATTAATCACAAAACCTGCTAATTGCAGGGTGTACCACATTATTTTTATTTAATTTTTTTCATTCGAACGTCCTAGTGCAAGGTGTGTTGCCTATTCAAATTTAATTGTGAAAAGTAAGGTTATGTGGTTTTAACATTGACATTTGACAGTTCGTAAAATAATTTGTTCCTAGTTCGGACCAGAAAGTAAAAAAGTTTGGGTCTTGCGACTTCGCGAAGGAATGAAAAATTAATGTAAGATAATTTTCTTCTATTATTTACAATAATTTGTATGTTAGAATATTTAGTTAGTTTAGGTTATGAGGTTGGTAGTCAGAAAGTAACTGAGAGAGAAGCTACTGTGATGGCGTCGGCCTGACATGTGTTTTTGTTGTTAATCTTCCGAAATCAAGTTCATCATTAAACTTTTGTTTTAACAGACTGTGTTTTGTGTTCCCTGACACTCAAATCTAACAATCAGAAGTGGGATTTTCCCAAAAAATCCAGTGTGTGGAGAAAATAAGTGAGCGCGTGTGTTTGGCGTTTGTAAAAGTGGTGTTACAGCGTCATTCAAATTTTCTCTTTTGACGAATTGCGATCAGCCGATCAGTGGAAGAAATCATCATCATGGGTACCGAGAAGGTTGTTGCGGACATGATGACGATGTTCACGGATGCTTTACGAGTCATGGAACAAAACCGTGTTGCCAGCGAAGAAAGACTAATGAAAATGATGCTTGAACAACAAAATCGTGGAACAACGATTCAAACTGTGCCCGATTTTTCGAAATCAGTTGAGACATTTGATGGCGATTGTGAGAGTGGTGCAGCAATCGAATGGTTGGAGAAGATAAACGTCACGGCAGAAATCCATTCGTGGTCAAACGAATGTTGCTTGGAGACAGCCAGGAACCATCTTGTGGGAGCGGCAAGAAAATGGTATGATGCCCATCGCACGGAAATCAAAACATGGACCGACTTCGTTACCCAATTTAAGAAAACCTTCGAAATCAGAGTAAGCACAACGGAGTGTTGGCGACAAATGCAAAGTAGGCAACAGATACCCGGTGAGTCTGTATCCACATATTTTCACGATAAATTCCAATTGTGCCAAAAATTGAAGTTACCTTTCGCGGAAACAAAGGAACAAATAGTTGTGGGACTATCGAATAAAAATATTGTGCAAGGACTAGTCGCGAAATCGCATACAGACGCGGATGAACTTCTTCATGACATCATTGAATTTTCGAGAATTTTGAATAATTCGCGCGCGTTTTCCGGTATAAATGAACGTTCGATAAAACCGAGTAAAAACATTAACGAAATTAAGTGCTACAATTGTTTACAAGCGGGACATTTGGCGTCAAAATGTACTCAACCAAAACAAACGATTTGTTTTCAATGCAAACAAACGGGTCATGTGGCAAAGGATTGTAAAAATTCTTATGGGGAAAAGAGTCAGAATTTTTCGCGAAAACCAGTTGCAACAGTCAAGAAAGAAGTTAGTCTTATTTCGTCCCATCAGAAGCCAAGAGAAGATAGCGATGGAATTGAAAAATATTTACGAGTGACAAAAGTAGACGACGTAAATATCCATGCAATGATTGATATGGGCAGTTCTGTTTGCACAGTTAGAAGTTCAGTTGTCAAAGAAAACAATTGGCCCATCACGAGAAAAGATGTGCAATTGTTTGGTTTTGGAAATAATTCACCAATACCATGCTTAGGTGTAGTGAATACTGGTATTCAAATCGATGAAGTTCGCGTAGATAATGTTGATATCTGCATTGTTGCTGATGATGCCCAAAGTGTGGACATGATTATTGGCAGACCATTTACTGAGAATGAAAATCTAATCTATCTTAGAGTGGACGATAAGCTAATCTTTAAAAAACGAGAGGATTTTCCCTTTTCGGAATGGGAAATTTCGACCGATGAACATAAGAAAACGGCAGAAGATTCAGAAGTTGTTTCCGAAGAGTGTGAAATTACTGAAGATCAAATAATAGTAGACCCATCAACTCCTCCTGAAATTACACACGAGCTAATCAAGCTTTTCAACGAATTTAGGTCTTGTTTTGCATTTAATTTAAAGGAACTAGGTTGCACAGATGTGATGAAAATGAAAATTAGAGATACGAATGTTCCAGTAAGTGCCAAACCATATCGAGCAAGTTTGCGAGAACGAGAAATTATTAAAAATATAGTCCGTGATTGGAAGGAAAATGGAATAGTGACGGAAACAAATAGTCAATATGCTAGCCCAGTCGTCTTGGTCCAGAAGAAAAGTGGTGAACCTCGACTAGTTGTTGACTACAGGAGATTGAATAAACAAACTGAAAAAGTTCCTTTTCCAATTCCAAGTATTGATGAACAGTTTGAGATGCTGAGTGAATCAAGAATATTTTCGACATTGGACCTCGCTCATGGATATTTGCAAATTCCGTTAGATGAAGAATCGAAGGAGAAGACTGCTTTTATAACTCCAGACGAGACAGGCCAGTTTGAGAGGTTAATGTTCGGATTAACAAATGGCCCATATGAGTTTTGCCGATTAATGCACACAGTCCTTGGTCCACTCAGAAATAAAGTGTGCATGACTTACATTGACGACATTTTGCTTGGTGCGAAAGATTGGACAGATATGTTAGACAAGTTAAAAATGGTTTTAACGGCTCTTAAGAAAGCAAAGTTGACTTTAAAATTGCGTAAATGTGTATTCGGACTAAAAGAAGTTGAATTTCTTGGCTACACAATTTCAAGTGAGAAGATGCAACCAGCTAAATCCAAAATGAGAGCCATATCAGAGTTTCCAACGCCGAAAAATATTCATGAATTGAAGAGATTCTTAGGACTAACAAGTTATTTTCGGAGATTTTTGCGAAACTACGCAATACGTGCCCGACCTTTGACGGATTTGACAAGGAAGACTCAGACATTTACGTGGGGAGAAGACCAAAGTGCAGCTTTTGAAGATTTGCGCGATAGTTTGTGTGCTGAACCGGTTTTAAAACTGTATAATCCAAAAGCGACTATAACCGAATTACATACGGACGCATGTAGTGCGGGCGTGGCGGGAATGCTACTTCAAACGGACAGTGCAGGACAACTACATCCCGTATATTACATCTCGAAGACACAGAACCCGAAGACACAGAATCCGAAGACAGTGACAGTAGTGAAGATGAACTTCCACAAATCGAAACTGTTGAAGTTCAGATACATTCTACACCAGATGCAATTGTAACCGAAGAACTACCAAAACGAAATAGACGGATGCCAAAGAAACTGGCTGACTATAAACTATTTTAAGTGATTTTGTTTCATTAGTGTATTAAATTTCATTGCTCCTTGTTTTATGTCGAGCGGAGGTCCGCTCGAAGGTCAGAATGACCGAGTGTTAGAATATTTAGTTAGTTTAGGTTATGAGGTTGGTAGTCAGAAAGTAACTGAGAGAGAAGCTACTGTGATGGCGTCGGCCTGACATGTGTTTTTGTTGTTAATCTTCCGAAATCAAGTTCATCATTAAACTTTTGTTTTAACAGACTGTGTTTTGTGTTCCCTGACACTCAAATCTAACATGTATACGTGTTTTTACCCATTTGTAGCTAGTTTTATAAAAACAATGGAATATACTCCGATTGAATCATCAGGCTCAAGCAACAATGAATCAGATACAGCAGATGTTTCTTTGAAGTCCAAAACGAAAAGCAAGACAAAAAGTAGAAAACAATTCTTTTCGAACAAGTGGTTAAACGATTCGCGGTTTAAGGGGTGGTTACAACCTTTAAATAATGATAAAAGCAAAGCATCATGCACTGCTTGCAACACAATTTTAAACACAAAAGTTAGTGATCTAATTCACCACTCCAGAACAAAGAAACATTTGATGAAGGTCAAGAATATAAAAACTACTTCAAAGATTGATGTGTCTTTTAAGAAAATTCTTGAAAGTCGCGAAGAACATGATGTAATAGATGCCACTTTAAGAAACTGTTTGATGGTAGCAGCACACAACATCAGTTTTAGAACCATCGACCACATAACAAGTGTAACCAAGAAAAATTTTAAGGAGTGTGAAGTTGCAAAAAAAATGGCATTAAAACGCACAAAAGGAGAAATGATTGTAAAAAATGTGTTGGCTTCTGTAATAAAAGACAAATTAAAAGAAGAATTACACAACCAAAAATTTTCTGTACTTTTGGATGAAAGTACAGACATAAGTAATAAGAGACAACTATGTATTCTAGTCAAATACTTATGCAAATCACAGATTAAGACGCAGTTGCTTGATATTAAAGAAATGGGGGCTGATGACATTTATTCTTTATTTAAAGAAAGTTTGAGGGAATTTAATCTTGAAGGGGCGAACGTTTTTGGATATTGTGCTGACAACGCAAGTGTCATGATGGGGTCTAAAGAAAGCGTTAAAGTATATTTGCGAAGTGAAAATCCATCTCTAATTGCTAGTGCTTGTATCTGTCATTCAGTGCACTTGATTGCAGTTTCAGCTGCTGACAAGATTCCACCCAATGTGGAAACACTTTTACAAAATATAAGTACGTATTTCTCCAGAAGCCCTAAAAGGCAGAAAATTTTAGAGGAATTTCAAGATTTTATGAAAGCAGAGAAACTCAAATTTTTAAAACCTAGCCAAACAAGGTGGTTGGCTTTATCACATTGCATAGAACGCTTTCTTTTGATGTGGGACGTTCTTAGTGAATTATTCAAAATGGCCGCTTTTGAAGATCAAAATGGGGTTGCTTCTCTCATCCACAACGACTTATGTAGCCCAGTTGTTAAAGCCTACTTGTATTTCCTAAAATATGTTTTGCCAATTTTCAATGAATTTAATATGTTTTTTCAGTCCGAAAAAAGTTTATTACATTTGTTATATTCCGAATGTTTGCAATTCTTAAAGTTTTTAGGTGCAAATTTTTTAAAACCTGAATTTCTTGATGAGACACAAATTGTAAATATTAATGTTTACCATCCAGATGTTTTAAATGACATTGAACAGATTAATGTAGGTCCAGAAGCCTTTGACTTAATCAAACATTTTGATAATAATTTAAGACTGCAATTTAAGCTCAACTGTGTGCAATTTTACCAAAAAGCATTCAGTGAATGTTTAAAACGATTTCCTTTGACTGAATTTTATAAAAATATTATCTTTGTTATTCCAGAAGTAGCTTTAAAAATTGATTCTCAATTCTGTGATATAAGCTGTGTTGCAGAAAACATTTACGCTAATAAAACAGTAGATTGTGTAAGAGAATACAATAAATTAAAAATCTTTTTTAGTGAATCAGAGAAAGAAAATTTGCCCAAAGAGTCTTTACCGTTCTGGAAACATTTACAAACCTTAAAAAATTTCAGTGATGAACACCTATTCAAAAATATCTCAGAACTGGCACTAACAGTGCTACTAATTCCTCATGGTAACGCGGACGTGGAACGGGTTTTTTCCCTAATGTGTGATGTAAAAAGTAAAAAGAGGAATAAAATGTCAACCGAAATGCTGTGTGCTATTTTGAGGATTAAAATTGATTTGCATAATGAAAATAGTTGCTGCGAAGACTACGTATTTACAAACAAACATTATGAAAAATATAACCAAAATATGTATGACCATAAGAATAAGAAAGATAAACTTGCTGATTAGAATTATAGAATTAGTAACGATAATTAATATAATTAATATATTGTTTTTATTACTTATCTTTAAATATTTTAAATTGTAAAATTTATTTTTGTTATGCGTTTTTGTTAATTTTCACGCTATTTATGTTAGTGTAAAAATTCTATATTTTGTTTTTCTTAGAATTACCCATTTAATTTTGTTAATAAAAATATAAAATTTTTAATAAAGTAATAATTTTTTTTCCAACTGTTAATAAATGTAGTGGTGTAGCGGAATTTTTGTTGTGGTAGCGGAATATCCATGAGATGGTAGCGGGGATAGGTGTTATAGAGTTGGTCACACTGCGTTCGTTCGTTCAGTTAAACTCGTGCTTCGGTTCAGTGCGGACGTGTTCTCCCGAGGTCTCTGCATTGGCTTTTCGTCCAATCACCTCAGCTCCGATCAGCATTGATCATCGCCATCCTTCATTTCTTGTCGTTGTTACGACAAACTGGTTGTTCTCACAGCCAATGTTTTGAACAAATAAATCGAAAACCCATTAGAAACAAATAAAAAGAAAACTTTTTGTATTCGCTTGTTTTGTATCCTAACCTATGTTTTAGGTCTGCAACAAAGCCGCCATATTTGTGAGCCAGTGCCTCGGCACAATGGCGTCACAAACAGCCACCAGCGAAGAGTTCGCCGCTGTGCGAGATGAAATTTTCTCGTTCGTCAGCAACCAAATGCTGGCGATCCAGCAGCAACTTGCAACGTTCGTTGCAACTTTCCAGCCTTCACAAAGCAGCCAGCCTAGTTTCGTCGACGACGCCATAACAGGAGTCAAGCGAACAGCGGACAACTTCGAAACGATGGTGTCCAACCGCTTCAGCGCCCTCAGTGACGTCGAAGATGAGTCCCTCCCCGCCCCTTCTGCACCGCAGAAGAAAAAACGGCCCGCCGTCTCGCCCGCCCCACTTCTAATACCAGCTCTTCAGCCGCGAAGAAAGTGGCTCCTCCTCATCTCGTTGCTGCCAAACCAGCAGCTCAAATAAGTGCAGTCTCAAAGACTGCCACCTACAAGCACGGGACACATCCAAATGGACAGCGGTGTCTTCAAAAATGCGTGATTTGAAAATAGCATTTTCAAAAGCGCGCCAGGTGAGTGATGGACTTAGAATCTAACCACTGACATCCAACGATTTCAGATCGCTCACGAAGGTGTTGGAGCAAATGAAGGCTCCCTTCCACACCTACACCCTGGAAGAAGAAAAGACGCTGAGAGTCGTCGTCAGAGGACTTCCAGTCGGCGACTCTTGCCAATCGGTCATCAAAGACCTGGCTGCACAAGGACAAAGTCCAATTCAGGTAACGCGGATGAGCCGCGGATCCAAACCAAAGCCACTGCTTCTCGTCGAAGTTTAGATGAATTCTAAAAACTCCATCTTTGAGATGAAAAGGATCTGTGACATCAATGTCACACTGGAAAAACCGCGAAAGAGCGGAGTCGCATCCCAATGTCACCGCTGTCAGCGATTCCACCATTCGCAGCGGAACTGCCACGCAGATTCGCGTTGCGTGAAATGTGGTGGAGAACAGCCAGCTCTCAGTCAACACCAAGGTGCTCCTCTTCCGGTCCATCATCCGTCCAGCCATCACTTATGCCTCCGCTGCTTGGGCCTACGCGCCTAAGACAACGCGATTTAATAAGTTGCAGGTTTTTCAAAACAAGTTCCTCCGAATGTCGTTCAACGTTCCATGGTTCGTCAGAAACCATCAACTTCACAGAGAAGCCAAGCTTCCGCTGCTGAAAGAGTTCTTGCACGAGATCGCTCTTCGAACTTTTGCGAAAACGGAAGTTCACCCAAATCCGACCATCCGCGAAGCCGTCGACTACGACGAGCTAGGACCTTCCAAAATCAAGCGACTTCGAATGGCTCTTCTCAAAGATGATCGATGAGATCATCACTTCCGGTCAACCGCCACCAAGTGACGAGTTCCCCCCACTTTAGAGAAAAAAGAAGTTCTCCGAAAACTACATCGGCCAAATTTGTTCCAGCACCGATGCCAATTCAGAATGCTTGAAAAAACGCCGACAACGCAATCGCTAATAATCTCGACAACTTCTCGTCTATTCCAGCAGTGTTGCCAGATGAGGGTGTATTACTCTTTTTTAAGAGCATTTTTAATAAAAGAGAGTAAAGGAGTAATTCATGTATTTTAGGGAGTATTTTTTTGTATTTTATTGCGATAGTGAAATCTTTTTTAATTTTTTAATTGCTCCATTCCCTCAAATTCTTGTTCTTGGTTGGTTATTTTATTTCCTGGCGGTGGTTTCATGTTCAGCTAGTCTGCGCCTGCGTCAGTGCACTTGAAGCTGCTGAAATGTTGTATTTTACCGCCATATAAATCATAACATAACCTCAAAGTTGAAAGTCATATCACACGTGTGAAAGTTAAACATGAGTTGAACCACAAATTTGAAGCGTTAAATTAAACTGCCATAACAAAGGTAAGACATATCATACTCTCAAGTGGGTACTCAAAAATAGTGCGAAAAAAGTACGACAGAAAACAGTAAATAAAACTGTTTTTAGCCCTAACTATGAGTTCAAGTGAAAATGAGCAGGAACGGGAAGTTCCTAGATCGAAACCAAAACAAAAGGTATTTTGCAACAAGTGGTTGCAAGATACAAGATTTAGAGAATGGTTGAATCCTGTTTCGTCTAACAGATTTAAGTGTAAATGTGAGTGTTGCAACAAGGAGCTCACTTGCGGAAAAATACAACTTATCAGACACGCGCAAAGCGCTTTTCATCAAAAACGTTTAAAGTGTATAAAACAGAACCGCCAAGTGGATCAATTAATAGCAATTAACGAAACCGAAATGAAGAAAGCCATGATTCATAAGACTAATGTCCAAAAACTGGAACTGGGATTATCATTTTATTTTGCAGAACATAATGTCGCAATCCACACAGTAGATCATCTCGTGGAACTCTTGAAAAAAAACATCCCAGACTCACGGATAGTTGCTGATATGGAACTTAAACGAACTAAATGCACCTCATTAATTCGCAGTGTCATCGCAAAAGTGGAGTGTGATGAATTAATAGAAATTTTAAGAACAGTAAATTATAAATTTTTCTAGTTATACTTTTAGTAAAAATTTTGTTTCAGCAAACATTCTCTGTTCTTTGTGATGAATCTACAGATATATCCATGTCAAAACAATTATGTGTTCTTGTGAGATATATTAATGGTTTCCATAAAACAGTAACACAGTTACTTGAAATTTGTCATGTGGATGCCACTGATGGAAGTGCAGTGAAAATTTATCAGGTTTTTAAAGAATGCCTTCAGTCAAAAAATATACCATTACATAACATTAGGTACCTTTACACTTACGCTCTATCATGCGCGATTGGAGCGCCCCGTTCCAATGACGCGCGAAAGAGCGCTAGTCTAAATTGCAAATAGTCGGGCAGTTTTTAAACGTGTTAAAACCCGCATCCCATTCTCCAGCGATTTACCGGCGGTTGAAAAATTTGTTGATTTCTGTTTTCACGCGGTATTTTCGTGCAGTCGTATAAAATAATAATAATTATAATAAAAAAAACGGTAAGTACTTTCTTTCCAATTATTAACTACGTAACTATAAATTTTTGAATAATTGTAATTGTTATAGGTAATAATATGGCAGATTCACGATATTGGTCGAAAGAAGTGATGACGAATTTTATTGAAATTTATAAATGTCACCCATGTTTATGGAAAATCAAATCCCGTGAATACACAAATCGAAATTTGAAAAACGCAGCATATGACAAATTAGTTGAATTTTGCAAAAATTTTAACCCAGACGCAAATCGAGATTATGTAGTAAAGAAAATACAAAGTTTTCGTGGTTCGTTCCGAAAAGAGATGAAAAAAATGGAAGATTCTAAACGAAGTGGGGCTGGTGCGGATGAAATATATGCGCCAACATTGTGGTACTTCGACCTACTTTTATTCACCATTGATCAAGAACTACCAACCCCAAGTATATCTAATATTACAGAAGAGGAAGATGAAGACGCAGACAATTTTAATCAACCTGCTGAAGGAACAACACAAGAATCAGAATTTCGAGACGAACTAGAAGAATGTGGTACAGAAGACAATAATAATAATACACAGGTAATATTTGTATACGTTTATTATACATATTTCATTTATCTTCAAATTAAGCTTTTCCTTTTGCTAACATTTCATCTTGCCAATTAACTTTTCCATCTGAGATAAAATAATTTGTATAATTATCCCTATTAGTTTTGGCAGCTATGGTAGCTGTATGTTTTTTGCGACTTTCTAAGTTTATCATTTCAACAGTATTTTTTCGCCAGTCACCAGGCTGAACTTCTTTTGTAACCGGATTTTCGTGATCGAATGATGTTGATGTTGTATATAAAGTATCGCGTTTTCTAAGAAAATTGTGAAGAGCACAAATAGCAAGTACAACGTAGCTTATATTTTCGGGGGATGTCATATGTATTGGCGTATGAAGAATTCTAAATCGTGCAGCCAACAGACCGAATGCGTTTTCTGAAACGTTTCTGGCACGCGATAGTCTATAGTTAAAAATTCTTTTACTATAGGAAAGATCTCTTTGGGGATATGGTTTTAAAAAGTTTTCATGTAAAGAAAATGCCTCATCGCCCAAAAAAACAAAATTAAGATGATTTTCTGTTTCAGTATTCGTTGGTAAATGTAGCTGGCCTAAAACGATAAAATGTTATTCTGAATTACGTTTTATTACTTACCTACCAGAAACTAATTTATGATAAAATTCTGTGCTTTCAATTACTCCTCCATCAGACAATCGTCCATTTTTTCCCACATCGACAAAAATAAATTCATAGTTAGAATTGACGAGTGCCATCAAAACAATACTATAAAAGTTCTTATAGTTATAATACTGTGCTCCTGAATGAGGGGGGGTTACAATGCGTATATGTTTGCCATCTAGAGCTCCTCCACAGTTTATAAATTGCCATGTGTTTTTAAAACCAGTCGCTACTTTATTCCAATCCTGCTGCGTAGATGGAAACTGAAATTATAAATTTATTTACTTTATTCTATTCTTTTAGATATCTGCAGATGTGTCAACGCGACCTCCTTCAACATCTCGTCCACTTCCAACAAGTTCATCTGTGCCAAATAAAAGAATCAAGAGTTCTAAGCAAAATAAAGCTCAGGTAGACTTTATCAACTACTGCAAAGATCAGCTTCAAAAAAATGATTTAAATAGTATTGACGAATTTGATGCGGCCTCAATGTCGTGGGCAAAAAAACTTAAGAGAATGAACCCGAATCAGGCTATTTACGCAGACATGCTCATAAATCAAATCGTTAATAAAGGGTTGTTAAACGAATTGACCAATAATACAACAGTTATAACAGATCAATCAAGATCAGCACCAACCACACCCTTTTCACCATATAGTGCTGCTTCATCAAATACTTCCCAGCAAGCCACCACATTAGAATTACATCCCACATGTTTAACTACTTACTATGAACAGGCCAGCAATACTATTTTTTAAATATATTATTGTATTTGCTTTCAGTAAAATAGATGTTTAGGTTTATGTTTTGTTACCAGAATAATAGTGTTTAACTTTAAATAAAGATTAGTCTTACCTTTAAATATGTTTTTTTTAATACGTTATATATAGCTTTACATGTCTCAGGTATAATTTTACATAAAGATGGTGCGGATATTCCTGTTGAAAATTTCAAGTCTTCAAAAGAACGACCCGTAGCCAAGTATCTCAATGTAGTTGTTAGCCTCTCCTCAGCACTTATGCTCTCACGCATTTTTGTATTTTGTTTAGAAATTATTGGAAAAACTAAATCCAACAAAATGCGAAATGTTTCAAAATCCATTCTCAAATAATTTTTGAAATCTCCGGGAAAATGATCACGCAACTCATGTACCAGAGGCATATGCCCAAATCTCCTGCGGTTTTCCAACCAAGTTTTTACCCAATACTTTCTTTGTCTCTTCTTATTATTCGTAATAATATTCAGATACACAGCCCCGCACAAAACCACTTTTAATAATTTCCGTTTTTTAATTATCTTATCCATAATAATTTTAGGAGGAAAAACGCCTTTAAAATTGTTAAAAATTTCAAGATTCCACGAGCCACGAATATCACGCGGGAAACTAGGCGCTTTTCCATTTACATTAGCACTTTTAGCATGCGACGTTTCACGCCACAGGCAAAAACCGTGTGATGAAGCGTTGCAATTATTTCGGATAAATTTTTAAGACGCGACACTCCCAACCGCGCGAAGATACGGATGATTGGAACGGGGCGCTCTAATCGCGCATGATAGAGCGTAAGTGTAAAGGTACCTATTGTGGGACTTGCCTGTGATGGTGCGAACGTAATGATTGGCGAGAAGAATTCGTTTTTCTCTCAACTTAAAAATGAAGTTCCTCACATAATACTTTTAAAGTGTATTTGCCATTCGGCAGCACTTGTTGCTAGTAAAGCATGCCTGCAGTTACCAAGAGGTCCTGAAGATTTAATGAGACAAATAGCTACGTATATTTCAGGGAGCTCGAAAAAATGCGCCCAGTTGGCCGAAATACAACAATACTTACACGAAGAACAGTTGAAAATTTTAAAGCCTTCAGCAACCCGTTGGTTATCAATGCATCAGTGTGTTTCTCGTATTTTGCAAAACTGGGAGGTTCTTAAACTTTACTTTGAGGTAGCAGCATTTGAAGATAAGCTGTTAGCAGCAGATAATATTTTGAAACAGTTAAATGACCAGTGCATTAAATGTTACTTTTTATTTTTAAATTATTCATTAAACTTTATGAATTCATTTAATGCACTCTTCCAATCAAACATAATACTCATACAAGACCTACAGAGATTATCTTTAAAACTTTATACTGAAATTTGTCAAAATTTTGTAAAAGGAACAGTCCTTTCTGAAACATATGGAGATAAATATCTGAATATAATTCATCCTCATAATTATGTGCCTTTGTTTGAAGTTTACACTGGTCCAGAATGTGAAATTGTTTTAAAATCTTTGCCAGAGAATGTTCAACATGATTTTAGACTTCGTGGTTTAGAATTTTATATTACACTTGCAAAAGAAATAATAAATCGGCTTCCACTGGCAAATGCACTATTCAAAGAAATGGAATTTTTGAAACCTGAACATGTTTTTAACAAAAATAGGATTATTTTAAAAGACCTACAGGTGTTACCTACAAAATACAAGCAATTTTCAAGCGAATCCGCTGTTGCTTTAGAATGGCGAATTTTACCATTCGCGTTTGATGATTTGGAAAGAAATCGATTAACAAATATGCTTTTAGATGTAATGTGGCAGGAAATAAAAAACTTTAAGGATTTTACTGGTTCGTTTAAGTTTAAAAATATTGGGGAGTTAGCTATTATTATATTAACATTGCCTCATTCGAACGCAGAGGCAGAAAGGATTTTTTCAATAATGACTGATGTTAAAAATAAAAAGAGAAATCGCTTAGGAGACGATACCCTCAATGCAGTATGTATGGTTAGGTCCTCATTTTCAGCCAAAAATATTAATTGTAGCAATTTTGAATCAAACGAAAAACATTTCTCTAAATGTAATACAAATATATACAAGTAAGTTATGTATGATTTCTGAAGTCTGATGTTTTGTTTTTAGAATTTAATTTTTGTTTTTGTGATTTTTTTTATAAGATTTATAGGGTCTGAAGTCTGATGTTTTTGTTTTTTAGAATTTAATTTTAGTTTTTGTGTTTTTTTATAAGATTGTTATACAGATTATTATATATTTTAAATAAATAAAAATTCAAAATAAATGCATTGTCGTTTATTAATACATGTGCCTAACATAATAATTCGGAAAAATCGGAAGTAATTTAGTCTAAAAAAGAGTAATTTCCAGTAGTGGAAAGAGTAAAGATATTAGAGTCATGTGGCAACACTGTATTCCAGTCTGCTTCCGACACTCGACGAGTTCGGACGTGCTAGCGATCTGCGCCGAGACATTTGCAAATATAACCAACTTTTGATTTCTAATTATCTTAGTTTTTTCATTTAATTTGTGTTGTAATTGTTAATAGTGAAAGTGAAAATAGACTCAAATTTATTGAAAGAGAGACTTTCAGCCTCCGCCTCTCTTGTCAAGATGAAAAAGAAAAGCGTTTCTTCAACGCAGTCTCCATCTAAAAGACCGCGTACCAGCCAACTTAGAAACAAATTCGAACCGCTTCTCACATTAGAAGATACTGACACTAGCGATGAAGAACCAGAAAGTATGGAAACACAAATACCTGACGTCAAATCGGCTGAAAAAACCCCGCCAATAATTCTGCATGGCAATTATGAATACCAAAAATTGATTAATCTTGGCAAAGAAGCCACTAATGAAGGTATTAATCTCCGATACACCAAGCAAAATACAATCATCTTCACTAAAAACATGAGTGATTTTCAATTACTCAAATCCCATCTCGGCAAAAGCACGAAAGCAAGCTGGCATACTTATGCTAGCTCAGACGAAAAGACGCATGCATTTGTTATCTACGGACTTGCTCAACGTCCCGAAACTGAAGAAATCAAAGATGAACTAATTCAACGAAACATAAAAGTGATTAGTGTCTACCTAATGAAGAACACTGCTGATCCTATTTATGTTGTTATCACCGACAAGTTCACAACTCTTAAAGAACTCAAAGACAAAATAAAGTTTCTATTGTGTGTGTCTGTGAAATGGCAGAAATTACAGAATAAAAAACATATGCTACAGTGTCACAGATGTCAAGCTTGGGGTCATGCTGCTTCGTTCTGTCACGCCACTCCAAAATGTCTAAAGTGCGGTAAAAACCACTTCACATGCGAATGTACGCTTAAAAATGCCAGCAACACAGACTCCAGTCAACTAAAGTGTGCTAACTGTGGCGGCAACCATCTCGCTAACAGCGTCCAATGCCCTGCTTACGTTAAAAGAAAAGAGTTTATTGAGAAAATCAGAGAAAAAAGAAGTACTTCAAAAACGGCACCGCCTAAGTTCATTCCAGCACCGATGCCAAGTCATAATGCTTGGAAAAACCCCAACAACTTCCCGTCTCTCCCAGGCGCAAACAACCATGAAAGAAACACTACAGAATCAAACATAACATCCCCTGAAAAAGGTAATACTCAGCCTAACGAATTTATTGATTTAATTAAGGAAATTCACAACCTGAATAAACTAATTAACATTAAAAAAATGCTACAACTCATCAAAGAACTAACAGTTAGTGTCAAAGCATGCTTGAATGATCCTTTTGAATTAACTAATGTTCTATTTAACTTTTCACAAAAACTATTTACTAATGGACCGTAACTCTCAAACAACCTCTTTGTGGAATGCAAATGGCATCTCTAACAAAATAAATGAGCTAACGCTTTTTCTAAACAGATATGACGTAGACATTATTATCGTAACTGAAACCAAATTAAGACCTTCCGATAAAATTTATATAAAAAATTATACTATTATCAGAAATGATAGAGACGAAACACATGGAGTTGGTGGTGTACCCATCATCATTAAGAGATGTATACCTTTTATCAAAGTCCAAATTCCAAATATCTCTTTTGAATGCATCGCAATTCAACTTATTGATAACACGGTGATAATTGGCGCATACAATCGCCCACGAAACTATTTTCGATCCCAGGATTTATCCAAATTATTCAATATCTATGAGAAAATAATCTTAGGTGGTGATTTTAACTCTAAACATCCCCGCTGGAACTGTCTCGTTCCAAATACAAATGGTAATACCCTTTATTCCTTTTTGAATTCAATCAATAGTAATGTGAATATAAATTTCCCATCTGATCACACACTGTTTCCATATAACCACACCAACCCCACAACAATTGATTTCTTTTTGACAAAAAATATTTCTAATCTAACTCAAGCCAAAACAATAAATGACCTCAACTCTGACCATTTGCCAGTTCAAACAATTATCCAAGCCTCAATGCATCAAAACACTGACAGATACATCATAGATTATAAAAATACTAATTGGCCGCACTTCAAACGCACTTTGAATAACTTAATTGTAATAAACAATAATATCCCAAGTAGAAAAGACCTCGATCTTGAATTATCCAAACTTATAACTGCCATAACACAAGCTAGAAAAGATCACTCGGTCATCAAAAAACTGACACAAGAAATGTTCATAATATTCCGGCTGAAATTATCGCAAAAATCAGAGAACGCAATAATATTCGCAAAAAACTCCAGCAACAGTTTGATAAAACAATTATAATCACTTTAACTTTCTCAACAATTCAATCAAACTTCAGTTAACCACACACAAAAATCAAGAGCTACGTAAAAAACTGTCAAATGCAAATGTGCGTGACAAATCTATATGGAAAATTACGCGCATTTTTAAGACAACCAAACATCACATTCCTCCACTCCTAATTAATAACAAATATATTCTGTCAGACCAACAAAAAGCCAATGAACTTGCCAAATACTTCCAAAGCCTCCATAACAACACTCCTGCAAACTCTCCAGAACAGGATAGCATTGAAACAAAAATAAATAAATTACTCAACACTCTTCCTACTAAAGATGAAAGTTACATCCGTTCAATGAAAACAAACCCATTCACAGTTGGCTGTATCCTCCACAAGCTCAAAACCGGCAAGTCTTCCGGATCTGATCAAATAGATAACATTATTCTCAAAAACCTTCCGAAAAAAGCGATAGTTCAACTAACCAATATTATAAATGCTTGTCTTAGATTAAATTACTTTCCTGATATCTTCAAAACCGCAATAGTAATCCCTATATTAAAACCAAACAAAAACAGCCAAAGCATTGAAAGTTATCGACCAATAAGTTTACTGAGTTCCATCTCAAAAATCATTGAGAAAATAATTGTCAAAAAATTAAATAATTTCCTACAAGAACTTAACACTTAACATATTCTCTTAAATTTCAATAAAGGAAACAACACCTTCCTAACCCTACTTGATCTTGCGAAAGCCTTTGATACCGTATGGATCAGCGGACTCTTAAATAAAATGTTAAATGCCGGATTTAATATAAACTTTGTACACTTAATGAAATCATATCTAAACTAATCGCTACATTCGTGTCAAAGTCAATAACTGTCTATCTTTCCCTAAAATAATAAACGCTGGAGTGCCACAAGGATCGGTACTCGGCCCAGCACTATTTAACTTTTTCATATCAGATATGCCTAATTTCCAAAAAACCAATCTTGCTCTCTACGCTGATGACACAGCGATCTATGCTCATTCTCTCTATCCGCAGGCTGCCTTACTGCAAAATCAAATTCACGTCAATATCCTAGTCGAATATTTTAAAAACTGGAAGTTAAAACTAAATGAAGATAAAACAGAAACGATCATATTTTCTAGTAAAACAACAAACAACAAAACATTTAACAAACTATTAGTTAACCAACATAAAATCACTGATACCAAACATGTTAAATATCTAGGCCTCTATTAGGCAAAAGACTCAATTTTAAGGAGAATATTAAACGCTCAATCATTAAAGCCAACAATGTCTTACGAAAATTTTACCCACTTCTGAAAAGAAACAGTGCTCTCAGCACAGATAATAAAATACTCATTTACAAAACTATGATCAGACCTCTCATGACCTATGCAGCACCGGTCTGGTCCCATCTCTCTAACTATGCACTCCAACCCCTAGAAGTGTTTCAAAATAAATGTCTACGCCTTATCCATAATGCTCCTCGCTACACTAACACCAATCTACTTCGTAACAAATCTAACATCACCACTATTAAAGAGCATATCCTCAATCTAGCGAACAAATTCTTTTCAAATAATACTAACGAACTAATTTTAACCCCTAACTTACAGGAAACTAAAAGTCTCCTTAATAACACCAAAATTAAACACTCACTTGTTCATCTTCACTTACCTTTCTTCCAAACTAACACATAATGATTTCTCAATAAATTATTACTTTTTTTCGAAATACAACAAATTTCTATAATAATAATATAATTTACTTGGTCAGGAGTCACTCCTCAACACATTGTAAATAATGTATATATCCCCTACAACTAATCAAAGAGTTAACAGCTAGTGTTAAAGCCTGTTTTAATGATCCTTTCGAATTAACCAAGGGTCTATATAAGTTTCCACAAAAAATTTATACTAATGGACTCTAACTCTCAAATAACCTCTCTATACACGTGGAACGTGAACGGCATCTCTAATAAAATTAATGAGCTAACGCATTTTCTTAACGGATATGACGTCGATATTATTATTGTAAATAAAATCAAATTAACACGTTCGGATGAAATTTATAAAAAAAAATATACTTATTATTATTAGAAATTACGGAGATGAAAGACACGCAGCTGGTGGTGTAGCCATCATTATTAAAACATATTAGTTCTTCAACACCAATAACTTCATAGGAAAACCAATAAAAATTGAAGAATATGCTAATAAGATTTAGGAATGAAATGTTCTTTTACAAAAGGTATATAGATGATACGTTCATCATATTAAAAGGTTCGAGTAAAATGCTTGATCAATACTGTATATACTGAAAATAAATAGTATAAACCCAAAAATTCAATTTACTCTATGAACGGGAATCACTATACAAACTATTACATTTCTTGGCTTTAACAATATACGAGTTCTGACATAAATTTATGTTTTTTGTTAATTGAACACTCTATTTTTTTCGCGATTTTAAATGTGACTTCACATTTTGAGACTTTTGAACACAACTTTTATTATACGATTCTCTGTAGTTTTTGAAATAATCGAATTGTTGTTGATGCCTGAGACATTGAGAAATTTGAAATATTCGATGTCATTAGTTGTTGATTCTTGAGGGTTGCTCTAAAATTTGATTGTTGTTAATTGCAGTTTTTTTGAAGATGCTTAAATTTTTTGCATGAAAACTCCCATCGCTTAAACGTAATATCCGAGATTTTAATGACTTTAAGATGGTAATTTCTTGGCAAAAAGAATGTTCAGAATAAAAATTGATTAATCTGTTAGAAGAGATGGATTTTTTGTTTCAATCAATCACTATTTGACTATGGACAGTTCTATGAAGTTTTAAATCCAAAACTGCAATAAAATTATCATTCTCTTGCTCTAAAAGTGAACTGAATTTTGGGGTGGAACGAGTTAAAAATGTTTACAATAATGTTCGCTTGTCCTGAAAGGTCAGCACTTATAATATCATCAACGTAACTGTTAAGAAAAGGTAAACCTAATGGTAATTTAGGAACACAATGTCAACCACTGAATCAGCTAAAATAGGTCAGGCTAGATTGCCCATAGCACTACCATGAATTTGTTTGTTAAATTTACTTTGAAAAGTAAAATAGCAATAGTCAAACAAAAAAGTTATTATTTGTATGAAATCATTTTGATCCAAAGTGGTGAAATCTCTAATCCGATGCCAATTTTCGTTAATTGCTGAGACTATTAATTCCAATGATACATTAGTAAAAAGTGATATAACATCAAGTGAAATCAACACATAGTTACCTGGAAGAAGAATTTTGTTATATTTGTCAAAAAATTGATATGAATTGATTGTATTAAATTCAAAATAGGAATTTAAGTTATTAAGTATAAAAACTATTTTAGGGCCAATATGTGTTGCTTTTGCTTCTGGGGACTCGGCATTGAACCAATAATATAAACTGGGATTAGAATAGTGAGAGACAATCGATGCAAAGAAGGGCTTGAGAGGGGAACAGGTTGACCACGTGACTATTGGCAGCTTAGCTGGAGACTGCTCTTGCCGCCTTTACTAACAGTGTATGCTTCCCAAAATTATTCATTATTAAATAATAGTAAGTTCTACTTTTCTACAAATGTAGTTAACAGTAAGCATTTCCAATATTTAGTTTCAATAAAATCTTTTATTTTTCAATAGAAGTCGCAAGTCGAGTACCTAATAAATAATGTTTATAAGTTGCGCTACATTCAACTGCAAGTCGCGCCGGATATAAGGCAGAAACATTTCTTTTCATAGGTTACCCACTCACCTACTCATAATTATTTTCTTAACACATGAAAAATTAAAATATTAACTCTAGATTTCCTTCAAATCCTACGAAAATTGTGGTTTACTGCAACAAAAGTCGTCATTTTAAAGAGGATGATTTTATAAGATACTTTGGCCAATTAAAACTGAAAGAAAATAGTGTGCCACAAGCTGGTTATTGATTTCGATGTTTTAATTATTCTCCAATGGCGGGAATAATTTTCAAACTGAAGCATAAAAATTGCGCTAAATTTTGTATAATGAGTGAAGAAAGAGTACAGCAGAGGCTACTTCTAAGTTAGGCGAGTATGTTAATCCATTACGTTAGCAACGGATTGTATTCAAGATATTGCTTTAAGTTGATCTATGCAGAAGAGTAGAAATATCAATTAGACTAGAAAATGTAGAATAAAATGGCTTGTAAATTTTACAGCAAAAAAAAAAAAATTTGAATTATATAGTGAAGTTATTAAAACGGTCACGGATCTCGAAAGTACCGAAGAAGAAGAAGACTGCCTGATAGATTTTTTAAAAATGGGAAAACATCCCACACTAGTAGTCTTGAATGGTAAAGAATCGGATCTTTCATTTGCAAGTTCAAGTACATTGTCTATAAAGGTAAATACCCCATCTTGTAAGGAGGTAGCCACATAGCTACAGACAGAATCAGATTCAAGTTCAACTTCGAATTCGGTTTTTTCAATTAATGTAGATAATGAATCTCCAAAAGATTCCTCAAATAATTCTGCTATTAACGGAAAAGTAAATGTCCATTTATTTCATATTTAAATTCAACTTAATTTTTTTTTTTTCCTGAAACTATAATCAACAAATTTCATTCAAAATTGAAATTTGATACGGTGTTCTTATACTAGGAACTTGAGAAGTATATGCTGACACATGGTGGTTCACATATTATAAAAAAATATTTCAACTGATAGAACAAGTAAAGAATTGGTTAACCTAGTTGTAAGAATGGCGATTGACAGTCATGGTTTGGAAATATCAAAAGAAATCAAAACTACTTACGTTAAGACAAGTGTAGAATTATTTCCAACATTAGGAGACCCAGCGAGCTCCAGAGGGGGTTATGTAAAATTTAATATTCTAAAGTTTTTATTGATACCATGACAGAATTCAAATTTATGGAAATATTTTACGATGACTCTAGAAAGACACCCAGTGGGTATTTAGCTTGGCGCTTAAGAACTGTAGTACGTTCATTAGAAACTGCAAACAAAAAACAATGTTACTATCGAATCTGAGAATTAAAAAATCAAATATACACCTACAAAAGAACAACTAGATGACAATGAATTTTTGAAAAATGCAAGCCCCACCACATAAAAAGATACAATTTGGAATGAGAAATGGACAATTGTTTTCTTTAGACGATTTTCCGAGATTCATGGACACACCTCGTCTAATAACTATTTTCTTATATGGATTATCACTGATTAGTTTTTTGAGTTTCTAGTTTTTCTAGTAGGTTTTTATATTCATTAGTTTTGTTAAGTGCTTCAAACGATGAAAAGATTTTATTACTTTGAGAGTATAGAATTTTGATATCATATCTTAATTTGGGGGTCTATTGGATATGTACATATAATTATATTGATGTATGTTTCTAGATAGATCAAGACTTTGAATTATTGCATCCAGAAGCAGAGTCGTTTGTAGACAAAATAACCAGTTACGTTGATAAGTTAATCGAGGATTATAAAAGCACTGCCACCAATAAATGTGGGGAAATCATTAGTTCTGAATCAGGTAAAAATTGAGCTTTGGGCTTGATACCCACGTCTAGTCTGGTCTTGATACTTTATGCAGCATACTGCACAATTGGTGTTGCTAAAATTATACCATAATATCAAAGTTAGAAAGGACGTGTGTGTTATTAGACTTCAGATTGAATGGTTGCTGAAAAACAAACATTTTAGGCTGGGATAGAAATACGAGAGCAATTTTTTCTTATATATATGTGCTACCGTGTGTTGCAAGAGACAGGAAAAATGGGATAACTGAATCCAAAAAATCCCTTAAAGAAAAAATTCTACAGTTTTGTCTTGTAAGTTGATGCCGTTCACTAAAAAAATCTATATTACGCTTGTTCAAGGTTGGAAAACTCATTAAAAAAAAAATTGCTGAAAACGTGAATAACCAACCATATTTAACTGGAATCGGAGCAAATATATCAGCAATTTATGAATATATTCTGGTAGTTGATAAAAGACCGATAAATATAGACGTACTTCGTTTTTAAGTGCCTTCGATGTTCTATTTAAGGTACATTTCGTTTTTAATTTAGAATTTGATAGAAGATTTAAAACATTAGTAATAATTCATGCTTATCGAAAAATCTGTGCGTTTGATAAAAAAAAACTATAAAAGGTCGTTGCCTTGTTTTGAATGTAAAAAAATTTGTTCAAGTATTCCTAAATTCATACAACATTTAAGATTTTTTCATTATCCTATTGAAATGCCCTTATTAAATTTAAAGTGTTGTGAATCTTGTAGTGGCTATCGCATTTGTATAAATGTGATTTGATCGATAAAATAGAAAAGAAAACAACAATCATAGATTTGAATTAGTTGCTAATGATACTAGACAAGAAGCGGAAAATATTTTAGATGCACAAACTACTTTGAATGATTTAAATATGCGTAATACTGAAACTAATTACTCTGACAACATAGAAAATCAATTGTTGTTTGTATTTGGTATTCCTAATAAAACAATAACGCTTATATTTAATAACTTTAGCGAATTCATAAAAATTGTTTTAGATTTATTCAAAAGCATTGTTGAAGACAATATGAACAATAAGCCAGTACTAATGACGGTTCTGAATATGCTTATTTCTAATAAATTGAATGAAGTGAATTTGGAATTTTCCAAGCTTGATTCTGAATATAAAAGGAATAAAGTCATGTCTAATGAAACGATAAAACCAGTGGAAACGGCAGCGGGTGTTAGAATCGATCAAATTTTAGATAAACAAAATTGTTATATACAAAAAAATGGAACAGAATAATAATTTAAGCACAATTTCAGATGGAATGTACTATAAAAATAATAGATTTTTCAATCAAAATCCAAACGCTATTCAGCTTCAAATTTATTTTGACGAGTTTGAGTGTGCAATCAGGTATTCACAAAATGGGAGCCATTTATTTTGTTATTAGAAACTTGCCACCGCAGTTTTTGTCAGAATTAAGTAATATTCACTTATTGGCTTTGTTTTATGCGCATGACTTAAAATCAACCGGTATCAATAACATTCTGAGAACTATTATTAGAGATATTAAAATTCTTGAAAAAGCAGGCTTACCGGTAGAATTTTTGCCGTATAAATTGAAAGGAACTGCTGTAGCTCTATGCCACGATAATTAAGAAGCAAACACACTTTTTAGTATGGTAGAATCGTTTTCTGACAACTATCACTGTCGGATATGCTTTTTACATAAAAATGAAATACAAAATGTTTTCACTGAAAACGATGAGCGCTGTATCTTAAGAACAAATGATAAACATGAAAATAGTTGTCAACAAATTGAAAAGAGTGTATGTAACAATGCGTATGAAATAAAAGAAAGAAGTATTTGGAATGATTTGAACTATTTTAAGTTATGCGATAGTATATCACTTGACATCATGCATGACATTTTAAAAGGTACAGTTGATTAATTTGGATGAAATTAATTTGCAAGTGCAATGATTCAACCTAGTAAAATCATATTAGACAAACCAGGAGTTGGTATTGGACAAAGAGCTTCACAATGTTGGTCTTTAACAAAATATTTTCCATTAATATTTGCAGATCTAATTCCTTGCTGCAATGAAGAAAAATGGAAAGTTATTTCGCTGCTGTTTTTAATTATGAATATTGTTTTCGCACCAAGTATACCATTTGACTATACTTATCATTTAGAAGATCTTATAAACGAATATCACATTTTTCAAAAAAAATATTCGATACCCTTATTTTACCAAAAGTATTTAATTCCCGAAATTAAATTACACGATAGAATATTACACTACAGAGTGTGGGGAACCACTATAAGTGTTATTTGGGTGTTAAAAACACTAGAATTTTTTTTACTTTGTAAGAGTACAAGCGTAATAAATTTCATCGAAAGCGCCTTTAATTGGTGCGGTGAAGTTGCGGCAACGCAAAAACTAGAGAAAACCTCAATCAACAACCAAGATTTAGCCAAAAGAGTATCAATAATTCAAATGAGGTTAAAGGACACAGTTATGAACATAGGCAAAGGATAGATAGAATTTGAAGAATTTAGAGCAAAAAAAGAGAAGTATTCGAAAAAATTGATTAGCGAATACGAGTGACTGAGAGGTGGCGTCAGTAACACACAACAAATTCACCTTAGAAATGGATTAAATAGAGAAAACAATGTTGTCAATCGTGTATAATTCATATTTATAACTTAAAAAGAATCTTAGGTAACCTCAGGACAACGAAGGAAAACAACATGGCCAATGATTGCAGACACCATTTCATCCCACAGATGCTGCTACCCTCGACGGTACTAAAGAAAGATTTAAGGAAGCTGGACAAGCTGGAAAGATGATCAAAAACTGGCCATTTCTGTATCTGACGTCTGGATTTATTACATATTACCCACTTGCGAATGCAAGTGAGAGAACATCACCCTTCATATCACAACGCCTATTCGAGAACAGGATCGACAGTGATCCTAAGTGTACCGTTCGGGTACACTTGTAGAATTATCCATAAAAGTGCTTACGTAGCGGTCTCCGAGTCAACAGCAGATTGACAGAGGATTGGTTTACACCACTGTAAACCTTACAAAAATAGATTAATTTTCTTGCGTTTTAATGCAGATTCAATTCACAGTCCTCGTGCATCAGTAGATTGACAAGGGGCAGCTCAAATAAGGAATTAGCGAATCACTATCACGGCCCGATGACGTGCTACCGATCGCAGTCTAACAATTACGGAAATTGGCGAGAAGACGTACGTGTTGACACATATGAACGAAGATATAAAGTTGAGATGCGATAATGAGACCACAAAAGTCAACAAGAGTATGCCGGATTGCCATAGGCAATTAAACTAAGAGTTGCGTGCACCTGTGGATTGATAAGAGGGGCACGACAAGTTATTAGTAAAGAGCAGACTTCTTTGTGTGGAAAGAAATAACAAAATCCAAATTGTTCACGCTTTGCCGGCCATCTGGTCGTCATTGAGGTCCTTAATAATAAATGTCTTAGAAAAGGAGGAACTATTGAGGTTTCAAAACCTCACCCAATGCTTAAACCAATAAAATTGGATTCTTTCCATACCCCACATAAATCCAAAAAATTACCACCTTATACTCGGCTCATGAGAATGCTCTGCTTACCATCTGGAATATTATCTTATCTGTCAGGTTGGCTTACATCCTATTTGGGAGACATCCGCTGGGTATTTTATACACGGCAACTCCAACAGTTCATGTAATGAATGAAAAAGACAATTTAGTGGGTCCACTGTGGAAAAAATATGAGTGAGGAAGTCTCCAGAAAAAAAACTAACTCTCTTATTGTTAGCGAGAGAGAAAAGTATGAACACCAGTTGAAATATGACGGACACGATATTGACGTGATAAAGACCAGAAATATAAATTTATTTTAGTTATTTTTGGGGTAAAGAAATTGAAAAAAAAATAGAACGAAAACAATTAATTTAATGAGTATGTTTCCTTATGTGCAGTTTTCCAAATTGTAATTAACTGAAATAATTTTAGTAGTTTTATTCTTACTTTTTATTAGTTCCGCTCAACAAAAACTTGTGCATCAAAATGAGCAATTTACAGATCACAGTCAATTACCGTTCTCGACAATGAAACGGCCCAGAAGGATACAACATGAATCTGTAAATCTGTAAAAGCTTTATTGGTTTCGCAGCAGATTGGGCTAAAACGATGATGGCTTGAAACAATTAAGTCGCCGATTTAATTAAAAAAGACATACCGGAATTATATGTTCTTAAATATATTTGCCATTTGTTTGCTCTGGCAGCTGCATATGCTTGCAAGTAGAACCCTGACAAAGTTGATCGTCTTGTTAAAGAAATTTGTGGTTACATGAATCACAGTTTCAAAAGACACCACGAATAGAAAGAATTTCAGATATTTATTAAAACTCAAATTCATAAGTTGTTGCATCCCCATCAAGATAGCTGGTTATCGTTGCAGATGGCTTTAGACAGATTTTTGGAGCGATATGATAGCTCAAAATTGTAAAGATTTCACCAGCTCTCATGATCGATGACGCAAAAACCAAAATGCGTACCGAAACGGCGGTACTGATCGAACTAAAAACATTGAAATCATTTAGTCATTATTGTGTTGTCCGTTCTGAATGTCTAACCTCCGCTTGCTCCTTGCCGTGTTTTTTATTTCATGTTCCATTATTGCTTCAGATAGTTTACCAACAGTCTTTTTCAAATCTCTACTAATCTGCATAATTGCAACTGAAAGTCTTAGCACACCTGATTGTTGTTTAATGCATAATATTTATTTTTATTATTTACAAAGTTTGGCAGTACAATTTATTGATATGAGTAATGAAAAAAAAGTAGTTCATAATCAGGAACGATAGTGTATAAACTTATGAAACGAGAAAAAGATTGTGGTGAAGTTTCAATACCACTTAACCGGTTACAAAAAAGATTTGCAGAAGGCAATGGCGTCGGGTTCGTAACATCTAGTGAAAACAAGAAGGCTTCTTCTGGAATGTTATGATGTTTTATCATGTTGTTTCTTTCTTTCAAACAGTATGACACCAAAAAAGAAGAACCTTCATCACACATCAAACAGGAAAACCACCAACCTCTCTTGAGGTCATTCACCTTTGCAACAAATCACTCCTCTTCTTCTTGAAATCATGAAAAATGACAAAAAATTTTGAATTGTTAATTTCCCAACCGGACATATGTATTTCTTCTATTGTCGACTTCATGTGTAATAACAAAAACATAACCTTTGACATTGACAGAAAACGACAGCCACGACTTTGACGTTAATACACATCCGACGCAAGAAAGCTAAGCATTTTGACATTTTAGAAATTTAATTTTTCATTTGCACATGTTTATTAGACTTTTTTAAATTGTAAGTACAATAGTCCTAGTTTTTTGTTATTGAGCAGGTATTATTTTTCTTTTTTTTATATATTTTAATTTTTTATATTTTAATATATTTTCTCTTTGTAGCCTTGAAAATGGAAACAAATTATAGCTTCCAAAACTAGTCGGTATAAATAAAAATATATAAAAACCGAGATTGAAGATAATTATTGACTTTTTTCATTACCTCATTAAAACTAATACAATTAGTTTTAACTTTGTTAGAAGCTGAGGTAATGGACATGTGGCTGCTAAAATGGCAAAAAATGTTAACTTACATAAAGGGTCTTTTTGTAAGAACCTTAATATTATAGGTTTTTTTTGTTCTGTGAAATTCGTCCCGTAACATCCCGAATATTGATCAAAAATCCTGATTTTGGATAATTAAATAATAAACATTTGCATTTTCATAATATAAAAAATCCAGAACTGTCACATCAATAATCCAGAATGTGTCAGTTTGCAAAATCCAGACATCTGTATCGAGAAGAAGTTACAGAGACTTACATGTGTAACGAATTAGTTTAATTTAAATAACGCGCTATACAGGCTGTTCCAGCGAATAGGCAAAGTCCATTATTAGTCTTTAAATGTAGACATACTGATAAATTTCATTCATTATTTTCAAAGATACAGACAGTCTCATTAACGAGTTCTGACACAAGCTTATGTTTTTTTAAATGGAAGAGCCTATATTTTTTTGTATTTTCAAGCATGGCTTGACATTTTGAGAATTTTGAACACAACTTTTATTAGACGGTTCTTTGTTGTATTTAAAATAATCAAATTTTTTCGACAAAAACACGCATATTTTAAAAAATTCTCACACAAAAGTAAAAAAAATTAGAAATATGGAATTTGTACTAACTGAAAGTTTGAGGTTTAAATTGACTATAAAATTTTTTGACGCATTGGTAAAGGAATATTCGGTAATTGACGTTTGTTAAAAGTTGACTATTTTCAAAAATTTAAATGTAACATTTTATATTTTGTTGCAAATATCAACTTTCGAGTATCTATGACCAATAATACAAAAAATATTCAACTTCGAATGTTCGAAAAAAATCTCAATCATCATTTGAGTGTAATTACTATGGTAACAATTGTAGCAACAATACACAATACACAATACAATACAGTTTCAAATTTTTGAATTTAGTCTCAATTATCTATAATTCGTTTCAGCACAATTGCGATAATGGTTTTAGACAAGACATGATTTACCTCTCCAACAAACCACTAAAGTTTATTGATAGAAACATAATTCATAAAAAAAAAAAATCAATGCTTGAAGTTGCCATTCTGTTCCACGCAAACATTTAGACACCGAACAGTCGATCTTTAAACTCTTAGAAGTATATCTGCTCCGATATTCTGGAATGCATTAATTTGAAATTCGTTCGTTCATATCTTCTCTTGTGGGTGGCGCCTTTTGATACTCAAAATTTTAAACGTGCCCCCATAAAAAGAAATCACTCGTGGTGAGCTTGAAGATTTTGGAGACAAAGCCAATGGACCCCGACAACCTAGTCGAGCATTTATTATGATTATTTTTTAACAAATTATGTTTGTATTGATAAGCTTTTGTAGTTTGTTGTTCTGGTGAATCATGTGTTGTCTAGGACCATTGCAACTGCGCTGAAAAGAAATATAGATGATTAAGACCGATTTCAAAATTCTCAAGCTGAAATTTGAAAATAAATTCAATGGTGTTTTGTTGCTACAATTATTACCATAGTAATACACTCAAATTGAGTGTAATTGAGATTTTTTTCAAACATTCGAAGTTGAACATTTTTTGTATTATTGGTCATAGATAGTTGAAAGTTGATCTTTTTAGAAAGAAAATTTAAGATACGGCAACAAAATATAGGGTGTTCCATTTGAATTTTTAAAGTTATTCAACTTTTAAAAAACGTCTTTACTTAATGAACTATCCTTCAACAAACAAACAACAAAAACAACAAGAACAAAGATTTAAACTTTATACTTTCAGTTAGTATTAATTATATATTTCTAATTTTTGGGATTTTTGTGAGAGAATTTTTTTTTTTAAAATGTATGTTTTTGCTCAAAAAAATTGATTATTTCAAAAACTACAAAGAACCGTCTAATAAAATTTGTGTATAAAAATCTCAAAATGTCAAGCCACGTTTGAAAATGCATAAAATTAGAGTATTCCATTTAAAAAACATAAATTATGAGATATTCTGTATATTTGAAAATGGTTTTAGTTCATGCTGAGAATTAGTATCTACAAATTTTGTTAAGTATTTGCAGTGCCAATTTCGACGTAGCTCCTGTTGAAGCTACTACCAGCGGCTCTCGACAAACAACATCGCTTTGAATAGTCTCAAAGAAGACTCCAAAAAAAACTGTAACGAACGGTCAGAGTAGTTTCATAGTTGGACCAAAATCCAGGAAGAAATAAAGCGACGACACACTGAACTACTACTACTACGATCCAGTTCGCTTCGAGTCTCTGCAGTTAGTAAATAAATGGGTTTAGCATTTTTCCCAACACATTCTTTAATGTCATGCTATTTAATTTTTAATGTTCAGTTCGAAAACTAAATTCTATATTACCAAATTAGGATAAGTTTCTCAATATAATTGTATGCTTGGTTACTTCGACAGGAACAAGCACCGCCTACTTAATTGTAAACCATGAAATTTGTAACAAATTATTATATTTAATAAAGCTCTGTTCTATTCTATTCTATTCTGCAGTTAGTAGGTCGCTAGTTCACTCGATTCAAACTTTGTGAATCTTCGTAAAGATGTCGGCTAAAGCCAAATCGGCCAAAGCCAAAACGGCAACAACAGCGCCAGCGCTAGTGCCAGTGCCGAGTCGATCAACTCGCTCAACAAAACCAATTCAACTAGCCACCACACCACCCCCTCTGATGTCAAGCAAGACAGCCCCCTTGAAATGCTCTTCAAGCATCCGATTAACATCTCTACATATAAATCATATATAAAACTTCTTCGTAGATTATCAAATCTTCACGGCAACGCTTTAATTATTTCAGATAATATTACATCAATTGAACATAACCTCTCACATAACCTCACTAATTTAGACATTATAGCTGGCATATTCATACATAACCTTAAAATTACAGTTTTTTCTTATTACAATCCCCTGTGAAACACAATTCCACAGAACCTCTTAGATTATGTAAATTCACTAAACCACGCAATTAAAATGGGAGATTTTAACGCGCGTCATATCGATTTCGGCGACTCAGTAACTAACAGAAACGGCCACTTTCTTACTAACCAACTTAACAACTTACACTTATCTCGTCTTTTCAATAACTTTCCTACATTGATCAACCATAACGGCCTCTCTATTGTCGACCACATCATCGTTTCAGACAATATTTTACATCTTGTAAACCCAAGTTGTTCAATTGGAACCACCGTTACTTCTGATCATATGCCTCTTCTATCTAATTTCACTTTTCCTGGTCCTCCCCCGCCGCCTACATTTAAAACAACTTTTGATTATAAAAACGCGAACTGGAATATATTTAAAACTCATATCTGCGATAATTTACCAGCTATTAACCTTCTTAACAATACCGACGAAATAACTCAATTCAATTTTTCACTAATTTAATTAATCAAGCCCGCAACATTGCAATTCCAACAAAAGTAATTCCTATCAATAAAAGTCCACTTCCGTCGGAAATTCTCAATTTACTAAAGTATAAACGTAGCGTCTACCGCGAATTTGTTAGAACTAGATCTCCATACTTGAAAACAGAACTTAATCGATTAAACGCACAAATAAGACGAGACATAAATAACTTCAAATTAAATAACTGGATCAAAACTTGTCAAAATTCAGATTATCGCGACGGCAAACAATTTTGGAACAAATTTAAAATTCTCACAGGCCAAAAATCGAAAACAAACTGCCACTTATCACATAATAATCAAATAGTCAGTTCTCCTTAAGACAAAGCCAATTGCTTCGCTAATTTCCTGCAGGACATCTACCAAATTCCTACCGATCCCTCATTTAATCAAAATTTCTTTAATGACACAATCCAGTCTGTACATAATTTTCGTCATAATTTTCCTAATAACAACGACCCAGATGAACTAATTTCTCATACAACTCCCGACGAAGTAAAAGCTTTTATTTCTCATTGTAAAACATCCAAAGCTCCAGGACCAGATCAGATTAACCCGATTCTTTTCAAAAATCTTCCAGAGAACGCCTTTACTTTCATTTCTACTATCTGTAATTCTTGTCTCAGCCTCTCTTACTTCCCGACCAGCTGGAAGTCCGCAAATACCATCATAATTCACAAATCCGGCAAAGACCCGTCGCTACCTTCATCTTATCGCCCCATATCACTCTTGAATACTTTTGGAAAAATATTCGAAAGAATTCTAGCCAATTTTTTGGAAAATAACAACATTCTTCCACCAGAGCAGTTTGGATTCCGCCCCCATAGATCAACACAGAATCACATCCTCGAGCTTCACTCGGATTCTGCCAAATACTCAAATCTCAAAATGTACACTCTATCTGTATTTTTGACGTCAAAAGGGCATTCGACAAAGTCTGGCACGACGGCTTAATTCGTAAACTTTCTGATCTTGATTTTCATCCAAAATTTATCCGCCTTATTGACTCTTTCTTATCTAACCGCCAGTGCCAAATCAAAATTTTCAACACTTTCTCAACCCATCTTCCCCAATTCAGGTGTGCCACAAGGCTCTGTCCTTTCGCCTCTTTTATTCAACATATACTGCTCGGATATTCCTGTTTCAGGTCCGCCTAGATCGAAGACGAGAATGTTCGCTGACGACACTGCAATCTGGACGTCTCAACGATCTTCTGCAGCCGCTTCGAGACTTCTCCAACCACACATCAGCCAGATTGCAAAGTGGACTCAGAAGTGGAGAATCAAGATCAACTCCACCAAATCCTCAGCCATTCTCTTCCCTCACCCATCTTCAACCCGAAACAAAAGATTCTCCCCGAACGACGTGTCGATTCAATTCAATAATGAACCAATCCCCCTAGTCAATTCCGCCACATACCTAGGCGTCACCTTTTCAAGAACCTGCAATTTCAACATCGATCTACGTAACACCCTCAAAAAAGTTCGCAATCGGTCCAACCTCCTCCGTCGTCTTCAAAGCAAATTCCAAGGATGCAATTCAGCCACACTCTATCACATGTACATGACCTTTATAAGACCAGTGATTGACTACAGAGCCCCCATCTACGCATCCATTCCCAGTCACTTCAAACAACAAATTCTAAGCTGTGAACGTCAAATACTTCGGCGCATCTTCTACCTCGATCGATGGCATCCTAGCGCAACACTCCACGACGACACAGGCACCACCCCCATCACTTCCCGTCTCTCTTATCTCCAAGCAAAATTCGTCAATCGCTGCATTCGCAACAACACCCCTATCGAAATCGACACCATTGCCATCTCTCATAAATTCCAAAATCTCCAAGGCGAAGAGTCTAACCGGATCCCCCGTATTCCCCGCAGAAAACTCATTCATCCCTTCACATCTCTACTCAACGCCTGCTACGTCGATCTCCCCGAACATCTGCAGGATATCATTGATGAAACTCCTATCGGCATGAGCGCCCCCATTTAACACATTTTTATTTTCAGCCCTAATTTTAAAATAAAATATCTTAGATGACATGTAATATCTTGGAAATGTAAATCAATTTAACGCTAACCACCAATTAAGTACCATTATTACCCTACCTTTTTATTGGTTTTTATTTTTATTTTTCAAGTCAATCTAATTAGTTTAAGATTATATGTATTGTAAATCACCCTGGGCTGAAGAGACCAAAAGCCTACAGCAGCCCCCCAAATCCATTGTAAATTAGCACATAAGTTTTTATTGTTAAATTGAGAGAATTAATAAACCTATGTATAACAACTACTACAAACCCTCGAAGAGGTCATGCAAAATTGCAAAATGCCTTAGATACGGCTCGAAATGAGAGCGAGACAGCGAAACAATACGCAAAGTAGTTTCACGACGTTCTGGTATCCAAGAACTGTCAGAGGTATTGAAGGAAATGATCCAACCTTCAATTTTAACAGAGAAACCCACATTCACCAGAGATGGTGTGAAAAATCCAGTCGGGTAGAAATGTCTCGGTCTATTACGAAGACTTTAAAACCGAGATTCTAAAGTACTTTTCATCGCAAGGGTAACAAAAGAAAATGTGACGAAAAATAAGTATGACCAACTTCGTTTCGTCTTGAGGCAGCACATTTTGCTTATTTTGTAAACAAACCAAAATTATTAACTATTTTGATCCCCAGTCACATCTTTTAGTGAATATGAAGAATAAAGTGTGACAATCTAATTTATTGCTGATTATCATAAAGTGCTTGTAAAAATGAGTGAGAACAGATTCAATTGCTTCATGGATGTAATTATCCTTGATAACCCCAGAGACAGCTACCGACGGTTTTAACCCCCAATAATAATATCTCCAAACTTAGCCAGCTGGGCTGGTTTCTAGGACCGTATTCATTTTATGCTAAGCTTTATGTATGAAAACTAAGCTTTTTAATAGCGAATGTAAAATGCTATAGTTGATATGTTGGTTGATATATTTTTCGCGATGATACATATTTTGTTCATTGTGATTCAGGTTAGTGGCAATTTGCTTAAATCATCCCCGTTTCTGAGTAGCAATATTTAGATTTGAAGATTAGTCATTTTTGTTACCTGCTTATTTATTACAGAAAATGATATGTATTTTCAAGAAAGTTACACTAAAAAAGAACTTTTAGAAGTGTTACACACAAAGGCATTTGACAAACAATTTGTCATTGATGAAGAGGCGATAAAATATGGTCATCGTGTTCTGAGATTGCCCCCTTATCATTGCGAATTTAATCCCATCGAAATGATATGAGGCATTCTAAAATCAAGAATGCCATTGACGTTGTTCGAACTCAGATGGACTCTACCACACTAAGCGAGTGGTTCAATTGTGACAAGAAAGTAATTTCCATAAAAAAAGAATACCGAAAAAAGAAAAAAGAATTAATTATCTCGTTAGATGACACTAGTGATGACAAAGATAACATGTAAAATATTATTATAATTATAGTATCATCATTTTTCTGTAGAGCTTTTAGTAAACATTTTTTTATTGGCTGTAACGTATTTTTTTAGAAATACATTACAGTTTTTTGGACTCAAACAATTTCTCAAGTCCACCTCTGCTTGCAAGAAATCGTAACACCTTGACCAGCTGCAGTGGGTTTTGAGTAGTTTATGGCAAGGGTGCTGTTAGGGTGCAATAAAGCAATTGACTTTGTTCTCACGTATTCTTAGAAGTACTATACCTGCAAAATTTGGCAGAGTCAAGATCCAAGGTATATACTCCATTCGCTTTTAATGTGCACAAGAAGGCTGAAAAACTCTAAATGTAGCTTTAATTTTGTCACTAAAAGTAGTTACCAAACGTAAACGACACTTTATAATTCTAACCTTAAATGTAAAGTAAACAAGCATTAATCTGCTTGAAGTTAGCAATTTGCAATCTCAGTTGAATTTGCTGCTAATAGTAAAGCAATTTCCTAGAATGATTTATGAACCAATGTTACCAGTAAAATAAGATTTCCATGGCCGCCACTTATGCAGATCAATAACGAACGGAGTATAGTATGGCGTCTTTTAAAAACCAAGTACAATTTTTTAAAGATTCAATTTGTCAATTTTCAAATATTTTCGACTGAAAACATGATCTCATTTCTTTGGGCACTTTACAATATTTTTATACATATATCGATGTTGTTGAAGTTGGGCGATAGTAAAAAAAGTATAATAAATATAATAGTAAAAAGTATAGTTGATTAACAGTATAAATCATCATATCAATAAACGCTTGGTTGCGGAGCTAGAGCTATTTGAAGATATCGCACCAACAAAGATTAAATTAAAATAACTTCAAAACAGATTCCATTTATATGATGTTGATTTGCACATATATTTCTTGGATTGTTCACACTCAAATAACATAAATAAATTTTTTATGTTGGTTGCATCATAATGTCAAATTTTGACAATAAAAAGTGTGTACAATCGGGTCTTATTAGTACCTGTGCTCACAAAACGTGGTTACAGAACTATGAGCAGCAAGATTCACTATAAAAGACCTTATAGGTATTATCTCCATTACAAGTGTCTACAGATCCAATGGAGCGGGATTTTGTTACAGGTTTGATCGTTAGTAGAGAAAATCAACAAAAACAAAAGCAACACGAAGAAAAAGTGCAGAGACTTGATGTATTGAAGCTATGTTCCAATTTCTCATATAGTAGAAAAAATCATAAGTTCCTCCGATTAAAGTGATGGTAACTATGAACTAGAAATTATTTATTATTGTATAAGTTTTAATCGAAATAATAGAGAGTTACAGGAATACGTTTTCTAATGTTTACCGTACGTTATTGGTCGGTTGTTAAACAACAAATATAAATGTCGTTAACTTGTACGTCTTGTAAAAGAATATGTCTTTTCAATTTGATTCCCGTGAAAAATTTGAAGCAAAGAACTAAAGTGAATACTTTTGGAGTCTTTTAAGATATCGCATTAAAATTTGAGCTTCTGATTTATCTAGAAATCAGGGCGTGTTTTTTTTTTAATTAGAACAGTCTGCATTCAAGAGTATTTATCAATAAAATTGAAGGGATTTTTAGACCGGTGTATCCATGACCACACTCGCTACTAACGCAGAATTATAATAACATATGATTTTTGAGAGTTATGATTTTTCACAAAAAAGACACCTTCAGATAACTTGTAATTCACTCTTTTTTGTACGAATGAGAATCGAACTAGACTAATTATATAAGAGTATAAAATAGCAACGCAAAAGTACTTACCTTCTGGAAGTGATTTTAACTTCAAATCCAAGATGGAATGATGAAAAGATGAACCTAGTCGGCTGAAACAGAACTGACGAGGTTCAGATGTCATGTAAAATAACACGTGGTCCCAACAGGATAATTCATGATAGAAGTAGTTCTGGAATTGAAAATTATAATTTCAGATTTATGACAATGTCTAAAAACATTATTGTACCTCAAAGTAAATTCGGATGTTTGGCAAAAATTCAACTGAAGATCGGTAATCTGCTTGTTAACAGGTGAAGAAACTGAAAATAAAATCCACTTAAAAATGGTTAGTAACAAAATCGAAAGTCTTTTATCACATATTTTTGAAACCTGTATATGCTTTTTACGAAATTTTCAGCGAATTAATTAAAATTTGGAAGGTTCATCAACTTATTATTCAATATTATTTTCAAAGTAGTCCTTCAAAATAAAATACCCGTCCTTTAAGATGTGATAAAAAATATAAAATTGTGCATTTATATGTTTGGATGCATTTTTCTAACATCATAGGTAGACAAATATAAAATAACTTATATATTATCATAGATTCACCATTCATCACTTAATTATTTTTCAGGAAATTTCTGGCCCCACTTACTTATCAAAAGAAATTATTATCGGTCTCACACAACCGAATCTCCAAGTGTTTCCTAAAGATGAATTTTTGAATAAATGGAGAGCATTTCTTCTTTCTTGGTGCAACCAACATAAATGGTTGGAATACAGTGTTCTCCAAGACTCTGTATAATGTCATCCACGTCGTGTTTTTTCTTTTTTCTATTGCCTATTGTAAAAGTTCTTGGTGAACTTTTAAAGTTTTATTAAAACTAAATCTTAAAAAAAACTATTGAATTAAAGCAGATTTGCTATACTGGATGAACAACTGAAGTTTACGCTTGCATGGCTTTAAAACAAACTTTATATGCGGTTCTAATTATATCAGATAATATTTCAGCTATCAAAAATGAAAGAAAATAGAAGCAGTAGGGATTCTAAATCAACTTCATATTTATATTTGTTTTCTCAATACATATTAACTCACTTTAAAAAAGTTATTGTTATTTCCAAAGCGTTAATGCGGAAATATCAAAAGCTATAATACTTATTGAAAGTATTAAAAATATATATGTAACTAGACGAAATTTTGAAAAAAATTAAAAGGAAAGGAGCGTTTTTGATGTTTTTTTCTGAGAAATTCGTAACAATTTGCAAGAAAACTAATATTCCAATTGAAATAGAAGAAAAACGTCATAAAAAGTTCCCTTCAAAATTTAAGAATTATTTAATAGAAGAATCTGTTGGTAATGAAACACGAAACGATATTTGGATTTGGATCAAAAAAAAAATTCAAACTCAGTTTATATATTCCAACGTTAGATAGAGCAATACAAGATATGGACTTACTTCAATTCACAATCTTGCAAAATTCAACCATAACGTGATCTTCCGTGGCAAAACCAAAAGAACATCTGATTCACCCTGTGAGTCACCCTGAATTAGTATCCACTAAACAATTTTCAATACTAAAATATTATAAAATTATTTTGTATCAAAAACTAAATACATTCAAAAAAATATATCAAAATCACAAAAATGAAAATGACTGTCAAGAAATGACAATGACTTGACACTTTACAGTGGATCCATTTAAATAGCCGAGCATTCATATTTTACCTTCGTCTTCATTTTTTTTCTGCAAACACAACCCCAAGTTGTACAATCGTCCATGCGATTTGAAACATGAATCAAAACAAATGACTGATCGTTCCCTGTTCTAAAGTTGTTAAATCGAGAACTTTCTTGTCAAACATTTACATCTTAACAATCAGGAAGTATATACAAAGTTTCTAAACTGAATTTCCTTATTAAAAATAACAAATTTTCAGATTCCAACCCTCCATAAATCAATAAAAATGATAATTGTTCAAACAACAAGTTGGATCTGAACTTACATTTTATCAAATAAAGAAACTGTATTCTTTTTCTAAATATTTCACTACTTCCAAGTCCATTAACTATCGATTCACAAATTTTATTAAAAATGTTAAAGTAGGCAACCAACTATAATAGTTCTTTATAAAGATAAGGGAATCCTTTTGTCTTTGACAGTAAAACTAAGCTCCACTTTCTTACACCATGCAGAACGATTATAAAATACAGTTACCTCAATTGAAAACTTCAATTCCAGAACAGACGAAAAGAGAACCAGTTGTTTCAATCAAGGTGCTATTTGAAATCATTAATGATTCACTTTTGTCATCCTTTGATTTGATTCATTCCTAGAACAATACCATTCAATGCAAACAGTAACTTCACACAACTAATTATTACATTGCTTTTTTTCTAATGTAACCAGCTTCAGCTTCTAATAACAAATCGTTCAAAAGTTTTAGAGCTCCAGCATAGCTTTTAATTGCTTTTTTTATTGGTAATTGAGTTGGAACCTGCCCAACTTGCTAGCATGCTACAAAATTGAAATTATTTGTTAATAAGAAATAAAATCATAATTATTATTTATACTTATGTTAGTCAAACTCTAAGACTTTCGAATGTTGAGTTTTCGTTCTCTATTCAATCCCACAATTCGTGATTTTCATGGCTTTCGTTTTACTAAAAGGATGTTGGCATCTCCGTGCAAATTGAATATAGCTTGAATTCTTGATTCAATAGCAGAACATAAAGTTGATAAAAAGTTCGATTAGAGTTGACAATGCTCAGTAAAACAATTCCAAGTGATCAACACCAAAGTCACTTGAAGAAAAGAATAACAAAAGAACATCCCCATTAAAGTGGTCGTTTTTGAAAGGGCTTCGAGTATATCCTTGAAGACAAGAAGACGATCATCAAAACTGTTATTTCTGAAATAAGAAAATTGTTTACTATATGTACAAATACGGTATATTTATTATAATTTGTCTGAATGCATTTAAATTCTTGTTTTTAAACGTATCAAACAAAAACCGTTGTTTTAATGTCCTAAATCTGAAATCCAAACAATTCCAGCTGCAATAAATTGGTTTCAGCAACATCTAATCTATGTAAGAAATGGAAACAAAGCAAAAATCGTCAATTTAGATTGTTTCAATCAAAAATTCAACACCGGCAACTTTTTGAGGTTAGGATTACTTGAGCAAATACATTTTTTAGAATCTATAAACGAATAATTGATTATTCCAATAAACATACTTGATATATTTTGAAAACGAGACTAATGATTTTGACCATTCACCTGAAACATATTATAATTTCCATCTTCGTCTCCTGGTTTTTACAATTGAGATCAAGACACAAATGTTACAGAAACCCCAAGCGAATGATATTTCATTATTCAATCTTTTTATTTGCTGATTTTGTGAGACTTCCTGGTAGACTGTTGGGCAAATTATTAAATCTTTTGTAACTGAATAGCCACTGCTTGCCGGCTTTGTGATTTAGCACTATAGCACCAAACAAAAACATTAGAAGAATGAGCCACGGTCGTAGATATACAGGTGTGGAAACTATCAGTTCAAAAGTGAATCTGAAGCATGAGATACTAGTTGGCCATGGCGGGCAACTGAATACGGCGCCTCTATCGGTTACTACGTTAGTTACCGCGTATTTAGAATGAAACGGACAGTTTGAGGGAATTTTGTCGCGAAGTGCCGAAATGCGAAGTTGCAGAAAATCGATATTGACGAAAATGGAACTGTTGATGATGATAAAATTTTTAATTTCTACGAATTGTCACGTTTATCAAATTTTTAATCATTTATGTGTTTGGATGTGCAAGTAACCAAAAACAATTACTCAACTTTAACAAATCATGCATGAGGGCGCCACGTATTCAGTTGCCCTCCATGGCCAACTACTATTACTGTTTTGGAATTCACTTTTCAAGTGTGTTTATGATTTAAACTGGTATTGAATTGAAATGTATATTTTCTTAGTAATCAAGGTTTATTCGATTTGTTTTTAATGTATTTTGGTGTACGGCTTGTTTACAGTAATTACTGCTTACACACTTAAATCTACATGAGCTCACATAACTAAATAAAAATTTATTTATCAGTTTTTAAATAAAATCTCAATATTTTACGAAAGAAAAGACTAAAAATTCAAAATTTTTTGTTGTCGTTCGTCTACTATTTTTATAATGCTTTTAAAAAGGGTCTAGTAGGTAAAATTAAGAAAAGATAAGAAATGAAATTGTTTATTTAGGGGCGATTTCTTAGAAAAGATAATCCAATCCAATTTAGATGAAGTTAGGATTGTGGTATTGTCACTATTTTTCAAATAATGACAGATTCATTATAAACGTCATTCAAGAAAGAGACTTTGATTTTATTATGAAACTGGGAGGGTTTTTGATCGTTTAGACTTGAATGAAAAACTTGAACTAAAACGAAGCGACGGGCTGTTCAATAGGAGATCTGAATATAAAACAAAAGTAGAAACAAATGTAAAATTAAAATAGTCTTTAAGCCTAAATTTGATGTATATGTGCCATCAATAGCTTCCATCTTCGAAAATAAAAATTCATATATAGGAAAAAAATTAACTGTCCACTAAAACTGGGATAAATGTTTGCAAAGTTGGTAGCTTATTTCTCTAAATTGGTACTCTCTTTGACTTTAAATAAATAAAATGAATTTTAAGGTGTATTGCTGTTACAATTGTTACCATAGTAATGACATTAAAATAATGAACGAGATTCTTTCTAAAAATTCGCAGTTGAATATTTTATTTGTATTATTTTCCTTAGGTACTTGAAAGTTGATATTTTTAGAAAGAAAATACAAAGGTCTTTCAGGTGCTATAACAAAATATAGGCTGTTCCATTCAGATTTTCAAAGTTATTCAACTTTTAAAAAACGTCTTTATTTAATGAACTTCACCAATGCGTCAAAAAAAATCTTATGGTCATAAGAACTAAAATTTTTACTTTCAGTTGGTATAAATCCACTTTTTCTATTTATTTTTGGTTTTTGTGAGAGAATTTTTTAGAAAGTGTGGGTGGGTGGGAAAAATTTGCTTATTCCAAAAACTACAAAGGACCGTCTAATAAAAGTTGTATTTAAAAATCTCAAAATGTCAAGCCATGTTTGAAAATGCACAAAATGTAGAATAAAATAACATAAGTTTGTGTCAGAACTCATTTATGAAACACTCTGTATATTTGAAAAATTTTTTAGTTGACGCAGAGAATTAGTATTTACAAATTTTGTTAATTTGTGACGTGGGTACCGATAGATATCCACAGAAATACTGTCTGGCTTAATGTATGCAAAGAACAAAAGTCGTTTTTTGTTTTGAACATATATTTGCTTTATGAGGACGATGTTTATTTGAGTCAAAAAAATGTAAGACACCTAAGCAAAACTGTCAATTGTGTAATTTTTTTTGCATCCTCCCAAATACAGAATACTAGCCGCCACTGGCTCCAGGGAAATACGCGGATTTGCGTAAAAAATAAAACGGTACAGTAGAGATACTACAACAGTAAATTTAACAAACTAGAGCTGATATTTCTTTGACAACATTTTGTTGATAGTGATATATTTTTGAACTAGGCACTATTACTAGAGCTGAAAAAATGTAAAATTTGTCAGTTAGTGTAATGGCAATCACTCACATTCAAAATCAAATTCTGACGCAAATTTTACAGACACATAGTATAGACAACCACTTAAATAATTCATTTTATTTCATTTTAGATGAAGATATGAATTAAAAATTTACTTAATAAAGTAAAAAATTTATTATAAATCAATGAAACCTTAATATAAACAATTAAAAAATACAAATTTATATACACTGTGTACAACAATCAGCGCAATCACAACATTCACAGCAATCACACATAACGCAATCTCCACATTCACAACAATCATTACAACAAATATTACATAGATTTGGATCTAAACAGCAAAAACAACATCCAGCCGTTGGAAGAGGATTTTCTTCAGCATCGAAATTGTTTGTTCGTTTCGGTTGTTTTTCAATAATCTCTTGTACACTTAGAACATTGTTTTCAGGCTTGGTAAGCGGCGTCTAAAAAAGATATTATGAAATCATCACTGAGAATAAATGTTTTTAATTACTTGCACTGTATTATCCGCACTGATTATTGTACTAAAAAAAAAATATTAAAGTCTTAAAGTTGAAAAATTTATTATATTTACCTGATGCAAAGACCCATTTTTTGGTTTTTATCTATGACTTAATAGTACTGTATTAAATTACTAACATTTATAGTGTTATAAAATTGTTTCGTTACTGGCTAGTTTATTTACATTTCGAACGAGAATACATTTCGGTATTGTTCGTTGAAAATCGCTGAAACGTTTTAATTGAAGAAAGCGGAAATAAATAATGCTATTGTGTATAGTTGAAAATTCTAGTTAGTCTAGAGATTTATTTGCCTGCTTTTGTCTAGACGGTATTTTTTTTCAAACTTTTAAAACACAAATTGAAGGTAATTGTCGCAGTTACTTATTCAAAAAAATATTGTAAGCTCTGTTTGAATTTAGGTAATTGCTTTGTTCATTATCATTAATTCTTTCCAAGTAAGTGAAAGCTTTTTAACAGAGACAGTAATAAAGAATCCACTATGAGAGCCAGCTTTTTGCTGATAGTTTAGGTAGGGGGTTATTTGAACTGTCAGCCAACATTACCAATATTACAACTAAGTAAGGTGATCTAGTGTGTCGCGTGTCTGTTTTGAAATCGGCAGTTAGCGGGTTCAATTCCCAATGCCGCGGCCGACCGTCTAAAATCAGATTTTTCTAGAGGTTTCGCTAGTGAAAAGTGATTGATGTGTTGGTAGCACATTGGGACATCGGTGGGGTCGGCTGTGCTGTGTGAGACTTTTAGTCCGATTTTCGAAAGCATCAGCATGGCAACGGCAGTTTGGACAACTGTCGTCTCACCATGTAACTTCGTTACATCCGATGAGTCTACATGGGTCACGGAGTACAAAAAGACTTAGGTCAAGAGGGATTTTTAGTCAGTAAGAGTCTGACACTACCTGAGAATGTCCAATCTTCGGTGTCCATGATGGATTTCTCCCGCTCTAAAAAAAAATACCAATATTACATTTTTAGTTTCGAAGCAGGCGCAGTAAGTTGTGCTAACGTGTAGTGAAGGATTTTTGTTATCATCTAAAAGGACATATTCAAGTAAGTGCTTATTTATTTTTAAGTAAATATTTTTTTAGAATTGTAATCTTTTCTTGTTATCAATTCATTTTATCATTAAAAGGTTTTTTGTCAACGCATATTGATGCGTTATTATTGTTTCGGTCCAAAATTGGAAGTTTCTAGAATCACATTTCGATAACTACTATATCATTTTTTCAGTTCAGTAATAATAATTTATATTTTCAACTGAAGCATGCAGTCATTTAAGGTTTTAAATTTAGCTGTACAATAAAAAAGTCACTTTCGATTGAAACGCAGACTTGTTTCATCAAATTTTTTAAGCAACAAAAAGTGACTATTGGAATAATTCTGATAAACTTTTCATTTGACCCACACGATATTTCTATCACCGATTTAAAAAAAAAGTAGTAAGTCTGCGAATTCATAAGTATCATTAACTTGATGGGACACTTACTTTCACTTTCTAATTCTTCATGTCATTTTCTCGAGGTAAAAGAAAAAGCCTATATTTGCAAATTATCATTTTAGTCTATCAAATTTTAGATGCACTAAGAATTTCTTATTATTATGTTTCAAAATGATCAAATTTGCGATTATTGGAGCATAAAAAAATTTACTTCGATCGGTTGTTAGAAGCCTTCATTAAGCTATCAAGAGACCCGCCTATGCTTAATGCATGGGACTATTTTTTCGGATTTTGCCTTCAAATTTGACTTTGAAGAGATGCTTGACGCCTCTATCGTTAGATCACACTTAAACGCAGTCCCAAGAAATTTTTTCTGTTTTAATTAGGCTAACAATTGAGTTTTAATTAAAGAAAAACAACAAATTTGAGTTTTACTTTTTTTTTCAATATGCTTCATGATATAAAACTGCAGGTCCAAGAAACCATAAAAATTTGTAAAATAGTTGCGTTCATTAGATATTAAGCATTAATTAATGCGAATTTTATCCAAATTAGACAACTAATAATACATATTGAAACTGCCTGCGAAAATGATTTATTTCTCTGTCTCAGCAGGGTGTTTTTAATTCTCGACCCAAAAGTTATTGTTGGATCTTCACAAAATATTGGCATGTCTTTAATAATATAAACTACTGAGCCTCCTCACCAAGTCAAAGTAGCAACCATAAGTTTTTTTTTAACTCTAGGCGCAGTCTAATATCCTAACTAGGATAATACATTATTAATTGACTATTCTACAAATAACTCAAATAACTTTTACAAAACATTGATATGATCAGTTTCTGTTTCCGGCAACCTGGCATTCTAATGAGTTTTTCCAAAATATCTACCGATTCATTCCAATATACAATATTCCAGATCAGATTCACTGTACACCACAAAATAACACGTTTCGCGATTTGTGATATGAAGTTGTCCTTGCATACATATAATTATCATTTTCTTTCAAAGTTATTTTATTATCATCTTCAGGATTTAACTCTAAATATTTGTTAACTCTTTGTTCTACCGCGTTTTTTATGCCCATATTTCTTGAGCTAAAAGGACATTTAATCTCAATTAATACATCAGAACCGATTAATCCATCTGGTGAAGCTTCAAAAAATGTTTTTTCTTTATCAGCAAAAAAATCCGCAAAAATATACTTTAAAATTAGTTAAATCTTCAAATTTCTTTATTGCTTTTGCTTCATTATCAATACCCCATTGCAATGAATTTAGTAATTTTTAAAAGTTTGATAAGCCTACTTGATTCAATATAATTCTAACAGTGTTTGCCTTATCAGTTGTAGATTTCATGTTTATGATTTTTCCAAAATAACTGGCAGTCAACCTAATATTCCTTTGTTTTCTCATTCGTCATTGTTTCTTTGTCCTATTGTTGAAGTTGAAATATTTATTACACGGCAAGAATCTAACTCAATTAAAAATCCTGTTTCAATGTTTCTGCGTCCAAATCTGTTATCTCCTCGGTCAACAATGCACCGTAATCTGGATCTGTGCTTTGTACCCGAATTTTTCCTTTTTTGTTTGATATGTTTTGATTAAGCCTTATTTTTGAAGAATTATCAGCAAATTTTTTAGTGTAAATGCCAACACATTCCACAACTTTGTCCATGATTTTGTATACAAATGTTTTTCTATTATTGAAATTTACAGCCGCCGCAGTTCCGCGATAGGAACCTTCCAGTGAAAAATTTATTCTTTCACCTCCGACAAACTTATTCACAATCGAATCAAATGATTCTACAGAATTATTATCTACATCATATAAAAAACTGGTTGATAAATTAGCTACTCTTGTCAATGCTTGCATTAAAGAAAAGAATATAAAAATGGATTTCTACATCTTGAGTTGTGTCTCATAGAGGTCATGGTACTGATAGCTGCTTTTTGTAGAATAAATACTTTTTGCAGGTGTGTTAAAGCTGCTTCGCCCCATATTATAATTCTATAATTTAAAATACTATGGAATAGAGGTAATAAGTTATCAGGGTAGCTTTTTCGTTTATCGCAGATCTAATATTTCGTATTGCGTAGATAGCAGAGGCCAATTTATTAAATTTTTTTTCAATATGCTCGTTTTAGGAGAGTTTATTATCTAGATATACCCCTAAAAATTTTACTTTAGTAACATCTGCTTCGGTGTTAAATTTATGTAAATTTTTTATTTCAGTTTTCTCTTTGTTATCTTGAATTATATGCTGCAAAACCAATGTCCTGTCCGTTCTAATATCTCATTTTGGTTCTTGTCCACACTTACGCAAAGCGAGGCATCGTCTGCATACATCACAGTGAGATTCTTTTCAAAATAATTAATGAATAATTAAATGCTCCTCTTGGTTCAATTTGGACCACTTCGGCAATATCTAGATTGATTATCGGACTTTTCTCTTTGATGTATTGTCTGCAGGTGCGACAAGACACAGTTTTTAGATTATAATCATCATTTTCACCTTTTATCTGAATATGAGGATGATCTAAAACAAATAAATTAATAGAAGAGCTTTATAATTTTCTAAAACATACATACCAATATAGAACAATGATAAAGTAAAATGCTGATTCAATTTAATTGTTTCATGTACAAGAACTATTAAATGAATATTATAAGTTTTGTGTGTTAATGATTTCTGCGACTTTTAGAAATATTTCCATCTCCATTCTTCATATCCGTCAATTACCACAAGATTTGAAAATTCCAAAAAAACATCTTTTGCATTAATTATATATTCGAAAGATTCTATCATACAAATTTTTATCAATGATAGAATTTCAGAAGTTGATATTGTTTTTATCACGGTTAACTTTGACAAGTTTATAAACAATGACTATTGTTTTTTACATTTGTCACTGTTTCATTGTCCTGGAATTTATGCTTTCGAGTAATTTTTTTCTCATTGACATTGAAAACGAAATATCCAGTAATCGAGTTGACGATAGATAATAGATTTTTATTATTAGTATTACGACAAAACGTTTTTTACATTAAAGAATCCAACTCCAATAACAAATTGACAAGAAAATAAGAGAAAACAAGAATTATAATGAAACATTCCAACAAAAAAGTATCATTATTTGTTATTTTAGAGTCCTTTGCATCTGAATTTACAGCTAATATTATAATTTTGACAACTTCTATTCTATTTTCCGTTCACAGATAGTCTCAAAGACAGACTTTCCACAAATGCAGTGATTATTGATTCCTGGCAGATGTAGGAGATGTTATACGGATGAAGCAGTATATGGGTTATAACTTGACATGGTTGTCAATTTTTTGCATTGTGCATAATAGATAATCCAAGTGGTTCTTCTTTTTCTGCACTATATTCGGCTGCTTCTCATTTTTAGTATTTAGTATTCTATTAAAAAATCTATAAACCTCTTTTAGAAAATCCAATTTTCATCGTGGATACTAGAAAAACTGTTTAATGCTATTATAAATATAGCTTGTTTATATTATTGCTCTTATCTAATCTGATTCGTTCTAAAGAAAACAGTAGTTTGATAGCTGTTTGTATGATCAGATTACTAAAAGTATTCCTAATAAAATTTCTGAAATGTTTTTTAGTTTTCAGTTATCTTATTTATAAAGAGTTCATCACGAAATAAAATTTTGACCAATAAGTTGCTAAAATAATCATAGTATCAAAAGTAAAACCACTTCATCCACTTCTCACACAATTTTTCTCTATAGTTCAAATTTTAATTGCATTTAGCTGTATGTTGGGTTAATAGTCTGAAAACAAAATGATCAAGTCTGACTATTTTAGAATCTAAACGTATTGCGAATTTTCGCTTTTGGGAAATTTTATTATATTACTGCAACCAATGTGCAAGTCAAGGTGCTGCGATTTCTTGCAAGCAGAGGCGGACTTAAGAAATTGCAAGAACTGCAATTTCAAAGTCTTGTCACATTTGACGTTTGTCATCAAAATTCAACTAATGTCAGTGTTATCGTTTAATTTAGATAAGGCAAAATTAAGAGTCGTAGAAGTATAATACATTACTCGGTTATAAATTGCACATCACTTGTACGCGTGGATATACATTGTACGTAATATGCTTTTTACAACTTGCGTTATGTAATATACTATTTCATGTTATCTTCCTCATTACTACTGTCATCTAACGATATAATTAACTTTTTTACTTGTTTTATTCGTTATTTTTCTTCTATGGAAAATACTTTAATTGAACCACTCGCTTTGTGTGATAGAGTCTACCTGAAATCGAACAACGCATCCGCAGTAAACACAGTATACACTTGGGATTACTATTTGTTCGGCATTTTCATGATTTTAGAATGTCCCATATCATTTCGATAGGATTTAATTCGCAATGATAAGGAGGTAATATTTTATAGCCTTTTTATCAATGACAAATTTTTTATCAAATATCTTTGTGTGTAACACATCTAAAAGGTTTTTTTTTGGTGTAACATACTTCAAAATACTTATCATTTTCCGTAAAAACCTCCATTATTTCTTCCTTTTAGGAACTTGAGTTGGGAATTTTGATCGCTTAAATAGAATGATAACTTGCGTTGTCTAATACAATGACACTGTTCCTTGGAAGATTCGGCAATAATTTTTAGAAAACCAATTGAAAACTACTTTACTAGTCATTTCATTATGATAATCCACCTTTGCGTGCTTGATCTTTTTCCCTTAAAGGTATAGTATTTTTGTAACCCAAATCTGCTTTAATCCAACATGTAAAATTATTATTCGTTGACCTCTTGATGGTGGCACATTCATTGTGCATTTGATTCACAAATCGTTTTTTCACTAAATCGTGAGTATCGTAGCACGTTTCATTAAAAAAAATAATGTTTTTATTTTCTTCTCTTTTAAGAAAATTTACTGATGGACCACATAGGTATATATTAAGACTTTTACAATAATTATTTATTGTCAGTTGCAAACTTACGTATTTCTTAAACTCTTTAAGTAGGTTTTCGCGTCACCCAAGAAATATTACTGACAATGCAGTGACCTATCAAAAGGGAGTCTCGCCAATAGCCCTACTTCCTTACAAATTATAAAGTAGACCTTACAAATCCTAATTAACAAAAAGCTCTTAAACAATGACATGCGATGATGCAATAAAAAATAGGGTGTTGAATTTGAAAAAATCGAATTATTACCATTTGTAATTTGTCATTTATTTCAAAAGATGCGTTGAAGTTTCAGCAATCTAATAAAAAAAATTTGGCTAAGTTATCTTTAAAAGTTATACATTTATCTATGGGTCTATGCACGAAGCTATTTTGATAAATAACTTGACATAATTCAAAAATTATGACAGAAAAGTCTAAAAAACCCGGGTGCATTATATTGACAATTTAATGGTAAATTTTAAAATGTAACGAAAAATATAGATTTCAATTTAAAAAACAGAACTTAGTTGTGTGCTCTGTTAATAGACCTATTTGTTGAAAAAAATATCAAAACGATAGCATGTATAGAAAAAAAGTTATTTAGCTCGCACTCATCTATAGGTATATAAATCTCAAAAACGTTATACCTAACATAAAAAAACAACAAATTATATTATTCTAATTATGTGTTTCATAAACAAAATCGAGTCTTCTGATCTTTTGAGAAACAAAGTTCTCCATTACTAACACATTAAAACTCTCTGCGGATTGAAACGACACTTTTTCTATAGAATACATGGCTAACACACAAGATCTATCTTGACACATTGTGTTCCGTAAAAATCTTTTAATTAAGGAAGTCATTGAATGGCTATTTACATTGACAATTTTGGTTTTGGATATTTCTTCCATAGTTTTGGAAATAAACCATCAACAAGTATTTTAAAGTTTATCAAAAGAAATACAATAGTTTAGTCGTACAAATCAAATTCAAAACTTTACATCATGTTGTTGTAGTCAAAATTTCACCAATAATTACTTGGAAGTTTTTGTTACCATACAATGCCATCCAACTCAAAAAAATGAATTTTTAATTGTTGTTAACATATACGAACATTTCATTTTCTATTGAATTGTATATTCGTTACTGACATTGAAATTCCTGAAGTTTCTGAATGTTTGTTATATCAGTCAAATTACCTACCTATTTTACCATTTTTCCCAGAAGTTTTTTGAAATTACTATTATCACAAAATGTTAAACGTGAAAGTGTCATTTTTGACATTGGAATTCCTGTCACTGACATCAGAAGACATACAATAGTTTGGTCGTACAATACCCAAATTCAGAAATTCAAAACTTTACATCAACTTGTTGTGGTCAATATTGCGTTCTATTTGTTCTAAATTATATCATTGATAAATCAGTTGATGATTTTTTTCAAATTGTTTTATAAAAACTTTCAAAATAATGATATCCTTTGTAATAAATTATTAGATATACATTTTAATATAAATAAATAATTTACTTTTACGATTATTTTTATTTTTACTCAAGTTGAAAATTGTATGCCATGCATAGTGCACTGCGGACGAGAAACCCGAACATAGCGCGGGCTGTCGGGCGAGCGCGAAACCCGGTGCGGGCGCAGGCGAACCTGTTGTGGGCGGATGCGAACCCAGTTCGAGTCAGGTTGCAGTTGAAAGTTCAAATAAAAATATATTTTTATTGATTTTTTATTTTTTAAATATCAATTTTGATCAAGTAGATACTATAAAATTTGTGGGGAAAAGGTTGCAATTGGTTTGGTTTCTCCCTCATATGCTTCAAAAGTCTTGATTTTAATACTTTGACATTTGTCATACGGACATATAATGAAATAATCTGAAAAAAAAAAATAGTAAATAATAATACTAATAAATTTTTATGTATAGTTTCCAGTTTGATATTTATCATTTTTTAAAACTTCAATGACCAGAGCAACCGTATTTTCCATCTTGACCGTTTGGTATTGAAATTTTTTTGATGTAACACGTGTCAATACATCATAGTGTGAATTTTCAATAATCATTCAATCCGTTAATGTGACTGTATCAGAAACATTTTCATCACAAATAATTGATATTATTACATCAAATTTTTTTTGTGTTTTTATATACCTTTAATTTTACATAATGTATTAAATTGTTTTTTATTAACATCCCAAAAAAATATGCATTTAATTTTGGGCCTGCACTGGCAAATTCATTAATATAACTATTTAGACCATGATCATTTAAATCTCCTTAAAAATCGGGTATAGTAGGAACCCATTCATCACCCTTCTGAGTAGAAAATACACTATCAGTATCAAAATATAAAACACGTCTATCAAGTTGTTCAAGATATTTGAGTAACCCATCTGGTGTGTCTTGTTTTAAATCACTTATTAAGTTAACCATGAGGTCTCATTGTTGCATCTCTATAAGCTTCTTGAATAAATTGTGTATTTTATTGGAAAAATTTATTTTGCTAAACAATTAATTTGAGCTTTGTCTCGTGGATTTTTGAAGTACACATTATAATTTGCATTTAATGATATATCACGTTAACATTTTCCTTCATGGAACACATTTTGTGTAATATAAAAAACAGTAATACTGCGATAATGACTTCCTTTAGTAAAAATATCAACAATGCGACTATTTACTTCTCTCATTAAGTCATCGATAATTATTAGACTAGGATCTAAAGAATCAAAGTCATTCATGTCAAGAATACGTTGTTGATATTCAATATTTAAATCATTTACTTTGTTATTATTTTCATACAAGGGTTGCCACTCATCATAAAACCAAACAATACGTCTAAACTTCAGATTACACATTTTACACAAATTTTTCAAAAATTTCATAATAAAATATGACTTTCCACATGATGTTGGACCACTTACAATAGCAGTAGAAGAAGTTTTAAATAGCAAATCCATGTTTACACTTTAAACAATTGTTTGTAAATGATTTAAATTTATTAGAAATGTGCCCTAAATATCAACAACTAGTATTTTTAATTGACTGAATGATAAAGATTATTAAAATACATATAGTAATATAAAAAAATTATTCAATCTAAAAGATACAGGTTTTTATTCATAATTATAATCATTATGTTCTAAAAATTGAGCAATTTTTAACATACAAAGATTTCAAAATATATGGGAGTTTATAATAAGTTTTATACATAAATGGATTATATTCATGTTGATTAAGAATTTTAAAAACCATCTCATTATAAGAAATTCCAGCAGTTTCTATTCTATATTCTATATAATGCTAACATAGGTGTAAAATTTTCAATACTAGGATACAAACGTTTTTTGATTATTTTACTCTGTAAGATATTCAAAATGAAGTTTTCTGACTTTAAAACAATTTTCATTGTATCCTTTAAAATTTACAGAGGTTTATATATATCATTATTTTTAGTTGAAATAAATTTCAATGTTCTGTTTGACAATTGTGTTACGACATAATGATGTAAATGGAAGACAATTGTTTCTTCTTTTACATCAGTGAGAGGAATTAGTTTGTTAATTACATCAGCAAACTCCTCAAATTCATCTTTATGAAATCTGATTGCAGCTGATGAATCATGGTTATGAATCTTAATTACAGCTGTAAAATTATTTACCGGTGAAACACCTATACTTACAAACTTAGTATTTGATTTTGTTATTGGATATACATTCTCATCTATCAATTTCCATATCTCTTTTTTTCATATAAGCTTTATTCTTTTTTTTCTATTTATTTTTTTTCCATTAATTCATATATATCCATAGCACACTGCATAACATCTTCTAAAGTCTTCTCTTCTCTTAATTCTTGTACTTTTTTTTTGTTGTTGATTGTTCCACTTCTTTTTGAGAAAAATCAATAGTTGTTCCATCACCAACAGTTAACACAGATGACGATCGTTTCTGTTGGTGTTGATGTTGCCAAGGAGTAAACTCTTCATATTCAATTTTTTCGTTATTTTCAAGTAGAGTTAAAGGCTTAATTTTTCTTTACCATTTTAGATTCATCGTTAAAGTTTCCAACACGTTTGGATTACATCTTAATAAAATAATTGTACCTTATTACCAATTTTTATTTACTGAAATCAATTTTCAAATTTACCTTAATTTTTTTTTACAAAAAAAAAGTTCATATACACATTCTCAATACAATTTTTAACAAGTTCAATTGCACTCTCAATGCAAATTGACGACCTAATGACAAATGCATGTATTTATACAATAAATTGAATATTTCACCAATAAATACTTGTAAGTTTTTGTTATCTAGCAATGTCATCAAACTCATTTTACATTTTCAAACATTTCATTTTCTAGTGAATTGTATATTCGTCATTGATATGAAATTCCTGAAAAGTTTCTAAATGTTTGTAGCATCAATCGAATTGCCTACCTATATTATCATTTTTTCCAGAAGTTTTCTTGAAATTATTACCATCACAAAAATTCCTAAAAGTGAAAGATTTTTGACATGAAATTCCTGTCAGTTGACATTGAGAAGTAAAAGTGTCATTTTTTGACAAGGTTAATAAAAAGTATCATTTTTGACAAGGTCTGTAGAAAGTGTCAAGGTAAGATATGTCATGTCATTAATCCAAGGTCAACTAGGTTATTTAAATTTGACTAATGCATTCCATATACTACTTGTGTTGTTAAGATTTTCTTCTGAATATCGTTTGAGCTTCCATTCATTTCCTGAAAATTGTTTTCGTGTTACTTTGCCTTACCGAATGAATTGATGCTCTTATGATATTATAAGTGAGAATATAAATTTTATAATCAAATTTGTAGCAATGATTTTGTTTTGAACGCAATTGTTATAGTCCGGTTCAGTGATATTTGAGCAGTAAACGGGTGAGGGGTGAGACGGAATTTCTCAAGTAAAAAACTGGTCGTAAATCTTTCGGCGTATGTCCAACACCTGAAATGCAGGTTCGTATTTGCATTAATTTCTATTGTCTCCTCCTAGTGAATGATGTGCTAGAATGCAGTGGTGTGTAAATTAAAAATCAGTATATTTTTAAATCTTAGTACGGTTCTAGAAGGGTCTGCATTCTTTTAAATTCAGTTTTTTGCGTGAGAACCTCCGTTTCACCCCTCACCCGTCTACTGCTCAAATATCTCAGGACCGGACTTTACTTGTAATTTGATTTATCGACATAAAAATTATCTAATTTAACAGAATAGTGAGCTAATTTTTGTTCCATTGATTTATGGTGTTTATTTAGTTCAATCCTTTGCACAGATTATTCGAAAATTCAAGTAAAGCTTTAAAATTCTCAAAAAAATACACGGTGAATATTTAAGGTCAAATTTTTTGTCAATTTGTATATTATTTGTATTGTATCTTATCTCATTTCTTATACTTCATTTCTTCTTCGTTGAATTTTCCCATATTTTGAGAAGATTCAGTTGCTGTTTTATCACTTATCGTTAACACAAATGGAAAATGATGACGATGATAAAGAAATTGTTTCTATTGGTGTTGATGTTGCCAAAGGAAAAAACACTTATTGGTGTCAATATTTTCAAGTTAAGTTGTAGGCTTAATTTTTTAACCATTTTAGTTTCATGGTTATTAGTTCGAATTGTCACTCGTGCACTTTGTCACTTAGAGATTTTTGTCTTCACCAACATTTGGTTTTTTCACTATAATTTGAAAAAGTGGGTGATATAAATTATTTGTAGGTATTTTATTCAAACGTAGTTGTGATGTTGTTGATCTGTGAAAGAACTTTCAAATAATATGATATCTATAATGGAGATTTAACATTTCCATAAAAGTCCATGAATTTATAATTTGAAGTCAATTATCATTTATTGAAAAAAAAAAAAAACAAAATTGTGGAAAACCAACAAAAAATAAAATGACAAATAAAAAATAATACAACAAAACTTGAAAATTTACAATTAAATAACAAAATATTTATATAAATAATTGTATATCTAACATTTAAAATAAAAAAAGAAGTATTTACAAATGTTTATAGCTCAAAAAATAAAAACTACTTTTAAGTTGTATAGCTAAGTGCCTAAATCCGAGTATGTATTCACAAGAATAAAAAATAAAAATGGTCATGCAGGCTGTGTGCATTGTTGTATTCTGTAAAAATATGTATTAAGTAGAGATATGGACAGGTTTGTAGAAGCAAATGTTATTTATAGTGGTTGCAAATAAGCATGGAATTCTGACTAAAGTTATAAATTATTTAGAAAATACGAGTCAAAAACAAGTTACTTATTTACTGGTTTATGACTGTTGAAATTAGAGGGTGCCGAGCAGCAGGTATAAAGCTGAAAAGATCTTGTATTTTGTAAAATTTTCCAAATAGATGGCACCCTTTTATCTTAACAGTCACATACATACATGTTAGAGATCATTTGCCAGATGATAACCTGGCAGAATGCTTAGAGATTTTCGACAATTGTCATTGTCCATCTCCAAATAAATTGTTTCTTCTTAAGATATAGTTCATAGGTTAATTAAAAGTTTGTTACCTTTCGTCTTCCAATATATCGGCGAACTCACGTAGATTATTTGCTAACATTAGAAAAGTCAGCCTTTTTTCCCCGTATAAAGGCCTTTCTATTCTAGTAAATTGTCCAAAATAAATTTTTTGTTATTTAGTTCGGCTTCATTGAAAATCAGCTAGATTTTCTAAGTAATTACCTATACAGTGTATTTCGATGCTCATGAACATCGGTTGAATGGGGAATGTTTTGCAGGATTTAATGCTTAAAATTAATCTCGTTTCAAATTCATTCTGGTTCTTCTCAGTTTAGAGATATCTTGAAAAAACTAAAATTTGTCAATTTTCATTTTTCTGTTACTCGATAACGCTTCCTCTGACGTTTTTCAAACTTTTTTGAAACACTTTTTTATGACGACTTTATTAGTGCTAACAAGAACCCTCGATTCTCATTTGTTTCCGAGTTATTGCTGTAAATATAAAAAATTCCACTTAATTCTCCTTTAAGTCTTCAACTATCAATTTAGAATCTTCTCTATTTTCGACGTGAATTTTTGTTTCCCTTCTCCCATAAAAACGCGAAATGATCGTTGCTTTATTATCATCTTTAAATTTGATTAAAAAATGATTTTAGCGACGTTATTTTTGATGTGACAACTATTGCTGGTGGTTTTTAGAATTTCAACTCTCGAGGCACTTTTGATTTTTTTTGTATTGTCTTCTTTCCTATTTGTCAGAATACCGTATTTATTTGATGTTGGAATTCTTATTTCTGTCAATTCCGGTGGGTTTTCTGTCACTTCCACTTCCGTTGCAGTTTTTTCTTGTGGCTTATTCTTCACCACACACTCAATTATATCTTCATATATATTAAAGCTCACTCGCCGCTTCCGGATTCCAGAGGACGGTCGCAACATTTTTAATTCTTTTACTATTGTTCTTCAACTATTTCAACAATCAACACAAAAATAACCTTCAACTTTCAAAAACAATAAAGAATGTCTAAAAATACAACTCTACAAGTTGAGATATTCCTTTATTAAATTATTATACTAACCATTTTAGCATTTCTCTTAATGTTTTCTTAATTCATCAGAAACCTTCATTTTTTTTAAGAAATTTGCATGATTTTGCTCAATCAAGCAACTCACTGCGTTTACTTAGACTCCATTCATACTCAAACAGTTTGCTCAGAAATTTAACCATTTTTCAAAACAGGCTCTCTGGAGTTTTGATTTGTATGAAAAAAAAAGTAGGTAACCTATCATGTTAAACATTCACAAACTTACATGGGTTTGTTGTTTGCGACGTCACGATTATGCGCAAAAGATACATGAGCATCTAGAGTCCGCTTAAATCGTAAGACAGTCACAAAGCGAGATTAACATAGAAACTTGTACAATCGTTACTCCAAGGATCATATTTATTTTATAAACAACTTTTTCTGAAGAGTCCCATTGTTGTTGAACTTCTAAACTTATATTATTAACTAGTATTAAATGAAGGACATATCTTGTGTGAATTTTGTCCACCTAGATGAGTGAGTATGCCTAATGCTGGTCTTCTGCATTAGGAATCGAACTTGAAACATTTGGACCACTTGGCGTATTGACGCATATGATACATCCAGCACATTTGCATTAGAGGCGTTAGTAGCTATTAGGGAGATAAGAGCGTCTGTCACGAGTTAAATCCCCCGCAGCAACAGCCTCTAGATTTTCCTTGTTATTTTTTGCATTTTTGGATTGACTCTTTAGTAATAGCAACAAATTCGGTATGTCTCAAAAGGAGAAGAAAACTTGAACACAAGTTTAACATTAAATTGATTCGGGTTTAAGATACAACAGTTATTCTCTAATAATACTGATGACAATCATGTAAAAGTTTATATATGAAAATGGCTATGGCATGTGAAATAAACAGTTCAAAGGCAATTTTGAATGCGAATTGAACCGAACAAACTACATACATTTGTTTGATTAGGCTGATAGAAGTACATATTAAGAATAAACAAATGCTAATGGATACATAGGTAATAGATATATAGGTAAAATTAATATGTATATTATTAACAATCAAAAAAGATTAATTATCAATTATTCTTACCAATTTACAAAAGAAAGAAATACAAATTGATGAGTTTACCGATGAGCAAAAGAAAAAAATTCACGAAACTTGAAGAATTGTACTATAGCAAATGATAATAAAAGGTACAAGGGATAAATAATAAAATCGAAAAAAACAAAAACAAAAGAAGAGATAATTATTACATGAAAGGGGGGAAATAAAATTGTTAGAATTTGAATTAAGACGGAAAGGTAGGTCAAACTATGTCGTATGCGTTTTGTGCTTTACGACCAATGTATCCGATAAAATAATTGCAACAAAAAAAAATTCATGCGTTGGAGAAATATAAGCTGATTTTGCAGAAAACGCATTACTTCAGTTATTGTGGGAATTAATGAGTTGTTTAACTAGCCAATATGGCACAAAAGAACGATACTCCACTGCAATGATGGTAAAAGTAAGTAAAGGGGACTCACATTGAATGGAGATACCACCTAAGCTAAATTCCTCATTCAAAGCCTGAAGGACTTAATTGTATTTCCGCAGATTATTCGACAAAATTTGAACAAATCTTTTTTTTTGTTAACGGTTGCTGCTTTCTTCGTATAAATCGCTGATGTGTTTAATAATATACCAATTGACGGTATTTTATTTAATATTAAGAAATGTATTTGAATTCACTATGTTGTTTTGAAACTAGAAAATCAACTTAATTTAATTTGTCAAACTTTGACTTGATCTACTTAAAGGTTGTTTTTATGAAATTATTAAAATGTTGATTAATAAAAAATTAAAAAAATATGGATTAAAAAAAATAATCATTAAAAAGGGAAATTTGAGAAATGTTCTTTGAACAACGGTCGTCTCCACTATACCATCCAGAAAACCCGAAGGAAGAGGCGCAACCTCCTCATTAGGGATGCTGGCGCTCGAGTCAGCCAGAATCAACCGAAAGACGTGTTATAAGGTTTAGATGTTTGAATCGGAATAAAAATTGCGAACGAAGTCTTTCAAGCATATTTTCACGACATATTTGCGATGGAAAAGGTTGAAATTTACGTTGATGATATTTTAATACATGCCAAAACAAAAGAAGAGCACGATATTGAATTGAAAAAAAATTCTAGGTTCAATAACTTATGTGGGTCAATTCATAAAAATTCTTTCGTAAAAGAATCATCATAAATGAGAACATTTGTTAAATATAAACATTGCAGTTTAATGCTCAAGACGAATCTCATTGTAGGAAATATTTTGATGTTAGCAGAAACATTTGATTCTCATTTGCAACGCAATAATTATTCGTAACTCCATTAAACAGCCATCGTACAAAACTGACATTCTACAAGCAACGTGTATTCAAGTTGATAAACTCCAAATGCGGCTTCGCATCGCTGCTATCTACTGTCCACCACGACATAATAATACCAAACAAATGTTACAATCCTTCTTCGACTCACTAGGTCCAAGGTTCATTGCGGGCGAAGACTACAACGCCAAACATGTATAGTCTATCAACTACAAAGGGAAGAGAACTACTAAAAACTATAACAGGCAACAATTACAATCAGATATCTACAAGCAGTCCTACGTATTGGCCCACAGATCCAAAGAAAATTCCGGATTTACTTGATTTCTTTGTCACAAAGGATCTATCAGCCAACTATATAGACATAGTTCCAAGTTACGATCTCTCATCGGATCACACCCCTGTGATACTTACAATACGTTCAACAATAATATACAGATCATCCATCCCTAGAGCGAGCAGCCGCAAAACCAACTGGAAAATTTTCGAAGAACATGTCAACAGCAGCATGGCCACCATGTAAAAAATACAAGTGAAATAGAAACAGCTACTAATCACTACAACAGTTCAGCAAGCAGGCTGGAAAGCAACACCGCAACCTAGAAATTTATCTAACAACAGAGTCAATGTCCCTCATGAAATTATGCAGATTGTTAGAGATAAAAGAAAAGCCAGAGAACGATGGAAAAGAACTCACAACATCGAAGACCGCAGAACGTGTAAGCAACTGATCAACAAACTACGGAACAAATTAATCGAGAAACGAAATGAAACATTTCAAACGTATCTTAGTTCGTTATCCACCAATGACAACTCGCTCTGGAAAGCTACAAAAAGTTTCAATACATATACCACCCTTAGAAACTAATGCCGGCACATGGTTAAGAACAGACAGAGAGAAAACTGAAGAGTTTGCCCAACACCTAGAAATGACTTAAACGCCACATACAGATGATCCTGATGATGAAGTAGAAAATTACCTAAACAGTCCCCACCATATGTCTCTTCCCATAAAAAACTTTACCTCCTACGAAATTCTAGAAGAAATTAAATACTTGAACAACAAAAGGTCACCGATATGACTTAATAACTGCAGATCTTCTAAAACATCTGACCGATAAAGGAATAAAATTTCTAAGAGAACTTTTTAACGACATTTTGCACCTCACGTATTGGCCACTACAAGTAAAATTTGCACAAATTATCCTAATTCCTAAGCCTGGTAAACCCCTAGACCAAATTCAATCTTATCGTCCAGTAAGCCCTCTGCCAATATTATCTAAATTACTTGAAAAACTTCTGCTAAAAAGAATTAACGAAAATGGAATCCAAGAAGAATGGCTGCCAAATCACCAATTTGGGTTTGGTCATCATCACTCAACAATACAGCAATGTCGCAGAATAGTCGATACAATCCAGACAGACAGCAATTTAAAAACAATTTCTTCATATTTTAACATGGCGAAAAAAAATCCAATTTAACCAGTAGAAAAGGAAGAAATCTAAGAAGAATAAACAACTAGAGGAGGCGGTTCATTAAAGTTAGTAATTTATCATTGTGTATATTATATTAATGCATTACTATGCATTATTTTCAGTTTTTTGGTCCGATTCCAATGCGTGGTTGTGTTCAGATTTCCACTTGTGGGCAAGGTCATGTAGGGTCAGCGTTAACCAATCTTATAAGTACATGTATTAGAAATATTTTCCACTGCATAAGGTGTTTCTTTTAGACCATTAGAAGTACTTAGACTAATTTCACTTCTCAATTATTTCCGGTTACTGCCAAAACAGCTATGACTTTCGTTATTTTAATTTGATAATTGATAACATAGGTTTTTTATATGATTATACAGAATATTACAATATTTCACTATTTCTTATTTTATATTATATTAGTGTTAGGAAAATAGGAAAAGATATTAAAAATAAAGTCAAACAGATTTGTTTGAAATTAGTTTAATTTACTACCGGACTGTTCACGCACTGACGGCGTGACGTCAGCGTCAGCAAATTTCAACGGCGCTAACACGGCGTTTCCTGACATGCCAGATTGTTCTCACTCGGTCGATTGTCACCTTGCCTAGATCGGGAAGATCAAGGATCTGAAATCTAAATCAGTTAAGAATTTGAATATTACTCATATCCGTAACAAATAAACAGGAGAAAGTCGGTGATAAACAGATGAATCGTAACTCCGCCTGTGGCCATTTGCTTTTTTACCTAACCTGACCTGACCTGACCTGTAAATTTTGGGAACTTGGCACCAGGTCTCAAGGGTTAATATATTAATCATATGAATGAACGATATAGCAGAACACATTATAACAATCCTACGTAAATAAAATAAACGCTTTTGCTTAAAACTACTTAATATTAAAGGGAACCTTAACTCGGGATAGGAGCTCAACCTACGTGGTCACCTTGTCCCCGACCAAGGTGCGGACCGTGTGACTCAACCTCAGACATCCGCGTACACAGGTGGTCAGCACCTCTTAAAGAGGTTGAGCCTCCAGAGGAAAGACCTATCGCCTTCCCCTAAACCTAGCACACCACTACTCTCCATAGTGGATCCATGGCTTTATGTTCTCGGCCGCTGCCACTCAACTATATCTTTGTTGATATCGTGGACTTCCAGGTATTTCCGCCACTCTATATCTGTCGTTTCCAAGCACTTCTACCAACCGGAATGGGCCACGCCATTTCGGTAGCAGTTTTCTACTGGAGCCTGTTGATGCTTGGCTGCTAATTCGAATTAACACCAGGTCTCCCACAGCGTAAGGCTGGGCTCATTGACACATCGCTTTTACTCATTCTGATTTTCAACAGTCTTATCTATATGAGCTTTTTTTTTCATTTCGTTTAGAGCGTTAACTACATTTTTAGTTTTAGTATTTTTTACGGGATAAATTAAAATAAATTTTGTAAACGCATATATAACGACGAGTACATATGTATTTCCCTTTTTGCTTTTAACGAATGGTCCTAAATCGTCGATATGAATTGTATGGAAAGGTGTCGGTAACTTGGGTATGGGATGCAATTCGCCGGGTAATTTTCCATGTGGGGATTTAAAATATAGCTAGTTGAAGCAATTCTTTACGTATTTCTTTGTAAGACGTATCATGCCATTGAACCAGTACTGACTTGAAAGTAATTCGTACGTTTTCTCGAATGCAAATTGGCCCGTCTCATCATGAGCCCATCTTTATACTTGGTATTTGCCTAGCTTCGGTAAGTCCTATCGCAAACAGTATGACGTAATTTTATAAATCTTTGAATGTTTCTTTGCCCGTCGTAATCGCTCGATTCGAGGATGGTTCGAATCTTTTTTATAAATTTATCATGTTGTTGTGCTGCAAGCAGCCAATCATCTTCGGAAATAACGACAAATACACCAGCAGCTTCAAAAATCGGGTTTTGACTCAAACTGTCGACATGTTTCAAGTAGTCATTCTTCTTATGGACAATTTTAAAATGTTTTTACCTAGAAAATTGACGTTATACTCAATAGCGAGTAATTTTTTAATTATTTGACATAAATTTTGGACACGTGCGCTGTAAGTGACCTGTTTGGTGGCATTTTATGCTTTGTTTATTTGAATTTACAGATTGTGCTACGAGCATTCTGTGAAGTTGATGGTTAAGGCATTGATGACGAAGCATGATGTCAGTGTTTTGAAATGGCTAGCTAAAGTATTAGGGTTCTTGACGCCTGCCGCTTTATTTGTTCGTCGTTAATACCAACCATTATCAAATTAACATGAATTTCCGAACTCAACGGGATTTTTGATTTGTGGATTAACGCTAATTTTTCAAAGGCATATTTGTACAAGTATTTATTTGATTTTGGCTCGCATTGAAACATCTCAAGCAACGACTTATGAAGATCACCCTATGGGATAAAATTATTAATTAGCATTTTTTTCCACTCAACCCAAGTAAAAAGATGAGTTGGAAGGCCTCTATACCAAACTTCGGCCGGTCCCCGCAATTTGATAAGGGCTAAATGGCTTATTGTTTCATCATCCCAACTGTAGATGTAAGCGTATTCGTCCACCGAATGAATCCGGTCCTTGACATTATCCGTGAGAGGATTGAATTCCTTGATTACGTCTGAAATGATGCTCATACTCACGCTCTCGGGAGGTCTTACTTGTCTTAACACTTCAGACATTCCCTTAACTATAGTCTCACTCAGACGTGATACCGTTTCATCGGAGTCTTGGGAATCACGTTGGCGCTTGCGATGGCGACGTCTGCTGCTCCTCTCTGAGTGACGTTTTGACCTCGAACCAAAGGACGATTTGTGGTAACGGTGCCTTTTCTCTTTCGGTAGAGAAAGCTGTGAGGTATCCTCCGACACCGAATCTTTGTCATCCGGAACTTCTATCAAGTCTCTTTCTCCGGGACGAGCGATTTTTTGACATTTGTACATTAAACACTTATCACTAAACAAGGCTAAGCAGGGTCTCTAATCCTACTTCTGATGTTATGAGAATAGAAAAACAAATTAAAAATAAAGTTGAACAGATTTGTTCAAAATTAGATCAATCGGGAAATTGGTCTCAACTTGATTGCTCAATTCTTAATTTCCCGATTTCTACTCTGCGGTCCTGTCCCGAAACCCTGCGTCTCACCGAGGTACGTCGCGTTCATCCGAGTACCACCGAACTCTCCACGCAGTGGCGGCGTGACGTCAGCGGCAGCAAGTTTCAACGACGATAACATTAGTTATAAAATTTTATATTAGTCAGTTTTCAAACAAACAGTTTAAACAAATATTTGTCGACATAAAACTAGTTTTTCAATGTTTTTTGACTTGAGTGCACATTTTATACAGAGTGAGTTTGAATTAAATCATAAAATTCATTATTCTCTTATTATTCAAAATTTGTAAAAATGCAAAAACAGTTAACTTAGTGTTTCAAAGAAACTTACTTTTGATGTAATTAGATCACATGTAGCGGCCAACATGGAGGCGCAGTGACGTCATCATAACTTTTTCTTGACCGCTGCATATTATCCAATTGCATCAAAAATAAAATCTTTTAAAACGATAATTGTTTTTGCATTTTTTTAAATTTTGAGAAAAACGAAAATGATAAATTTCATAATAAAATTTTAAAATATTTTATTGTTTTGTTTTCTTTATACACATGAAAAATATGATCAATGCCAACATCACTATTATTTTTTTAGGGCGATAGATCAAAATCTGACAGTGAATACTCATTTTCATTTATCCCTGGAAATTAAACTTGGTTTTTCAATAATTTCGTTTATACAACATTATAATTGGTCTCCATTTTATCTTAAATGATGTTCTGTATTTTTTCAATATCCTTGTTGTACCCTTTATTCTGGTTCTTCTTAGAGTTATCCCGAAGAATATTGGAAGGATCAACATTATTTTTTAGGTTTTCTTTAATTTTAATTCTATTATTATTCTCGGTTTTTGGATTTACCACCAAAATATTGCTTGATATAAGTGTTCCATACGTTTTGACTCGTTGAGTGTTTACACTTTTTTCGGCCTTGAGACCTTCGATTTCTTGCTTCAGTTTTTTGTTCTCATTAATAAGTAAATCCAACTTTTGATCCACTTTATAGATTAAATCATTTAATTTTTCGATGTTTGCATTTATTGTGGTAATGTTGTCTATTAATATGTGCTCCTTCCGTTGGTTCCCCAATTGTTTTTTGTTATCACTAGTTGTTTTTTCGCTGGTACTAACAATCGATTTCTCACACTTGCTATATTTCTATGATGACTTTTTCGAACGGAGCCCTCTCAACTCAAAATCCTCACATCTTGGATGGTGGAAATTTAAACATAATGTACACTGAATTACAGCTCTTGCGTCCTCAAATTTCAGAGTACACGCAAAACACATATCGCCTGTCGGCATGTTGATTCTAAACTTCAATAAGAACATGAAAGAATTGTCCCTGATCTTTGACATCTTCCAGAAGCTTGTTCGTAACTTCTTGGACTCTACAAGCTTCACCAAGCCCAATAATTGAAGCAACCTTGAAAATAACATTGCTTGTAACAATAATTTATGCATAAAAAGGATACACTACTTAAATTAACAACAATTTTTTGCTAATATCTTGTTTAGTGAAAATTTGTGATTTTTTAGCACGATATCCTTCTGATGTCAACATTCATCTTCATTTTCATTATTATTCTATTATAAAATGAAAAGCCCACAGATTCGATGATTTATGTTCAGTACACGCTATGGCAACCGCTTGCAGTTTTTCAAACAAAGCTCAGCAAAAACTTCTGACTTGAAGTAGCGGCGACAAATGCTGCTTCTTGCTTGGTGTCAGCGAAGTCCAAAGAAAAATACGAGATGGTTTTTCAGCAGTTCAGTTTATGGAGAAAAATGTTACAAATATTACGCATGGGAAGGTTTTACTCACATATTTTGATCATTTATTTAAACAGTATAAATCATCGGTTTAGTAAATTCTATTATGGATTTTGTTTCCTCCTTATTCTGAAACACCGGAAAAGCGAAAAATGTGATAGTAAAACACAAGACCTTTCTTTTTTTATTTAATAATTTAATCTTATTTGAGTCTGAGTACAGAGTGCCGAGTGAGTGGCTTGGTAGGGGTGGAGAACTACCTGCCCCCTCTCCTATTTACATCACAACACTTTCCCCTTATGACAATATTTTATCCAGTAGGGTAAGATTAATAAAATAAAACTATAACTAACATGCAAAACTGTGACAATAAGAACAAAATACTTGAAACGAAATTCGAAACAATAAAACAACAACAACAACAAAATCTTAACTCTAAAACATCAAGGATTAGATATAAAACATAATATCGCAAAACTTAAATTCTACAACAGAATAACAAAACGAGGGAAAGAAAAAAAAATAGAATATTAGGGACAAGATTTTTTTTTTTGGTCGAGAGGAAATCCTCATGGACACCCGGAACTTAGTATCTACCGCTCCGGGTAGTGCCGGACTTTTACCGGCTAAAACCTCTCTTTCACCTGACTAGGTGTTTTCGAATCTTTGATCCCTTTACACCGATCGGATGGCACTGGAAGTGCGCTAGAACAAAAGAAGATAAAGAGAAAAATTAAGTTGGACTTAACTTTTTGATCGGGAAGGCTGATGTTTTGAATTTTGACGGAAGTGGGGGGAACTCGTCACTTGGTGGCGTTTGACCGGAAGTGATGATCTCATCGATCATCTTCGAGAAGAGCCATTTGGGGTCGTTTGATTTTGGAAGGTCCTAGCTCGTCGTAGTCGACAGCTTCGCGGATGGTCGGATTTGGGTGAACTTCCGCTTTCGCAAAAGTTCGAAGAGCGATCTCGTGCAGGAACTCTTTCAGCAGCGGAAGCTTAGCTTCTCTGTGAAGTTGATGGTTTCTGACGAACCATGGGGCGTTGAACGCCATTCGGAGGAACTTGTTTTGAAACACCTACAACTTATTAAATCGCGTTGTCTTAGGCGCGTAGGCCCAGGCAGCGGAGGCATAAGTGATGGCTGGACGGATGATGGACCGGAAGAGGTGCACCTTACAGTTGACTGAGAGCTGGCTACGCCTGCAAACGAGTAAAACAACTGACTTTGACTAGCGCGTAGTCGAGGTGTGGACCGAAGCTGAGTCTTCTGTCCAGAATGACGCCTAAGTCATAACCTGATTTTTCCAGGGAATAACTCGGCCGAACATTCGGACCTCACCGGCTGGGCTTTGTCTTCGTCTTGTGATGAGAAGAGCAGAGCTTTTCTCTGGATTGACGTCGATGAGCCATTTTCGAAACCACTCCTCAAGTTGGTGGGCAGCTTCCTGGAGGTAGCGCGTCGCCATTTTGGGTTGGGTCGATCGGGTGAGGATTGCGGTGTCGTCCGCGTAGATTGCGAGCTTTGTCATCGTGGTGCTTGGGATGTCTGCTGCGAACAGCGAATAAAGAATGGGTGAAAGAACAGAGCCTTGTGGAACGCCGGCTTCCATTTGCCGGAAACCGGAAATCGAGTTTCCGATTCTGGCCCGGAAGTTCCGGTTTTGAAGAAAAGAGTGGATCAGTTGTGTCAAAGCGATCGGAATGTTGGCTTTGTGGAGCTTGGAAACAAGTCCGTTGTGCCAAACAGTGTCGAAAGCCTTGGAGACGTCGAGAAATACAGTACCGGTCACGTGCTTGTGCTCGAGACCAGTGGAAGCGTATTCTACGATTCTCAGGAGCTGATCGGAAGTGGAATGTTTGGGACGGAAACCAAATTGTTCATCTGGGAGGATCTTTAAGTCGTTGACAACTTTTGCCAATCTTGCACGGATGATCTTTTCTGCGACTTTTCCAACGGTTGACAGCAAGCTGATGGGCCGATGGTTTTGCGGAAATTTCTGATCCTTTCCAGGTTTTGGGATGAAAATGACCGTTGCGGTTTTCCATCTGGAAGGAAAGTGGCTGAATCTGAGCATAGCATTTATAATATTTGCTAGAGTGACAATGGCCTTCTGTTTGAAGTGCTTCAGAGCTTTGTTCGGAATTTTATCCGGGCCGGAAACTTTCCGCGACGTCATTCGCGGACTTCTTCCGGTGTCGTGGGAGTGATCGGAAGTTCGGAAGGGATTTCCATGAGTTGTTCGACTTGTTGTTCGACTTCGTCAATGTGATCCAAGTCGGCGTTTGCCATGTTGGTTCTGCATTGCAGTTCTTCGATGGCGTGCCGGATGTTGCGTTCGAAATTGGAGACAGCTTCCTCAATTTCTTCTTTGCTTTTGAATCGACGAATTGGGCCGGAGATCACTTCGAGAAGAGACGAAAATTTGTCCCAATCGATGACTGACCGGATGACGACTTCCGGATCATTTGCTTCAGTTCCGATGTGCATCAAGACTGGGCTGTGATCGGATGAAAGATCGTCGACGGAGGTCAGACGTATCTGGCTGGCGACGTTTTTGACTACTGCGATGTCGAGTGTGTCGGGAACGCCTGTCCTGAAGTCATGGTGTGTCGGCTCCGCCGGTGCCATGACAACGACGTCGGGATGTTGGCTGGTGAAAGCGTCGAGGATTCGACCGTTTCGATTAATTCTTCGGCTGTTCCAATTCGGGTGCTTGGCGTTGAAATCGCCAGCAGCGATTGTTGGAGAATTGCCGTGAAGAACCGATTCTAGGTCGGCGTCGAGGATTGGAATTTGCGGCCTGCTGTAACAAGAAAAGAGACGCAAGTGTCCATTAGCTGTTACTACCGTTATTCCTGTTGTCTCCAGGTTTTGAGTGGCTGGCTGCGGGGTGGCGAAGTGCTTGATGGCGGCTCGAACGAAAATTGCTGTGCCGCCTCCAGGGCCGTAGCGATCCGTCCTGTGCAGGACGAAACCAGGTATTTTTTGGATCTCGATGATGATCCTGAAAATGCGTCTCACAGACAAGGACTATGTCCAAGTTGTGGCGATCAATGAAGTCTTCCAGCTCGTTGCGAGCGTTGGCGAGACCGTTGGCATTCCAAAAAGCGATCTGAAATGAGCGCAAAATTAATGAGTTTAAAATCATTAATTAAGAAGAAGAGAAAGGAAGGCCATCAGCTTTTCAGGCATGGCGCTTTTGTCCTTGGCAGCGGTGATGGCGGTGATCAGCTGCATTCTTTGTGCAGCGAGATCTGCTTGTTGACGTGCCGTTTGCTTCTTTGAAGCTGCGGGGGCGGCGTCCCGACTGGGGGTGGGTTTGGGGGCGGCGGCTTTCTTAGGAGCGGATTTTCTTGCCTTCTTTGAACTGGGAAATTTTGGACAGCCACGGTAGTTCGCCGTGTGTGGTCCTCCGCAGTTCGCGCAAGTCGCGGGTTGCGAGCGCGATTTCCTGCATTCACTTGACGCGTTTTCTCCACCACATTTCACGCAACGAGGATCTGCGTGGCAGTTCCGCTGCGAATGGTGGAATCGCTGACAGCGGTGACATTGAGATGCGACTCCGCTCTTTCGCGGTTTTTCCAGTGTGACATTGATGTCACAGATCCTTTTCATCTCAAAAATGGAGTTTTTTGAATTCATCGAAACTTCGACGAGAAGCAGTGGCATTGGTTTAGATCCGCGGCTCATTCGCGTTACCTGAATTGGACTTTGTCCTTGTGCAGCCAGGTCTTCGATGACTGCTTGACAGGAGACGCCAACTGGAAGTCCTCTGACGATGACTCTCAGCGTCTTTTCTTCTTCCAGGGTGAAGGTGTGGAAGGAAGCCTTCATTTGCTCCAACATCTTCGTGAGCGATCTGAAATCGCTGGATGTCAGTGGTTGGAGTCCATCACTGACCTGGCGCGCTTTTGAAAATCCTATTTTCAAATCGCGCATTTTTGAAGACACCGCTGTCCATTTGGATGTGTCCCGTAGGATCACAGGAGGAATGCGGCCTTTTTTTGACGTCACGGCGGCGTCAATGCCTTCTGCCATTTCGGCAGTTTCCAACGATGCCGGCATTTTCGCCACATCTTTCGGAGTGGTCGGGATGAGCGTCACGATCGCTCTGGGGACCTTTCTGCGGGTGGCAGGTTTGGGGGCGGCAAATCCGGGGACGGTAGTTTTGGGGGCGGCGGTCTTGGAGACGGCGGGCTTGTGGGTGGCAGTCTTAGAGACTGCACTTATTTGAGCTGCTGGTTTGGCAGCAACGGGGTGAGGGGCATCCATTTTCTTCGCGGCTGAAGAGCTGGCATTAGAATTGGGGACGGGCGAGACGGTGGGCCGTTTTTTCTTCTGCGGTGCAGAAGGGGCGGGGAAGGACTCATCTTCGACGTCACTGAGGGCGCTGAAGCGGTTGGACACCTTCGTTTCGAAGTTGTCTGCTGTTCGCTTGACTCCTGTTATGGCGTCGTCGACGAAACTAGGCTGGCTGCCTTGTGAAGGCTGGAAAGTTGCAACGAACGTTGCAAGTTGCTGCTGCATCGCCAGCATTTGGTTGCTGACGAACGAGAAAATTTCATCTCTCACAGCGGCGAGCTCTTCACTGGTGACTGTTTGCGACGCCATTGTGCCGAGGCACTGGCTCACAAAGATGGCGGCTTTGTTGCAGACCTAAAACATAGGTTAGGATACAAAACAAACGAACGAAGTTTTTCTTTTTATTTGTTTCTAATGGGTTTTCTATTTATTTGTTCAAAACAAATGTGAGAACAACCAGTTTGTCGTAATAACGACAAGAAATAGAAGATAAAGATGATCAATGCTGATCGGAGCTGAGGTGATTGGACGAAAAGCCAATGCAGAGACCTCGGGAGAACACGTCCGCACTGAACCGAAGCACGAGTGGAACTGTTAGGGACAAGACCGAATCGGTTTTATTAAAGTACCTATCATTTACATCGCTAAACATAAAAGGGTGGAATACGTACATAGACATTTTCCAAGTGGTATTTACAACTGTAGGTAGCATAATACATTTTTCTAGTTGATTGCAATAGGTTTCAATCAAAATATTTTTTTATACGATTGAAATGAACTTTAACTGGCTTTCCTTTAAATAAAATGGTTCAATTTATTTCTGGTTACCCGTTTTAAGATCGACTACTGAAAAATATTTCGAATGATTAAGTTGTTCTAATATTTCTGTTATATGTGGTAATGGATAGGCGTCAGTTTCCGTAAAATCATTGAGTTTTCTAAAATCAACTACGAGTCTCCACCGTTTGTTACCGTTGTTATCCGGCTTTTTTGGAATAATTAAAATACGTGAGTTGTACGGTAAATTGCTATTTTCAATTATATCGTTTTTAAGCATATGATCAATTGGAGTTTTGATTTCAGTTTTTTGATTATGTGGCAATCTATAAGGCTTTACATACACCGGTTTATTTGATAGCAAGAGTATTTTGTGTTTAACTGTTTCTGTATGTGGTGTTTAACTGTTTCTGTATGTGTTAAAAAGTCTCCTTCTAAATGAAATATGTTATTGAAGTCTTCACAAATTTGGAAAATCGAAGATTTTTCTTCTGAATTCATGTGATTTAGATTGATTTGTGATAATAATTTCTGCAATTTATTATCAGTACGACTAGATTCAGGAACAAATTGATCAACAAAATTGTATTTATTTAAATCGTCAAATTCTAGATTATTAGAATTGATAGTAATAGGATGTGCGTTGGAATAAATTCCGTCCTTGGAGGAACTACAATTTCCGAAACTATGTTGGGCTCAGTACCGCTTTTTATTGGGGTGATTTGTTGATCAGTTGTTTTGAAGAATGGCATTTCCGATACTGCTTCTAAATGGAATTCTACTTTTGAATGTAAATAGTTTACAACAGCATCATAACTTTTTAGAATATTATTTCCTAAAATTTCATCTTCAAACAAAAGAAAACTATTGGGAACTATGTGAAAGTGGAATCGTATGAAAAATCCGTTTTGAAAATAAATCGTTCCTAAACAAACTCCTAAACTTTCAGTACTATTTTTTGTAATTCCTGAAATAATAACTTTATTATCCGTAAAAATTACCGCGTCATCATTAGTGCTATTTAATTTTAAAATCGAAATATCAGCTCCAGTGTCAACTAATAATTTGGAATATTGCTTAACAGATTAACTAAATTTACAGAACGGTATTGAATTATCAGGACCGTTTTGTTTTACAAAGTTTTCATTCTTGCTATGATGATTCTTATGTCGCTCGAGCCTGTATTTGAACTAGTTTGAAATCCACGTTCTTCTTCTGCCGCTAATTCAATCCCATCATGAAAATCGGTTAGTCGACTTGCCTTGACAATAATTTTACATGGTTCATTGAGTCCCTCAATAAAAGCTTTAAGAGCAGATTTTTTATTAATTTTATTAATTGGTTGCATTGTCACCCTCATGAGCTATGCAAATGTTGTTCAAATCGCACTCAAGTTTTCGAATTGTTTCCGCAAAAGTCCTTACGTCGTCTCGTCCTTGTCTGCAAGTTAAAAGCTCCATTTGAACCTCTGCCATCATGCGTTTTTTCTATTAGCTATTAAGTTAATATTAATATCTATTAAATCTAATTTTAACGACTCCAATGTTTCATAATTTTTGTATCGAACTAAATTGTAGGCAGGGCCATCTAACTTAGTGTTTACTATATTTAGAAATAATAATGTTTGCTGCAGTAGCAGTAGCTACTGTAGTACAATATCGCAACTGTTAGGACTTTGTGTAATTTTTCTTTATCACCAGAAAATCAGGAATCATTTTAAAAGCAAATTCAACTGAAAACACCATTGCGATATCGTGCGTCTTGTCTACGTTGTTGGTATTTGCAGACATAGGTAGTAGTTAGTAATTTAACAAACTTACAATTAGACCCACGAACATTGACAAGAAGAAGCAAATTAGGAGTTTCACTGAAAAATTTGCTGAGAAGTTGCGTCCAAATAGTAGGTTGGTAGGGGTGGAGAACTACTTGTCGTCCTCTCCTATTTACATCACAACATATGTTATGTCTAAGAGAAACTCATGTCAGCAGTGACGTAACAAATCATAAATTAATTCTAAGTACCTATCAGGTTGTAAGTAATAATAGGACAGGAGGAATATTAACATATGTTATAAATGGTTTGGAATATCTATTGGTTCATAATTCTTCTAAAGGAGAATTTCTCTGGATGCTGTCCATCACATTTAAAATGATGTTTGTAGTATATTACCCACCGAAAAAATATATGAAGAAATAACTGAATATGGAAATAGCTGCATCATTACAGGAGATTTTAATTATCATTTATTAAATCCATTTTACTATGCAATAAAATATACTGATATTATCCATAAATATGTATTTTTCTAAAAAATATCAAAGCCAGCAACAGTACCACAAACATTTCAAACAATAATTCAATTACTGCCAAAAAAATTTTGAGTACCAAGTTTTGGAAACACCTACAATTAGTGATCATTTTATAATTGCTTTTGAAACAAAAACTGGTGAAACCTTAGATTTAGAAAACACGTCAATTGTAGGAAGAAATTTTAAAAAGTATAAGAAAGGTGTATCTCAAAATTTGTTAATTGCTTCCGAGTGGGACAATGCAATAAGTGACGTCAACATCTTAACACAACAATTAACACAATCAGCTATAGATAAAGTGTGTTTTCCTATTACATCAAAGTTACCATGCAAAAAAATAACAAACAAACAGAAATAGCCGAAAACTTTAACAAATATTTTTCGGACAGTATAGAGCAAATCGTTATAGAAATCGAAAATAACAAAAAATACAAACTACACGAATTTTTACGAATCTTATTATCAAGAATTCAAACGAATTTAGCGAATTTATGCCATTGGACATGAAAACCTTTAAAGATTTGATGAAACAAATTAAAAATGTTGCAGGAAAAAATTTTAAAGACGCAATTGAAGTAGTGTACCACTCCTGTGAATCTGTGATAGTAAACATCTGTGATAATTGGCTCTGTGATATTGAAAATAAAAATTGTGTTGTGGCTGCTATGTTTTTAGATTTTGAAAGGGCATTTGAAATTGTTAACCATAGTGTTTGATTGGAGAAATTAAAAAAATATGGTTTTAGTGGAAATGTTTATATGTGGTTTAAATCATATTTGTGTCATTGCCATCAACGAGTGAAATTTAAAGGCAAGGTATCAAGAGCCGCTTTGGTGAAACATGGTAAACCTCAAAAGACCATCCCTGGGTCTCTGCTGTTCCTACTGTATATTAATGATATCTCTAAAGTTATAAAGTTCTGTAAAATATCTTTATTTGTCAATGATACAATGTTATACGTATCAGGTACTAACCTTGCAGAGATGAATTTAAAAATTAATAGTGATCTTGAGAGTATTTACAAAATTTTTAAATATTAATACTTTCACTAGGTGTAAATGATGGATAACTTTTTAAACTGCATGTAATACCAGGATTCGTAAATCGATCAATGACAACTCCACCAATTTCCAGACGAATTTCCGAAAAGAGGAAGCAGCAAAATTGTTTTCCAATTGACATTTTGTAACTTTAGTATCATCATCATCATGTTTTACCAATTTTCCTTGAAGATGTATGAAACTTTCTCCTGGTATTATTAGAGAATCTTGTGGTATAGTTATACGATATTCGTCGTTGTAATTCAAATTATCCCCAATAAATGAAAGATGAGATCGATATTCAATGTCTGTTATAGTTTCATCAAATTTCACTTTTTGAGTCACACTTAAAACGTTACCCATTTTGATTGCTATCTGTTTATTAATTTCAAACCGATAGATTGTAAGAATAATTTATTGTCTTCTGTTCACTCTTTGAGATGCTTTTCACTAATGTGATTATTCTTCCAAGGATTATTATTTATACCAGTATGAATGTAACGATGATAGTGAGTATTTACCTTAAATCTAGCCACCATTATTTTTTTTAATCACTTTTTTTGTAGATGTAATGTAGATGTTATCACTTCTTCTCTGAAATTGACTGGTGTTTCGTTCTGATCAACCATTTTAAGTGTTATATTGTTAATCGTCTTTGTATTGATTGGTAAATAGATAACGTTTTTTGGAGTTTCAACAATCTTGTAACCTGGTGGAACTGTAGGGTAAAAAGTATGAATTGTATGTACAGTTTTTTCATTACTATACGAATTCATATTTATATTACATTCAATTCTTATCATATTTACACGCATGATATCAACATCTGAAGTATGGAGTTTGTTTGCAACTAATTTTCTCTGTTCAAAACCAAGTAATTGTCTAACTGAATTTTCTTGAGAAAAATCAATTACTTGATTACTTTTTATTCCACACTTTAGAGTATTTAGATTTGCTTTTATAACTAAAGTTATTGGTAGTTCTTCTTTGGCTTCATGAAGTTTTTTCTTTAAAACTTCCAATAGGTGTTGTAATTACTTTATTTTTAACATTACCATAATGAAACTTATTGTTCGTTTCATCAACGTTTGGAATCGCTTGTTGACACTGAAAGTTATTGAAGCAATCTCATAATTATTATTTTTTTCCAACTGAAGTGGTAGATAAAAATCAACAAACTCTGAAGTTTTTTTTGGTGGAAAAACACAAAAAATAAGACATGACACTACATTTATGAGTATTGGAAAGAAACTAAAAGCACATTATTTTATACATTTATTTATTACTGTTTTGTAAAAAATAAATACATAAATGTATTGAATTCTTGTTAACGATCATGATTGTAGAATATTCGACATGATCCATTTGAATTAGAGTAATTTATCACCTCCTTGGGGGGTAACAAATTTCCAAAACTATCAAAATACACTATAACATTTTTATTTTTGCGATAGCTAACCCAATGCGTCCCTTTTCCAGAATCACTGTTTAAATTAATCACTCCACATTCGTTTTTTTTTAATTTTTTGTGGTAATTTATCTCGACAGAAAACACCTCGAAAATTTTTTGATTTTTTATTTTTTAGCGTATTTTTCTATGTCGATGTTTGTTAGAGGTCTGTTTGGTAGTTTAATTGGAATAGGTTCTTTTAGACTAAAAAAAGACCTAAACCTTTTTTATATGGTTTTAATGGTCCTTTTCCTCCTTTTCGTCCTCCTCCTAATGCAATTGATTCCATCATCTTATTATATCGTTCTGATTCTTGTAATTGTTGTTTTGCCGCTTTCGCGGCATTAACTGCCTTTGCAATACTTGCTCCTCCTCCTCCTAAAGCCTTAAGAGCACTAAGTTCGGCAAAGAGTGGTATCAACGGTAGAAATCCACCAGTTTTAGGAACATGTATTACCCGTTTCACTTTAATTGATCCATTTGATTTATTCTTATCCTTTTGTGCAATTTTTAATGCTACACTATTGGCGCCCTTTAACGTTTTAACTTTTCGCTTTCCTAAATGTTTCTTGATTTTTTTCGTTAATGTTTGGAAACTAGTAAGTTTACATTTCTTATTTTTCTTCTTGCTTGTTTTCTCTTTCCTTTTTTTAGACAAACTAACCATTGTATTAAATAAGTACTTTCTTCTTTGATGTAAAATTATAAACAAAGGGTTATTTATTGTTTTCTACATTATATACATTTCAATTTATTCGTAATTTTTTTTTGTAGAAATATCTTCATTGACATCATTATCATTATCGTCTTCAAGTTTACGTTTTAATGTATTTCTTCTTTTTGGAACAAGTTTGGGCCTTTTAAGTGATGGCTAATTTCTTGATTATTATTGTTATCATTTGGTATAATAGTAGTGTCATTTGTTTCTAGTTTTCGTTTGATTGCTTTTTGCATCTGCTCGAATTGGTTAATTTCATCTTCATCTATTATCATATTTTCTACTGGAATATTTATAGTATTATTTGAATTTTTAGATTTTTTTTGACTTTAGGTTTTTTTAATTTTAGATTTTTTACTTCGTGCTTGTGATTTATATTCATTTATTTTATTTAATCAATCTTGAATATTTAGTTTAACTTTTTCTACAAATTTTTCACACTGATTAAGAATTCTAACACAACTTTTTTTCATATGTTGTTTTCCTTCAAATCCTAATCCAAGTTTTAATTTAGATTTCACCACTCCTGTTACAGCAAGTGCTGCTGTTATATATATAGAGACAAGGATTTGATCATTATATTCTTCTGTAATATATAATATATATATATAAAAACCTGTTTAGATTTGTTCAGACCTGTTCTAACCTGATTTAAACCTGTTTATAAAGACTCTTTAAAGTGTTAACAACAACAACAAGAACAGAATTATGTACGTAAAGTAATTAAGAAAAAATTAAATTTATTACAACAAGGAAAGATAATGGAGGAAACAATGTTTTAACCGTTAACTAAACATTTAAAAAATATTGAAAATAAATTACTACCTAGTGAAAAATCGGTGACACTACCAAATAAAAATAAAGAATAAAAAGATTCCATTGAAGTTCCTTCAGAGGAGACTACCGGACTTCCTGATATTCCTACATCAGATGAAGAAGAAGAAGAAAAACAATATGTAGACGAAGAAGACAAAGTTTTTACTCAACCTCTTCAATTATCAAATATTAGAGTTAAAAACGAACAACTTTCAGAGTGGTAAGAGGATGGTAATAATGATGATAATTACTATTCTGATAATGATGAAGATAATACAACTGAAAATTTTGAACTAATAAATAAATATGTACAATACCATGCATTACCACAACGATATATTATTAATATGTTAAAAAACACACTCAATAAGCATGATCATAAATATTGTGTTAGATATGATCCAAAGTATAATATGTTTGTAACTGGTAATGCTCAAGTAGAATTTGACCAAGAAAGTGGAAACATTAATATACAAAATCAAACTTATAAGGGTACAGAAAGATTATATGAATTATTATTCAAGAAAATACTTCAAAAGTATACGAGTGATGATTCAATAGCATTCAGAGATATTCTTTTAAGAATAAATGCACATAAACGTTATTATAAACCTAATACACAAATTGATGGTAATAAATCAGAAAAATATACCAAGATTATTGCACCATTAGTAATTGAACAATGTCGAATGTTGATGGAAGTCAATACTAATGATATAGATTATGTTTACTGGGATGATCAAAATGAACATGTAGATAGATTACGTAAATTATTTGCATCTTATCAAGCTGGGAATCAAAATCATATCAATGAAATAGTTAGAATTATTGAAAAGTTACGAGAAGCTAATTTGATTGAGTGAAAGCAACATGTCCACATCTAAAAGACAAGTAGTTAATGAAATACATAGGTGTGACGGGAGAAATTTGCAACATGATTTGCAAAAAATGCGAATTCGTGGGAACGAAGACCCCAGTTAAAAGTTTGCATCCGAAACCCCCACACGACCACCACATAAGATTTTTGGCGCAGTCGGTAGGATTCGCAGAATGGTTGAGGGAGGCATAACAAAAACTAGTACTGTTAATGGCAAAAGTATGAAAAATCAAGTCAACAAATTATAATAAATACGTGTGAGCGATTCAAATATGGAAAAGCTTAAATTAATTCTATTTAAAATCAATAAACAATTTTGTATCACAAATTGTTGATGTCAGCATGAAGAGAGAGGAAAATAGTAAAACTAAATTAATTACAAAAGATGTCGTGGCACTTATGTTGGGGAACGCTTGACATTCCAACCCTCAAAGATGCGGCGTACGGGGTGGTTCAAGTGGTACCACCAACGCCACAGGTTACAAGTTGACAAGACGTCAAGCGAAGTGTTAGATTATTCTTGGGTGTTGAATATAACATAATTTTAAATATACAATTAATTATTATTTGTTTATTATTCCACTCTCAAACAATCTAAGTCAGATAAGCCACTATATGATTTAGGTCCACACACAATAGGCGTCGCAATTAATGAAATTTACGCACAAAATTTTGAATTTAGTGGATATATCGATTTGTGCGAAAGAAGTTCGATCAACTCCGCTCGATAGACCCTCGGCTTGAGCGACGGCTACCGTACTCCGGTTTTCTACACTCAATGTGTAATGTGCTTAATGCGGTAGCTTTCGACACTACAGTCGAGAATGGTGAGCGAAAACTTGACATGACTGGTCGAGTACAAGATTACTTGCTGGATGACCAATTAATTCCCGGCGAATTATATGAATATTTAACTAATATCTCCAATGTGACGAATCCTCAGGGTGAGGAAATTAAAATGAACCTTCCGGACATCGCAGTTCCACATGCTGCAACCGATGCTGTGGGTGGTATTCCAGCGTTAAGATCAGGATCATTTGGTCCAGCTACTGCTGATTCCTACAATGTTTATGAATGCTACATATCTCCACTCGTCACTGCGGAACGTGTTGAGGCATCAAGAGATAACGTTCCAGATTGAATGCCGTTACCAGAGGGAGCCTTTCCCCAACACACGATACCCAACCAGAATCTACTTGGCTATGGACCGATTGACACTAATCCCGAAGGTAGAGCAAGGCTACAGGGAATAAGATTTCAAGAAGAAGGAATTCTCGGACGATTCAAAATCAGTCAAGAACTACTTTCCCGAGTAAACGTTATTTTGTTTGAACTCAAAGATAGACATAAAATGGTCAACATTGGTGTTGACCCGATAACAAAAGTTAGAAATTATGTTAAGCGGAAGATTGTACCCGCAAATTTACTTTTCGTCGAAACCCGGACTAGCAATCAACTTCGACTCAGTCTCGACAATGTTAGAATTCTGTCGAGTTCAGCCTTTGGTTCAAGTTAGGCTGGCCATGCTAACATAGATATTATGCATTACCGAAATTGAGGGGAATGGCAGAAGTGTGGTATAAGAGTTTACCAACACTGAAGTTAAATTGGGAAGAGTGGAAACAAAAATTGAGAACGGCATTTCCCGGAAATAGAGTTTTACGAAGATTTGGGTAAGATGATGCGTAGACGTAAACGACCGAAAAAATGGCCAAGTCAACGCCGTGGAGCAACAATTGGCGGTGATGCGAAGAGAAATACAGGTTCTCAAACAAAAGCAGGTGGGTCCGCATGCAAATTTCAATAAATCGCTGGATTCGTCTAGTCTTCGAAAAAGCTTACTTCTCGCGGTGGGATGACGTCGCCACGATGCGGTTTGTAATTTCAAAATTACAAGGACGCGCCCGCGAATGGTATCTAAGCGGGAACTGCACTTTTCGTAATTGGGCTGAACTAAAAACGGCTCTACAAAGTATTTTCGATGTTGATACTTCATCAGTAGGAATTTTATTTAAAAACGCAGCCGACTGTAATTCCAAAAGATACCGTAGTTTGATTGAGTACTATTACGCAAAACTCAATGAATTACAGAAATTAAATTGGGAGATACCCCCCAAGGACAAAGTGAACATCGTGGTATATGGAATTGATAATAAGGAAGTACAATGTATGGCGTTGTCACACAATTTCTCTTCTTTAAAAGATTTGCAAACGTAACTCAGAGGTTGCGATAATAATAAAGCATCTGATCGGGACGAACACAGTGATGACGCGGTGAGACGAATAATTGTTGAGTTGCTTCACTTGTCAACAGATCGGACATCGTAGTATCAATTGCAGCAAATTTAAAACCAAGCAATCAAAGTTATCAAGAACTCAACAAATTATAAAATGCACGAATTGTGGGAAAAATGGACATCTAGAAAAATATTGTCGTCGAAATAAGAAATTATGACTAGATAAACAAATATTGCTAGTGCACCAACAAACCCTAAATTTGTATTTTAAAACCGTCCTTATCAACTCTACCAAACTAATGGCGTTGATTGACACGGGTAGCGAATGCTCCATAGTAAAACGTTCTGTTGCCTGTCGTCTTAAGTTGGAGATAACGTATAACGAAAAATCCCGGTTTTTAAAATCTTTTTCTGGACAGTTTTACGAGGCAAAAGACTCAACCACTTGTTGAGTCAATAGACGATGTTAGTGCTAGTGTAGATTTAATTATAGTTTTGGACCATATGTGTCCTACAGATGTATTAGTAGGAACAGACTTTTATCTCAACCGCATGTTATGTTTATCAAAAACGGTAAAGACTTAAAATTTTCGCCTGCTTCATGTGTACTCCTATTAGAAGAGCATAATATAAGCGGCACCAGTCCATCACCAATAACGGAAAACATGATTGTATGTGAAAGAAAAAAATCAGCTCTTCTTGATTTATTGAACAAGTACCTGCAATGCGTAGCGACAAATTTATCCGAAATAGGAAAAACAAATACCGCTGAAATGGAAATAAAATTGACTACCTCTACACCTGTAGCATATAATCCATATCGGCTCCCAGAAGCACATAAATTAAAATTAAGAGAAATGATAAGTGAATTATTGAAATATGGTATTATTCGCGAATCTACAAGTCCATATGCAAGTCCCATCATTTTAGTACCAAAACAAAACGGCGACTTAAGACTATGTGTAGATTACAGGAAACTTAATGCCATAACAGTCCGAGAAAAATACCCGTTACCGTTGATTGACGATCAACGGTATCAACGAAGTATTTAGTAAAATGAAAGATAAAACGGAGAAGGAATATATTTCGAATATTGTATACAAAATCGACTGTAAGGATTGTAAAAAATGTTATATAGGTGAAACATGTCAGTATATAAGAAATAGAATCAAACAACACAAATATAATTTAACAAGGGGAAACTCGGCACATTCAGGAATGGTAAAACACTCTCTAGAAACAGGTCATTCTTTTAATTATGAATATAACACTTTACATATAGAACAAAATAGAGTTAAACGATTAATTTTAGAAAACTTATATATCAAATGTTTTAATAATGTGAATATACAAACTGATCTTGATAAAGTAGGTGACATCTACAAAAATATCGTATCATAAGAACATAATTTTCAACTAATATTAATAATCGCCACTGTGTATTAATCTTTGGTTGTTGTCATATTTTTGTAGTTTTTTAATTCTTGTTATCATAATTGTTCATATTTTATTTAATAATTGTAATTTTAATTTGTGTGTAGTGTTTTTATAAAAGGAATTTTTGAAGAGTTAAATGTATGTAATTATTGTATAATGCAGATATTTTATGTGAAATTAGCCTCGTGCTTGATGGAATGTTGGTTACATATACACCACATTTTTAATCTGCAATCATTTATGTTTTTAACCTTGTCATTGTCCCGTCCCCAGTCAGTCTTCCTTCCATCACGCAAGTGGCTGTCTCACTGGTTGAGGTATGTTAAATCTTTGTTGGTTTTTTTGTTTCAAGCACTATTTAATTGTTATTGTAGACACTTCATTCTGAAGAAGATGGTAATAAACCATTGAAACGTTAATTTACTTCATTTTATTGGGATTTCTTACTGATAACCCTCAAGAAATTACCTTCACCCAAAGAATTTTCACCGATAATAAAAAAATATTTCACTTCAAAAAGAGGGTATAAGTAATCACGAAATTAACTATTTTACTACAAATTTTGGAATTATTAAGAAAGCTAAGGGCATTCAAAAATCAGCATTGAAGGAAATTACATTTTAAGATTATTACGAATAATAATTCTCAAGTTCAGGTTATACAAAATTCTATTTAATCAAACAAACATAACATTTACATCATCCAGCAAAAGAAGATAGCTTTAAATCCTCATGATGATAAAAGAATACTCAATTATCTGCATACTGATACAGTACCCTGGTGATTTAATGATAAATTTTAAAATTTAAAAACAAACGTCTTCAGTCTTGAATGTAATCTACTACTATCACAAAATAAACTTCTTTCAAGTAATTTCCAACCTCTTTAGCTTTATATAACATATTTTTAATAAAATATATTTTTTAGTTTACAAAATGGAATGGAGTATTTAAAAATAAAAAAACGTTTCAATCTTTACCTTCAAAGAAAAATTTTAAGCGAGTGATAATACCCTTCACTTTGACAAATAGTTATCACTATCGAAAAACATCTAGAACCAGCTTTTGTTATATTTGCAGAATTTTTTTTTTTGTTTCTGCAAAAACTCTATAAAGCTACATACTGAAGCTGAGGAAATAATATACTCAAACGATCAAGTTAGCGAAGAGGACATCAATGAACAATTATATAGTATTGTAGAGAAACTATTACCAAACAGTTAAGAAAAAGACAGCAAGTTGTTAAAAATATACATATATTAAGAGTGTATAAAAAATATATTTTAGGACTACCATAAAATCATCAACATCGTCATCATCATCATAGTTAACACAAACACATCAGAACAGGAAGCAAGAAATATTCAAAAATTACACTATTTGAAGAGACACCCAAAATACAAAAATGAATGAAAATATATTATAAGAACATGTTAAGATCCACGACAGTTGTCAAAAAATGATCTGTCCTTGAAGATGGTTAATAAATGTCTATAAAATAACATATATATTAACAAAAAAAAAATCATCATTCTATAAAAGAAAGTTCTCATTAAACAACTTGGTATTTGTACTGAAAATAAATGATTATAATTTTAACATGAGTTTTAATAATTAAACCTGTAAAATATATTTTACTAAATATTAAAAAAAACACACACACGACAAAAGTAAAGACTAGGCTAGGCTTGGTTAATAAATAAAAATTGTACAGTATGTATCCTAGCTGTTTATCTTATTCCATTTAACTGTTAAGAACAGAATGGCTTCACAGCCTAGTACTATGAGTTGCTATACTTACAAAAGCAATACAAATCGCAGTCAAAGAACATACATACAAAATTACAATCAAATATCTTGAAAATCCTGTGACGTCTGAAATACAAACTCTAATCACACAAAGAAATCAGCAACGAAAGCTTTGGCAAAGAACGGCTCATCCTTCATTTAAACAAACTATGAAACAGTTGAACCAACAAATCAAACAATCTATTGATCAAAATCGGAATAAAATCTGGCGAGATAGACTGGAAAACATAAAAGATAATGATGACACACTTTACACAATCACTAAATTACTCAAGAAAAAGCATGCACGCATTACCCAACTAATCCATAACAATACTAATGCCTTAACAGATGAAGAAAAAGCTGAAACCCTCTCTAAACACTTCTCTTCCATACACGACTTGAACCTCACCTCTATAGATTTAACTGAACAAAAAATTCAAAAACTTATAGAAATACTTTCCAAAATAGACTACAGTGACGATAAGCAATTCTTCCGAAGAAACCTAGTTAAATTTGACGAAATTTTAACCTCAATTAAAAACCTTCCAAATAAAAAAGCACCAGGCTCAGATAATATTTCCAATAAAGTCATTAAAAATCTTAGCAAAAAAGCCCTTATCCAACTATACTACATAATGAATGCAATAATCAAGCTAAACCACTTTCCTTTATCATGGAAAAAAGCACTAGTAGTCCCCATTCTCAAACCAGGCAAAGACTCTACCCGCCCAGAAAGCTACCGACCAATTAGTTTATTATCAGGACTAGCTAAACTGATAGAAAAAAATATTTTAGATCGACTTAACAGACTAGACAAACAACTCAAACTGACACGAGACGAACAATTCGGATTCAGGACAGGATACGACACGACAAAACAAGTAGCCCGAATAGTGACAGACATAATACAGAACTATAACAAAAACAAAAACACGGTCATGACCCTATTGGACATAGAAAAGGCCTTCGACAGAGTTTGGATCCAAGGACTGATCTATAAACTACTCCGGAAAAAAGTTCCGGAACCTTTAGTCAAACTGTTGCTGTCATACTTAACAGATAGAACCCTTCAAGTTAAAGTTGGAAACTCAATTTCAGAGCCGAAACCGATCAAAGCTGGAGTACCTCAGGGATCAGTCCTCGGACCCAAGCTTTCCTCCATTATTATCAATGACATACCATCCTTTAAACAGACCAAATTAGCTCTATATGCAGACGACACAGCCGTATACGCACACTCCTACTACGCAGATGTTGCCAATAAACAAGTCCAAATCCACCTGAATATCTTACAAAAAACTACTACAAAGACTGGCTAATTAAACTTAAGCCTAACAAACATTCTTTTCAGCAAAAAATACACTAACACAAAAATATTCAATAAACTCAAAATAGATAACACACAAATTGTTCCCTCCCAAGTAGTAAAATATTTAGGAGTATACCTAGATCGCCGTTTAAATTTCTCAACACATATAGATAAAACACTAACCAAAGCTAACAAAACACTCACACTTTTATATCCACTTCTTGCCAAAAACAGTAAATTATCAATTCAAAATAAAGTTAAAGTATACAAAACAATAATCCGACCGTAAATTACATATGCTGCACCAGTTTGGTGCAGTATCTCTAACTCAACTATGTTAAAATTACAACGCTTTCAAAATAAAAGCTTAAGACTAGCCACTAACTCGAACCGATACACAAAAATAACAGACCTTCACACCAAAACTAACACCGAAACACTAAGAACACACGGACAGGATTTCCGATAAATTTTACAGGCTTCGAATCAGCAACAACCCCTTAACCCAAAACATTACTGCCATACGCAAATGTGACAACATTCGACACCAACATAAATTTCCATATATGAGACTACCTCTGTTCGACGAATAATCTTACAATTACGACTAAATAACATCCAACTTCAAGTAACATTAAAATGAATACAAATCTTCGGAAAATTGAACTGAGAAGTCTAATAGACAACTCAGATGTCCACTGAGCATGGCGGGGGAGCGGACCGGTTGCCACACAGTCGCGCCCGTTTCACCTGTCATGATCACTCAACAAACACACATTATTGATAAATAGCATCGGTCAAAATTATTAATTACTTCCAGTGTAAATATACACCTCAAACCATAAACTCCAGGAAAACCAATCAGGTAGGAACTAAGATAAGCTAATTATAATAGAAACAATTGTGAGCCTTTACGGACTCAATTGAGTACTGTAAATCTCTAACAGAGATAAGATTATTAGGTTAGATTAGGTTAGTTGCTATACCACAAATCCGAAGTTTGCGGGTTCAATTCTCGCTGAGGAAAAAAAACATGACGTCATTTTTTCATGAATTTATTCAAGTAATAATAACGACAGCTAACAACGATGAAGCGAACTCTAATGGAAAAATAACCAAAATTCGAATTTAAAATTAGCCCGCCAAAATGCAACAAAAGCGTCCTCTGGTAATGACAAATAAAAGTTAAAATTCAAATTTAGAATTGTCCGGCTGAAACAAAAGTGACAAAGGCGCCCTCTGGGGGTGAAAAATAAAAGTAAAAGTCAAATTTAAAATTATCCCGCTAAAAAAGCTTCTGGTTATTGATGATGATGAAGACTTCTTCAGCAGCCTATAGTCATTGTAGTTAATGGAGGTTGTTGGAGATAATGTCTTTAGCAGCCTCTGGTCATTGGCCATCCAAAGAATGACCTTGGAAGACGAAGAATGACTTTGAAAGAGGCTAGGATGAGAAGATGTGAATGGACATGCCATCGAAGTGATCTAGAACCCCGCTAGCTATACTACTATCGTCAATTAGAAAGCAAGAAATAAATACGTTGAAATTAGATAAACTTGAGAAAAGTTTTTCCAAAGCCCAGAAAAGCTTATTAATTGTCGCATGCACTCAACCAGCAGAAATAAACACGGTCTTACATGCACAATTGACTGGACGTACCTGTTTTAATGAGAACAAATATACGCAACGAAAAAATATCCTGTCACTGACATGTTGTACCAATGTCTTGCGCTATTTAAAAAACATTCACTTTCGGTTTAAAATACCCATTTTTTGATATAATTAAAGAAAAGACTCAATTCATGAGAAACATGTACGTTGATGTGGGGAGGGAGGCATTTTGGAATTGAAGCACCACTGAATCCTTGGTGCGTTCATTCTATGTGCCAGCAGATTTCTACACTTTGCTTCAGACTAGCCACATTTGATAAAATGCATGAGGAACAATTTAATAGCGGAAGGAAAATTTTGTGATAAATTTGAAAAATGTCAGCATTATCCATAAAAAACTTTGTTCGTAGGTTTCTGAAGGTTCAGTCAAACATGGACATTTTGGTGAGCTTGTTAATTGCAAGGCCATGAATGAATTTAGAATAGTTCACAAATTATCTAACAAACACATTTCGCCAAAAAATTACGAAAAATTGTCGGCAGAACTTGCGTTTCAGGTTCAACTATAAATCTTTATATTTTCCATATTACTGAATCATTGCCAACCAAAAGTTAAAACTTTGCATGATTCTCAAGCAACAATGCAATGCTAATGTGAAATTGTAGTATATTTTTGTGTGTCACTGTTGGCAATGGTCATGTGAGCGACAATGGCCACACTCCCGGATACGCAATAAAAGCTGTTAAGTATCACAGGGTCTATTAATTGTACAATAATATATACATATACAACATTATGTCAGGTGTAAATAAGTAAAAGTGGTGGATAATTGAAAAATCCAACGTCAAGTATGATACTTTTGAAACCTTTCTAAGTGCGTCAGGGCTAGACGAGGCATCAGACAAAAGAAAAATTGCTCTATTACTTAACCTAACTGGAGAGGACTCGCAAGAATTGATGAGTAATTTTGGATGAACAAAACAAGGCAGCTTCTTGTAAGTTTGGTGCTTTAAAGGAGGGTTTAATTCGATATAGAGTCGTGTATGGAATCAGAGATAAAGCATTGCAGAAGAAACTATTAAGGGAGCCTAATTTATTGCTATCTGACTACATCCAAAACTGTCGTGCTGCTGAACAGAGTGAAAGCCAAGCTCAATTGATTCAACAGGGACCAAAGGTTGATGTCGTAAAGCATCATGAGGTGAAGAAGAAAGAAGAAATCTGTCACAAGTGCGGTAAACGGCATAAAAAAGGAAAATGTCCAGCGTTTGGCAAGACGTGTTTTTGCTGTAAGGGAAAAAACTATTTCTCAATGGTGTGTAAAAAGAAGAATAAATGATATTCCTCAGAAAGTGGACCAAGAAGAGCCAATGAGGTTTCTGCTGGGACTGATTATGAAGAAACAACAGAGAAATTTTTTATTTCCGAGGTTAGGACAACCAGTTTAAATTCGTGGATTGCGGACATATCAATTAAAAGTAAGGTCATCAAATTCAAGATTCCGGAGCAGAGGTAAACGTTCTGCCTATTAAATATGTGAATAACTTACAAATAGATGATAGAGAAATCAAATTACTAATACTGTTTTGGTATCTTTTGGGAGTAATAAAATTTAAGATATAGGAAAAGTAAACCTTATGTGTAGTGTATGTCAAAAAAAAAAAAAGGAATTTCTAGTAGCAGATGTAGATTCACAGCCAATTTTAGGGTCAATTTAGGCCAATTTAATTGTGTTGATTTAAATTTGATAAAAAAAAGTTGATACTGTCGGTTACAATGATAACTGTTATTTTAAAAATGTAAATGATTTGTACAATCAATTTAAAAATATTTGCACAGGGATAGGCTTTTTAGATACGAAACATCACATAAAAATTGACAAAGACGTCATTCCTATTGTCCATCCTCCCAGACGAATCCCTTTATCCCTTCAAACTTAGAAGAAACTTTGAAATATTTGGAAAGTAAAGGTATTATAGAAAACGTAGACTATCTTACCGATTGGGTTAATAGCCTAGTGATTGTTGAAAAGAAGACTGGAGAGCTGAAACTGAGATCAGATCCTAAGGACCTGAATAAGGCGATTAAAAGAGAACATTATGTAATACCAACGGCCCAGGATGTGATATCGCGCTTAGCCGGTAAGCGAATTTTTACTGTGATAGATATGAGTGCCGGATTTAGCATGTTCCTTTAGGTAAAGAGAGTTCAGATTTATGTTTTTTTAACACACATATAGGAATATACAAATTTTTGCGCATGCCTTTTGGTTTGAAGTCAGCACCAGGAGTGTTTCAAAAACATGTAGTACTAATTTTTGGTCATATAAAGGGTGTGCACGTAATTTTTGATGATTTAATAATCGCAGCAAATAATGAAAATGAGCATGATGAAATACTTCAACGGGTATTAAATACAGCTTTACAAAACAATGTCAAGTTCAATAGGGAGAAAATCCAATTAAAATAAAAGGTGTGGAATATATGGGAAATATTATAATAGACGAAGGATTAAAACATGATGAAGATAAAGTGCGAGCGATAAAAGAAATGACAGAGCCTAAATGTAAGGAGGAAGTAAAACGCTTTCTAGGTATGGTCAATTTTCTGTCATCATTTATTCCCAATGTATCAATAATAAATGCTCCTTTAAGAGAGTTATTAAAACAGAATGTGGAATGGCATTGGACTTATAAACATACGGAGGTGTTTAGCAAATTAAAAGATTTGCTAAGTCAACAACCAACTATGAAATATTTCAATCCAATAGATGATGTAGTTATACAAACAGATGCTTCAAAGAGCTTCATAGGGTGTTGCTTGCTTCAAAACGGTCACCCAGTAGCTTATGCTTCACAAGCGTTAACAGAAGCCAAAGCAAATTACGAACACATCGAGAAAGAATTACTTGCAGTGGTGTACTGCCTGGAAAAATTCCACTATTATATTTATGGTAAACACATAACGGTATAAACCGATCATAAACCCTTATCAGCTATTTCCAAAAAGAATATAGGACAAACTACTGCGAGATTACAACGAATGCTGTTGCGTACACTAAGATACGACTTTCATTTAGAGTACGTTCAAGGAAAGCACATGTACCTAGCGGATACACTTTCCCGAAATTTTTTAAAAGACAAGGTTGATGATGATCAGGAATTGGAGTCTGTAGTGCATAGTATTTCTAAACATATTGCTGTGACAAAACAGAAGGGGGACAAGATTGAAGAGGCTATGAAAACAGACCAATCAATGCAAGATCTCTATGTCATTTGCAGAAATGGATGGCCTAAATTGAGATCACAAGTGCCAGAAAGTATCATCATATATTGGAATGTAAGTCATGATTTGTCAACCGATGATGGATTGATTTTTAAAAGAAATAGATTGGTAATTCCACAGATTATTCGTGAAAATATATTGGAACAAATACATGAAGGCCATCAGGGAATAGAAAAATGCAAAATTAGAACAAGGTCAACGGTTTACTGGCCGGGAATCTGGAAACAAATAGAAGATATGGTAAATCGTTGTTGGATTTGTGAAAAATATAGACATCAAAATCAAAAAGGAACCACTTATTCCGCATCCAATTCCAGACAGAACTTGGAAAAAGTTTGCCGCAGATGCTTTAGAGGGATGGACTTTCTCACAGTAATTGATTATTTTTCTAACTGGCTAGAAATAGTTCGAATGCAAGCGAAAACAGCTTCACATCTGATAATAAAATTTAAAGAATTTTTTTTTCGAGAAACGGAATGCCAGAAGAATTGGTATCAGATAACATTTTTTTTGACAGCTACGAATTTCGGAAATTTGCTTTAGAATGGGATTTTTTTTAAACACTTCAAGTCTTAGATATCCAAAATCGAATGGGATGGCAGAGCGAGCAGTACAAAGTACAAAAAACATTCTACGCAAGGCGTATGAACAAAATACGGACATTTATACAGCATTACTTGCATATAGGAATACACTGATTAAACCGACAAACGTTTCACCAGCTCAAGCTATGCTCAACAGAACGTTAAGAGAAAAATTACCTGTAACAAGCGATTGTTTACGTCCTCGAATACAGTCAAAAGTAAAAGAAATAAAGGAAAAGGCACAAATGAAGATGAAAACATATTATGACAAAGGTTCGAGAGGTTTATCCGAATTAGAAAATGATCAGTGTTGTAGTCAGAGAGGAAAGAATATGGAAACCTGGAAGAGTTATCGAAAAACATGGGAAGCTGCGATCATATATCGTACAGACAGATACGAGTGAAATAAGAAGAAACAGAAAAGATCTTCGATCATCTCGTAACCGTCCTCCATTGTTAAACATGGATCATGATAATCTTTCTCCTCCTGCGATATCCCATCTCCCTAACAATTCGAATAATACTGACATAGCAGTTTCAAATCACGACGAATCTGACGTTTCACTTGAAACTCCCGACACGATAATGACGAGACCAAAGAGAACTATTAAGACTGCCAACTAGGTACAGAACCTTTGTTATGGAAAAATAATTTCATTGTACTTGTTTAATAGTTGTTTGGAATTTATAGTTAAGTTAATTGTTTTTGTTTTATTTTGTTATCTTTAACATGTAATAATATATTTTTTTTTTTTAAAAAAAAGAGGAGATGTATATTTTCGTGAGTCACTGTTGGCTATGGTCATGTGAGCGACAATGGCCACACAGTATCACAGGGTCTATTAATTGTTCAACAACAATATATACATATACAACAGGAATAATGCTTTTTGTTGATTTCCAAATGTAATTTAATTTCAAACTTTGTTACCAAATTATTTAGAAATTTCTTTGTAATAGTTCAGTCGCTAATTAGAAGGGATCCTTCCTCTGTGCCTCACAGTTTTGAGTTTATCTCTTGAGTTCAGAGATGAAGAAGTAATAGCAGTAGTTACTGAGAAATAAATGTTCTTTTATCTAAAATAAGTTGTTGGTGAAAACTTTTTAATATCAAATGTAATAAACTTCAAGTACACCCTCCAAACAAAATTTAAAAACTTAGATTCATTTCATTTAATTTCAAACTTAATCTTAAAATATACATTATTTTTTGTAAATTGTCGAAATGTTAAATCTCCATCTAACAGATTTTTCTTCAACCTTTCCCGCAATTTATAATCATCACCGACTAAAATTAACATTGCAGACGTTATATATATATATAGTTAGGTCATTTTGTAATTGTCAATAGCTTAGGGACTTTTTAGACTGTCAGGTTTTTAATTTTATAAAGTTGATTAGGAATTTTAAATGTCAAACCCATAACCCAAGAGAAATGTCAAAAAAGGTTTTATTCTTGATGATGTAACTGTTAACAGTAACTTTTAACAACAATTCTGCTTTATGTTATTAATTTTATTGTACTCAAGTCGGTAAGTTGTTCAATTATGTCAAATTTAATTTGTGTCATTGGAAACTGTTCCATTTTAGTAAAACCCTGAGGATGGAATTAAACAAATTCCGAAAGCTCGGTAATAAATAAATGGGTGGTGCCCTCAAACAAAGACAAGAGAACTAATTCTGTGACAGTGACATCTTTAAACCGTAAAAGACCGTCAGTTGAATTATACAGACTTTCTTAAGCTTCGAAAAAAGCTTTTTTTTATAAAAATAATTATTTTGTTTCACTCCCAAACGTCCCCAAACAAACCAAAATTACAGGCTTCTTAGCATCTTTTTAAATAAAAGTTTTAAATGTAGCGCATAGATGGTGCCACCCACCGTACATCAAAGTACGCTGCCAAAAAGTACGTTAGGCGTAATGAAACTGCTATATATAGCGTCAGCTATGTCAATTTTAGTAGGGGATATATATATAATAAACCCAGTTGGAATTTGCGATAGAGAGAGGGAGTTAAAACATTATTTTTACTTTTATCATCGTTCGCGTCATTATGTCAGTTGAATATCAGATTTTCTTTCAAAAATCCCAAAGAGTTCCAGATTCTGCACTTCTGCAGTGAGTTGAATCTAAAGTCCGAAATCGGTATTTATTTCTAAAGTGAAACTAAGTGAATTTTTGTTTTATTTATTTAGACGCCAACTAACTTATTACTTACCGCAGCTAGGATAGACCAAATTACTGAAGCACTCGATCTTGACTTTATTTTTTGGGCCGGGTAGGTAAATGAGATGAGAATTATAGAACAAATTATATAATGAATTTCAATGTCAAATAAAGTGATATAGAAAAAGATATGTAATGGTAATAATAGAAAAATAATTTTAAGTAAAGTGATAATAGACAAATAAATAATTTAACCGTGCAGTACTGCTCGTTTACAAAAAAAAGACTCCGATAAGAAAAATTAAACAAGTTAAATTTCAAAGTTAAATAATTTGTTTAAGATAAAAAATTTGTAGGGATAAATTACCTTAACAAATGAAAGCTACTAGTAATCTAAGATAATTTACCTCTAATAAGGAATCAACTGTAAGAGGTCCACAAACCCTTGTACAATTTGTTTTGTACCGTCAGCTGTCGTAATTTGAGCAAATGTACTCGAACGAGCTGCCAAACAAAACTTTTTAGAAGAGGTAAACCTCTAGTACCTATAGTAGAAATTGACGCTCCAGAATCTAACAAAGCAGTGATTGTCCTGTCGAATATTTTTACCGAGATATAAGGCCTGTTATCCTTGTTGTGTTTCAGAAAAAGTGGTGCAAGTTTTGGTGATATCGAGACAGCATTACTACATTTACAAAAAGAACAAACTTTATCCAACCATTTTGCCCACTCATCCTTGACAACAGAAGGACGTATCAACATAAAATTTACATTGGCCTGTCTCAACAAATGGGACGAGACGCGGCCGGAACTACTCGACCCGAGAGGTAGTTTTTTGAACATTTGCTTCATTCTCTTTTGGTGACACCCTGTTTTCCGCAACGAAAACAAAACTTTCCTTTGCGCAGTTACTGACAATACGTGTACGAATGATTTGCCAAGTTGCAGAATCAAATATATATTGCTTTTGGATGCATGCCTAGCTACAGCTAGCTCATCTACGCGTTCAAAAAACTGGTTAACACTAAACTCTTCCGGTTCTCCACTAAATGTTAAACCCCTCTTATAAACAGGCACAAACCCAAAGTTAACAACTGGAGGTGGTCTGACGACAGACGGAGCTACAGGAGTGACGACAGTCGTTGTAGTTTAGCGGTTTTCAGAGGGAATTATTCTATAAAACAAATCAGATTCAAGCAACAAACATGTCGCATAGGCTTCATTTTTAAATTCTAACGCGACTTCTGGATTCTCCTCAGGAATCACGAAGCGTAAGACACGATAAGTAATATGCGTGATCCAGGTACGCAATCTTAAAATAAATAGTCTTGGGTGGACCCTTCGACTCTGCGGACGGTTTAAGTCTCGGTCATTTGCATGTTGCAATACATTACGTTTATCGTTAGTATGGCGCTTCGTTATTAACCCTCGTAAGAGTAACAATTTCTTCAAATAAAATTTTACACAATTTCGTATAAAAATCCTATTTTCAGCAAGAAATGTTGAATTTGACACAAACAAACATTGTTGGCATGAAAAGAAAAAAATAAATTGCATCATCTAATATTCAAAAACCATCTCGTTACATTTTGTACAATAATTCATCCATAACATGTTCATTACTAATTTAAACGCCAATTGAATTCTCTTCCTGTTATCAAAGTCTCCTAACACGGATGCACTTTAATTACAATTTCATTCTTGTATTTTCTCAGTTTAATATATATATTTTTTTGTTCAATGTTATACAAAGCAGAACGTCATGACTTAAAAACTCTCAAATTAATTGTTTTACTGGTATTTGTCTTAAACACAACATCGTAAATTACACCCTCGAGCTCATAGTCGAGTTCATCTACTAGCAAATTTTTCGCTCGAAAAATACCATCAATTATGAAAAATTATTCTCAACAAATAGAACAAGTATAAAATGCAACCACCAGTATACAGATGTCGACAAAGTTGCCTAAGTAATCTTTTTTTATTTTTTCCATCGTCCATCAGCAATAAAATTAATAACCAGTGGCGGTTTGTCGGGGTGGGCAAGGTGGGCAATGCACACCCTTTTTTTTTCTACTTTGGAAATCAAACAAAATTCAGTGCATTTAACAATAAAGACAAATTAATTGGAGTGGAATTAAAGCTTTGTTCCTTAGACTATCAGTGGTTCCAGCTGTTTTAGAGGGATGGTGTCTTATGTTTTAATCAGTTTATCAATTTTGTAAATACGTTATGTTCTCAGAAATTCTATGTTATTTTTAACGAACTGTTTTTTACTAATTAACTTTTTTCTCTTTCTCCTGGCAGGACAATGCTCTAGAATTTCACATGGTTCTTACTGAACGGTGTAATAATTATTTCGTATTTGATAAGTAAAATTATACCGTTTAACACAAGTATATACCCGTATAATAAAAAAAATGATGGGTTGTATCATTTGAAAATTTCAGCTGCCCACCTTATCAAAAAAGTCACCAGCCGCCACTGTTAATAACTTGGCCTTTTTGGCCGTTACAAAATTCAGTAATAAGTTTTATATACTGGCTAGATGGATGGCTCTCCAATAGGCAACCCAGCCAGTCCAGTATTGGCAAACATAGTTATGAACTTCTTAATTAAAAAAGTTCCCAAGAACATTTCATTCCACATTTCCTACATCAAAATATACGTGGACGATATGAATCTTGCAGTACCCAAACATAAAATAAATGAAGTGTTAAGTAAGTTAAATAAATTTCACGCAAAACTACAATTTACGGTTGAAAAAGAAGTAGATGGTGCATGAAGTTCCAAGATACAAACATTAAGTTGATCAAAGAAATTTTAACAAAGACTTCTTTAGAAAATTCAATTTTAAAAAGACCTGCCACAAAAATCAACTTAATAACATCACAAGCTCAACCTATAGTAATGCTTTCTCTGGTTGATTCCGGTTTTGTCGGGCGCTAGCACCCTTAGTGAGGAGGGTGCGCCTCGTCCTTCTTGTTTTCTGAATGGCTCAGTGGAAATGACCGTTGTCCAGGGCACTCAGTCAGTGGCAGTGAAGCAGATAAACAAAGAAAAAGCACACTAATTTCTTCACACTTATTACAGTTCAAAATAAGTGGTTATGCAATACCTATTTGTATATTGTAGCTTTGGTACACTATAAGAAGCAAAAACTCTATTGAAATCAGCGATACCATAATTGTTAACTTTTACATTACGTTATTTCAGAAAAATATAACTTTTGATTCAGAAACAACATTCTAAAATAATGCAATTCAAAAACTTTTGGAAACGCACAAAATAAATAGTATTTTATGATATAAGAGCATGATGGAGTCTTTCAAGCACGCGTTTGCTGCAAGATAGTTTTGTGTTGGTTGCGGAATTTGAGTAAAAACATGAAGAAATTTCCTTCCTTTGACTTCGGTAGGCACGTTGTTATGGAGATAATACACCTATAAGGACTTTATACTGAACCTTGTTTGCTTAGTTTTACGAGCATATGTATTAGCAAGATCCGATTTTACACGCTTTTAAGTGTCAGAATTTGATATTATGATGCAACTAACAAAAAAAAAATTCACAACACATCCACAATCAAATGGTCTTATTAAAAGACCACATTCAACTCTTACTGCACGTTACAGAATGCTAAAACACCACCCACCAGATAAAACAATGATTTATTCAATCATAATAACTTTTCGATAAATTCAACTCCTTTAGAATTATGTTCAGGACATAAAACTTGTCCCAGAAAAAATTGTCGCATAAAATTGGTATAATTACTCTTTTTCTAGTAAACAAAAAAAACCTTGTAAATGAGTAATTTTTGTTAGTTGGCTGTGCATTAAATAAAAACGACTAGTTGACCACCGTCAATATTCACGCAATAAAAATGTAGTCAAAACAAGAAACAATAAAAAAGATCAAAAATAAAATTAATCAGAATAATGTCACCATAACAAAAGCAGACAAAGAAAACAGCATAGTAATGATGAACACAGACACCTATATAGAAAAAGTTTAGAAATTCATAGAAGATAACGACTATTTAAAAAAGAAAATTATTATTAAGTTCATCGGAAGAGTAAATGAAACAAGAAAAAATACAACAGAAATATTATCACCTAAAGATAAAAAACGAGTTTTGGCCAATAACACACAAATACCTAAACTACATGGCTTAATGAAGATCCACAAATCAGAAACACACACTAGAAGAAATTCCAATTAGACCAGTGGTTTCATACAACAACTCTCCTACATACGAGCTAGCAGAAAAGATGAATAGAATTTTAAGGGAAGAAATAAATTTAGAAATCAAATATACAGTAAAAAACTCGTTAGAATTAAAAACATCGAAAATATAACGGTCCCTTTTGGAGCGTTTCTGTTCTCTTTAGACAAAAAAAATCTTTTCACTAACGTTCCAAAAAAAGAGGTCTTGGAAATTTTAAAGGATAAATTAACTAAAGGTGAAAAATCAAATATATATGTAGAAGAAGCATATGAGCTTATAGATATATGCCTCCAACAGATCTTCAAATTTAATCAAAAAGTATACATTCAAACTGATGGTCAGCCCATTGTCCTCCATTTTAGCAGACATATATGTGAATATAATGGAAGAAGACATATTATATAGTGAATTTCCAATTATATAAGTTTCTATTACAGATATGTAGATGATATATTAGGTCTTTGGACCGGGACAATAGAAGATTTTTATAAATTTGAAGATTATATCAACATCTTGTTGGTTAGAATCGCCATATCGTGCATGCATGCAGCTGATTTTGTGCTCAGTGTTTTCGCTCAAATATTTTCTGTCTACTACCGGCTTTTAGTGTAAAATTTATACCAAAAAGTGCGGGTTTGCAGTGTGAATTTGGTAGTGATACATGCCACTTGCTAAAATCACTGTGTAATTAGATCAAGTGAGTTTATTGACTGTTATCTTATCGTTCGGAAAGAAAAACTTGATAAATCGCGAACATTATCTGCCTTCTGGAGGCGTTGTTGGTCACGCCTACAATCACGCCCTCGTAGTGGTCATTGGGATCACTGCGCTCCGGTGCGTTCGCTCAAACGTAGCTCCTCCCATCTAGCTCACCATTATGGCGGACTTCAATTGTTGCCACTGTTTCAAGAAAGCAGATGGCAATAACGTTACTAAATGCTTCAGTTGTAAGCTAAGCTTGCACTTAGCATGTATTAACCTTACTCAACGCGATTTCGATACTTTATCTAAGCTGGGTTCAAGTAATTTAAAAATTGTCTGCAACCGCTGTGAGGTTGCGTTATCTACAGCGGCTGAACTACGTCAAGCGATTGACACTATCAAAACGTCTTTAGATGAAAGGCTGAGTAGAATCGAGAGTTCAATTAATGCTGCCATTTTCACCCCACTGAAACAAGAGGAAATGCTTGTTGAATCGGTGGACCGATCTCAGCGAGCATTTAATATAATTTTGGCAAACGTACCGGAGAATACGGATAGATCTGATGTCAATTTTGCAAATGACATCCTTGAAGTTATTGAGCCATCTGCAGTTGTTTCACCCGAGGATGTTGTCAGACTAGGGAAGGCCTCCGCTAATCTTCCTCGTTTGCTGCGTCTACACTTCAAGACTGTGGATAAGGCAAAATTGGTACTAAGAAAGCGGGATGCCCTAAAAAAGTATCCCGACTTTAAGAACGTTATTGTCCGTGATGACAAAACTAAACAACAACTGGCTTATTTAAGTAACCTGAATAACGAGTTAAAGCAGCGTCGTGAAAATGGGGAGAATAATGTTAAGATAAAATACGTAAACAATGTTCCAAAGATAATTATCTCTCCAAATCAAGACTCGCATAATTCGTCTAGATAACTAGATAAGCCCGGCGACGTTTCCAATTTTTGTAATATAAACTATCAAAATGTTAGAGGATTAAAATCTAAAATACAAATTTTTGTTGCTAATGTATCTGATTTATATTTTGACATTGTATGTTTAACTGAAACATGGCTTGATTCTGGTGTCTACAGTACTGAACTATTTCCATCGTTCTATAGCGTTATTCGATCTGATCGGAAATTTAACCTTGTTAACCGTAGCAGAGGGGGTGGGTCACTTATAGCGATAAATAATAAAAAATTTAAGCATTTAGCCCTTGATTTATCAGGCTTAATTGATGTTAATTTAGTGGATATAGCCGCTTGTAAGGTTGAGTCTTCTTCAATATGTTTTTATATTTTTTGTATTTACATACCTCCGGATATGTCATCACTCGATTTTGAACACTTTTTAAATCAGTTTGAGCAACTTATTTGTAATTTTGACAGACTAATTATCTTCGGTGATTTTAATGTACCTGATTTTCTAGAAGCAAATTTAAATAGTGCAAAATTCAACGCAATCAATAACTTTATGTCTATGGCAGGTTTAAAGCAATGTAATAATATTGTTAATATTAACGGCCGTATGCTTGACCTGTGTTTTTGTCGTAATGTTGACATTGTTACAATTTCTGAAGACTCTCAACCGCTAGTTAATGTCGATATACACCACCCTGCGCTAAATGTTGTTGTTAAAATTAGTAAAACAAAGGCTAATAATTTTCCACTCTCTGATAACGCTAAATTATATAACTTTAAGAAAGCTAATTTTCAGGGTTTATATAATGAAATGTGTTTAGTTGACTGGTCGTTCTTGTCTAGTATTGAAGATGTCAATAGCTGTTGTTCTGCTTTTTATGTTAAGTTATATAATATACTTGATAAATTTGTACCACAGTTTAAAAGTCACAAAAATAATTTTCCTAAATGGTACTCTGCTGAACTTAAACACTATATTCATGCAAAAAAATATTACTTTAATAAATATAAAAGATCTAATGACAGATTTTATTACTATGAATTTGCCGAAACGAGGAGAATTGTCAAATCATTATTACGCAGAGATTATAATAACTATTTACAAACAGTTCAGCATTCCTTATCTGATGACCCAAGGTACTTTTGGAAAATTGTCAAGGAGAAAAAGACCACTACAATTCCTGGTACGCTTACATACAACGATATTGAACTCACCAACCCAGTAGACATTGTCAACAATTTCAGTAAATACTTTGCCTCAGTTTTTAATAAAAATGATAATTTAAATTCTAATGGTAATATAAAGGTTAACAATTTACAGTCTACATTGAATACCAAAATATCTAACGAGTTTATAAACATTAATTTTATTTCAGAAAGCGATATTAAACAAGCAATAAAAGAACTTAAAGCCAATTTTACATGTGGCTTAGATCGCATACCATCATTTTTCATTAAAGATTGTTCTCCGGTTTTAATAGAACCTTTACTAATTCTGTTTAATAAATGTATTAATTGTAAAATATTTCCAGATGTGTGGAAAAGTACTCGTGTGTGTCCTGTTTATAAAAGTGGTGGAGCCACTGATATCAAGAACTACCGGCCAATATCCATTCTTTGCAACTTTGCAAAGGTGTTTGAACGAATAATTTATAATTATATTTATCTATCTGTTTCTAATCAAGTTTCAACTAATCAACATAGATTTTTGGCTGGTAGATCTACAGTAACAAACTTAATTACAGTGACTCAATTTTTATCTGAAGAACTAGATAAGGGTAATCAAGTTGATGTAATTTATACTGATATAAGTAAAGCTTTTGACAAGATAATTCATTCACTGCTTTTAAATAAACTACGCAACTTCGGCTTTTCTGACTCTTTGGTGACATTTTTCCAATCTTACTTAAGTAATAAACAGCAAACAGTTTGTTTTAATGGGTTTCTATCTCCTCCATTTACACAAATTTCAGGAATACCTCAAGGCTCTAATTTAGGCCCCCTACTCTTTTTAATATATATTAATGATTTAACTGAGGCTATTACTAATTCCTCTTTTCTACTATTTGCCGATGACCTAAAAATATATAAAGCTGTCAATTCTCATCAAGACTACGTAGATTTACAAGCCGATCTTGATTCGGTATTGGCGTGGTGTCAGCATAATGGGTTATATTTAAATATTAACAAATGTTCCGTTGTATCCTTTACTAGAAAAATAAAAAAGCATAATTTTCAATATTATATAAATAGAACATTAATAGATAGGAAAGATGTCATCAAGGACTTAGGAATTACATTCGATTCTAAGTTGTCATTTAATGAACATATATCAGTCATTGTTAACGCATCATACAAAACTTTAGGCTTTATAATTAGAAATGTAAAATCTTTTAATAATTTAGATGCCATTAAAAGTCTTTAAGATTTTAGTCTTGTGCGAAGTAAGCTTGAATATGGATCAATAATTTGGTCACCTTTTTATATTAATAGTTCGTTGTCTCTAGAAAAAGTGCAAAGACGTTTTTTGAAATTTTTATCTTTTCGAGCTCATAATTGTTACCCAGAAAGTAGAACTAATCAGATAACACTTCTCAATGAATTTGAAATCGACTCACTAAAATCTAGACGGATGGTTGCATCTACAGTTTTCATGCATAAGATCCTGCATAATAATATAGATTGTAAAGAGTTATTATCCTCGATAGATTTCCATGTACCTAGAACGAACTCCAGATTTGGTTGTGATTTTAAATTAAAAACATATAGAACAAATATTGGTCTCAAATCTCCTCTTTACGTCATGGCAAAACACTGCAACAGTTTAGGAGAGTTATGTGACATCTTTGCTGATAACTTGAATAAAGTAGTATTTTGTGCCAAAGAAAAATTTGGGAACACTATTTAGCTTAACATAAGATTTAGAATGAAGCTTTCACTTGTCAATTAAAAATTATATTCATGTATAACATATCTTATTATTTAATCAGTTTTCATAGTTCAGTTGTTTTATATTTATTAGAAATATTGGTAGTTTATTATTATTATGTACGAATGATTTGTAAATCTTTATTTTCATGTAAACATGTATAACTTTTTTTTTTTTATTTTGTATAATTATTATTATTTTAGTCATGCGCCTTGTGGCGAATGCATTTTGTTTCTCAAACATTGTCCTATAATTGGAAACTTTCTGTTGGGCAATAAACCTATTATTATTATTATTATTATTATTATTATTATTATTATTATTATTATTATCTTGAACCCAAAAATTCAATTCACTAACGAATTACAAATAATATTGTATTATTGGGGTTCGTCAATAAAAATATTGAGAAGAATGTGTTAAAAGCAATAAATAAAAATTCATGCTTGTCACTAGAGATTTGTCAAAAAAATTTGAAACAAGTAAATTAACTGTTGAACGAATCAAACCAAAAATCAAAACCAAAAAATTTGCAAAGAAAATCCTAGTTTGGCAGGCAATTTGTTCGTGCGGCAAACGGAGTAAACCATTCATTTCAGCAACTTCAATAAACGTGTCAATTTATTTTCAAGAATGTTTGAAAAAGTGTTTGTTACCTCTAATAAAGACTCACAATGTGCCAGTACTCTTTTGGCCAGGTTTGGCAACGTGCCATTATTCTAAAAGTTCTGTTGACTAATATCGAGGAAATTCTATTGATTTTGTGGAAAAATGTGAAAATCCTCTCAACTGTTCCGAACTCTCCGAGATACTGGAGCCGAATGAAACAAAAGCTACTAAAATTCAAAAAACCAGCCAAATTTTCCAATGATTTTAAATACAAGTGGAAAGAAACCAGGAAATTGGTGACAGATGTACAAAAATTAATGAAAGGGGTCAAAAAAATACGGAAATTTTGGATGGAAAGTTTTTAAATTCTTAATTTTTTTGCGTTGTATAGGATAAGTGTTAACTATTGTTAAGAGTTCAATATATGAGTATAAGTTTGTTGGATTAAGTAGTTTCAGTTTTGCTAAAGAGGCGACAATTTTTTCTGGGGCAAGCTTTAGTTCGACAAGAAATAATTTTGATTTATATAACAAGATACTTCCAGCAATACAATGTTGATTATAAGAATGGAATGAAATTGATTTATCCAGAAATTTAACAACAAAAGCAAACAAAAAAACACACATATCAGCAACAAATGGGATAAACAGCAGGAACAAACTCAATTTATTATAGGACAAAAGGTTTAGGATTATGCTCGGAATTTATATCCTCAAGTCCTCCCAGTCCCAACCAAAAATAATGAAAATACCGGAAAATGCCTCAAAAAGTAGGAATATCAGAAAATATCATTCATTAGAAAATGTTGACGTAAAAACTTTAGTCAACGAATATATCAATTAGCGTAATCATGCCTTAATCCTAAAAGAATACAAGATACAATCATGAAATACAAAGTAACAAGACAGTTCTAAACCAATTATTCAATGAAATTGAGGAAGAATAATTTCAACTGACAAATTTTATACATATAAACCTTTTTGAAAGAACGTTAAAATTATTAGAACTTTGCACCGAAAAGAATATTTATTATGAAAAAGGCTTAGAAGGTTGTATATTCCAAAACTAAACTAATTTATACTAGTTGAGTAAACTTTGAATTTGTAAAAAAAGAATTATTTATCAAAAATGCATAAAATGACAACTTTACGCTAGGTTTTTCATATTTTACACACATGCATAAAATTGCATTAGAAATAACTTTTTCAAATAGAATTTTTCAATGTCAGTTCTAGCCATTCACTGCAAGAAATGTTAAATTTGATGACAAACTAACCTTGGTTACTGTCATTTTTCATATAATTTGAAGCAAAAACTGATCTCTATATCAAATTTCAACTAAATCTTATAATAAAAAACTTTCCCATATGGAGTCGTCTTTAATGGTGACACTGTATATGCCAGCTTCCGTTGATAGACTTTTCATTTGATCGGACGGTATAATCAAATGTAAAACATTCAACGGACCCTTCAGAGAGAAGATAACGAAATCATTTCCTATCATCTAAGTATTTGGACATTTTTAATCTATATAATTTGGCTAATTGCAGCTATCTATTTATCTTGGACAAAATGTCTCCAACATCAAAACTCGGTGTGATGACTGAAAATAATTTCAATTTTAATTTTTACTGATGTCAATACATACATTTTTTGTCATAGGTTTAATCATGACATTTAATTTTATTTTTATTTACTTTTTGATGTAACATTGGTTACATAGCCACTGAACAATATAATTACTCTTATATGTCAAACCAAACGTGACTAATGACAAACTACATGATCGATATTTTTCGTCATATTTGAATATATTATCAGTTATTTAAGTTGATTGAAGAATTGCAACAAAACGTACATTCCCACAGAGTCCACATCGGAATGCACTGATAAGTGAAGTGCCACTTATGAATGTTTAGTCTAGTTGAGGTTGATGTAAAATCGGAAAGGTTTAAGGGTTAAGGTTAACGTCGTATGAGACGTTATCCCGTCTAAACGTGTTAAATAAAGTTTATCTCTACTCAAATATCTTTTTTTTAAATAAATTCAAAAACATCCCTTACAGTGCAGTAGTGGGATTTTTGATCTGTGCGTCGTGTTGACGATTACAACGTGCAAAACAAACGATCTTAATTTTGCTTTCTATCTAAAGTTTACGTGATCAACGTGATCATCCATAGTGAAGTGATAGGACAATTAGTATTAGGTGATAAAACGTGAATAAAAATTAATAGTTAATTAATAGTTTCTACTAACCATAATCAATCTGACAATCCACAACTTTTGATCAAACCCGACTGTATCCCCATGATTAATCCCGAGGATCATAATTTGTCCGCTTCAAGGTGGCTGCAGAAAATAGAACAATTAGCCACAATAAATTCTTGGAATGAAAAAGCAAAGATTTATAACATGCGGTGCCGTCTGACAGGTTTAGCAAAGACATGGTACTACAATTTGACCAATTATGACTTAAACTGGGACCAATGGAAAACACTTATTTTACAAACATTTCCTGAACAACGAGATTTTGCTGCAACTCTCCGGAAATTGGTCAACCGAATGAAAAGTCTTAATGAAACCTGGACTCAATACTATTTTGAGAAGATGGGTCTTATACAGGCTTGCAGTATTACAGGTGTCAATGCCGTATCAAGTATAATCGACGGCATAACGGATGTGACAATCCAAACAGACGCACGTGCCGGGCGAACAATTAAGAACGAACAACATCCACAACTTCTAAACGTTCAGACAAACGTTGTCTGTAAGAAAGCTTAGATCCGTTAAAAATTAACGATAAAGAAAAGCGAATGAGATATAATTTAAAATGCTTTAATTGTGGCGAAGCTTCGCATCTCGCTTCAAAATACCCGAAACCACGAAGAGAATGTACACAATGTAATCGTTTAGGTCGTGAAAGTGATACATGTAGACAAAAATCAAGAAAAATTATGTTATGCACATCATCGATTAATAATCAAGATTGTTATTTGATTCAATGCAAAATTAACCATCAAGACGTACAGGCTTATATTGATACTGGATGCAACGTCGTAAGCATACGAAAAACAGATGCGAAACGTTTGCATCTAAAATGGTTCCCATGCGATACGATTATCACTGGATACGCCGGTGGCTCAACACGAGCTTTAAGACAGACCAGCATACGTTTAGAAGTTGATCAAATCGAGGCAGAAGTCCCAATTATTGTGGTAGAAGATCACTTACAGTCAGTACCGGTGATGATCGGTCAGACGTTTATCAACAAGGCAAACGTTACTCTTATAATAAGAAATAATCGAATAAGAATATTCGATGCTACCTTCATTCAATTACCTCAAGTGGACGAGCTACTACCACTTAAGTTGAACATCTGTTCAAAAGAAGAAGTGACAATTCCACCTAATCACGTCGGACAAGTACTTGCTTACTACAAAGAGAATTATGAAGGCGATATTTATATCCCTCAAAGAACCAGAAGCAAGTCGAACAACGAATTTACAATTCCTCATTGTGTAACATCTGCAGTCAATAAATCATGTATAATTCCAATACTCAATCACTCTAATCAACAATTCAATATCAAAACGTCTCAAGTGTTGGCAAGAGGGTTTCCATGCAGAGAAGGTCCACCAGAATCAGCATTAACATCGGTAAGTGTTTTAAAGATAAACACTCAGAAAAATAAATTCTTTAAAGCCGGTGTTAACATTACAAAAAATAAGTTATTGAGACTTTTGAACGAATATCGTGATTGTTTTGCCGAAAATACAAACGAACTCGGTACTGCGAATGATGTTGAAATGAAAATCAATTTAATTGACGACGAACCGATAACGTATCGACCTTATCGTCTTTCGATGTCTGAACGTACGGCAGTTCGTGAAATTGTTCAAGATCTTTTAGACAATAAAATTATCCAAGAGTCAAATTCGGATTATGCCAGTCCAATTTTACTAGTAAAGAAAAAGACAGGAGAATTATAAATGTGTGTAGACTATCGTAAACTAAACTCCAAAACCATCAAAGATCGCTATCCACTACCGATAATCGAGGATCAGTTAGATCGGCTTAAATTCGCAAAATATTTCATAAGTCTTGATCTCAAAATGGATTATCACCATATACCTATGGCCAAGGAGTCAATACATAAAACTGAATTCATAACACCAGACAGGCATTACGAATACCTAAGAATGCCATTTGGATTAGTGAATGCACCAGCAGTCTTTCAACAAAAGATAAATCAAGTATTAGGATCAATGCGTTTTACGACTGCTCTTGCATACATGGACGATATCCTAATTCCTGTAGATACAATAGAAAATGGTCTAGATACATTGACTAAAGTTCTAAAATTATTTCGTGCGGCTGGCTTAACACTTCGTCTTGAAAAATGTAATTTCTTTTATAAGTCCATTGAATATCTGGGACACAAAATATGTGGAGGGGAAATCGACCGGGTAAAAGGAAAATACAGGCTGTAACAGACTTTCCTAAACCACAAAACGTCCATCAAAATCGCCAATTTTTAGTACTTTGCAGTTACTTTCGCAAATACATTAAGGGGTTCAGTACTATCGCTAAACCTTTAACATCACTCACACGTTAAAACGGTCAATTTATTTAGGGTAAACTTCAAGAAGATGCCTTCCAAACGCTGAGAGATCAATTAACGCAACGACCTGTATTATCAATTTACGATCCGGAGTTGGAAACAGAAGTTCACACAGATGCTTCTAAGTGGGGTATCGGAGGCATTCTGTTTCAACGACAAAAATAAGAGAATTTTGCACACAACAAGGTATAAAAATTCTATTTAACGCGACAGCAACACCATGTGCCAACGGGCAAATCAAACGTTACAATAGAACAACTCTCGATGCATTGAGATGTTCTACCGAAAATGAAACAAAGTGGGACGACCACATTAACCAAATACGTTTTGGAATTAATTCAACAATGAATAAAACTACTCAAAAAAGTCCTTACGAAATGCTGATGGGCTATTGATGTAAAATCGGAAAGGGTTAAGGAGACAGAGTCGTATGAGACGTTATACCGTCTAAACGTGTTAAATAAAGTTTATCTCTACTCAAATATCTTTTTTTGAAATAAATTCAAAACCATCCCTTACATTACTAATTTTATTGTAATTTTTGACTTCTGAAACTATATTTGTAGTGCCCTGAAGAAATAACAAAATAAAAGTTAGGAAACGTTGACTGACACTATAATCTGATAATTTTTTACGGCCCTAATTCCCTGTGAATTTTTCTCTTACTAATAAAAAAAATAATTAAAGAGAATTCAAGATCCATCATCAACGTGCAAGATGTAATTTTAAAGGGGTAAAGAAAATATCTACGTTTCGAGGACACACAGTCTACATCATCAGTCTAACAAGAGGTACAGAAAAAACAAGAATAAAACTTTGTAATGGTTAAACAAAGATTTATCAATTATAATTGTACAATTTTAAAAAACTCTGAGAATATTGTTCACAAAGTTGGTGGTAGAATGAGGTTTAAACATAAATTATATTGAAAAAACTAGGCCGATGAAGACGACTTGTCAAGGTGTAATGATAAATGAACCTAATGAAAATGAGAGGTGGAATATCGATAAAAAAATAGGTGTACCTAAATGTCAAATTTCAAAGAATGATGAATCAAAGCAAACAAATTAACTGTGATTTCGTATATTATTAAAAAGTCAATCTAAGAAAGGAGTCTGAAAATTGATTTGATCATTTAAACAAATATATGAACAATTGACCAAATGTTTTTTAATTTTTAAAATTCCAAGCTTTTTGAACAGTGGTGTAAAAGGATTACGCAATTGGAATCAAAGATATGTTCAGACTTAATTATATGATTCAAGAAAGAAAAAGGAGTATCGTTTTCCGTTTTATGTATATTAGATTTATTTGTAAAGGCCGTATGACACGGTGCAAAATTTTATACAAAGTTTATTGCAAATTTTTGTACAAACTGTTTGTATATAATTTTATACTGTGTCACACACATTTTGTTACAGAAATTGAGTGAAAAAACTTTTCATAACAAAATTTATTGAACATGTTTGAAAAACTGACAAATTTTATATAAAATCTGCGCAGAGAAACTAGTGCGACGCACTCCCCAACTTGTCACTTGGCGTTCTTGTCCACGGATTCTCAAACTTTTAACCTCACATCTATGATCTCACATTCTCAAAAGTTTGTTTGGATTGTTTGGTTCTGTGATTTGGTTCTTTGCTTAGTGAAACATAATGTCGTGGTCAAGAGAACAGGTTGAAGTACTCATAGACGAATACAAAAAAAAACCCTTGCTTATATGCAGTGAAATCTGCAAATTTCAAAAACAAGCATGCTTTAGTAGCGGCATTGGAGCGTATAGAGCGTGTGGTTAAAACAATGCAATATGTCATAATCAAAATTAAAAATTTTTTTTTCCTAATTCCGTCATGAAATGTCAGACTAAACGTCAACTTCTGGCGTTATGTAGTGTCAGTTTTTACGTAATTGTCATTCCCTAGTTGGGACAAGTTTCGTTACATAACTAGTTACGTAAAGTATTACACAAATCGCGATAATTCTTCAACCACCAATAATACAGAAGCTAAAAGATAGTCAAAAAGGTATGTCCCTATCAACGTTATGTAGTTTATTCGTCCTAAAAATGTTGTTAGTGTTTGTAAATGATCAAAACTGAATCACTTTAATGGTGTCATTTGAAAAAAATGCAATGACATGAAATGCCAAAATTAACGTCAGCTGAAAATTGAATCTGCAAAAGTACACAGTTTAAGGGAATTAGAATTTTTTTTTTGTTATACGTTACGAAATAGCCTAGTATTGTATAACTCACACAATTTGCAAACTCGCTCCCTTCGTTCGCTCATTTTGGCAAACTTTGTGTTCGTTATACAAAATCGGCCTTTTCGTAACTAATTAGATAAATATCTATTTCCTTTCTTTACTTCACACTCATGAAAAATAAGAAACACAGACGTCAAAATCTGTTGATAAGGTATAATAGAAAAAAAATTATATTGTTCTATTTAAAAAAAACTTATTGTGACGTCACTGCCCCACCATGTTGGCCGCGATATGTGATTCAATTACATCAAAAGGATGAAACCCAAATAGGACAAAATAACGAATTTTAAGTATTTTCAAAGGTGAATCAGTTTCGCTGAAATCGCCCTAATACAGGACGTCAAGAAAATTCATGTCAAAACAGTATTTATTAATGAATTGGGTTTGTATTCATTAATACAGTATTTATTAATGAATTGGGTTTGTATTCATTATTATTGATATCTAAACTAAACAAACCATCGAGTTTCAAAAATGGGCTTGGGCTGGCTTTAAAAACGGGGGTGTTTTGATGATTTTTTTTCTGCGTTTCACTTTTCCTCTAAAAATCAAAGGTTTTTTCCACGATTTTTAGTGCTTTTCTGTTAATTGTTGGAAATCGGGGGATCGGAGGTGTTTTCTTCAAAAAGTGGCTGTAAGAAATAGGGGCCTTCATACTACCAATGTGCTTTACATTATCTATGAAACTGCATGCGAAACAATAGGAAAAACTAGAAAGGATGAACAACAATTGGCTGTTGGAAAAGGACAAACGGATGAAGATGGTGTACCGAAAATAAAAGTTCTTGCATACAGTGCGTGGAATAAAAGGTCGCATAAGACTAATTTTTATGATTCAATCAAACATCTTCGTTATGACATAACATCTGCAATATCCCACGTGACAAATATAATATTTGCCATCTTCAAAAGATCCAAAGATTTGAAAACGACATTTTAAACTACCCGTATCATGATATTGGAAATCACTGAAACTGCAAAAAATACTTCTGTTCAAAAATGTTTACAAAATAAAATACTAATTATGATCCTGAAATGAAAATAAGTGGACTTTTTGACGACGTTGTATCGTTACTGCAACGAGTAGTTGAGAATGCCAAAAACTTGATATTTAATAAATAGATAGTAACACTCTTGAATTGTATAGTTCTATATTAGCAGAATTTGTGGCTTGTAAAATGATTAATTATTCATGGAGGCATTCATTCACATGTAATGTGAAACAACTGTGGAAAATTCGCAAGGCAAGTATACAGAAAAATTACACATTTTAGACCTCCCACTCATCTCACTCATGACAGAAAGAACTTCACTTGCATCTTATGTGTAAGTTGATATGTTTTTTTAAATAGTTGTAGAATTTTTAGACCAAAAGAAAGATACAACCCCTCTAAGACGCACGTAACATTCATGCTCAAAAATTATGTTGCTACAAGTTTGTACACTTGTACCCAATTAAACAAAATTCAAGCAAGTTTCATAATGCTTTTTATAGGTTTTAGTGGGATTCTAGAGTGGAAACAAGAGCAGAGCAGAAAATGAACTGCTTTAGTTTTTGTAAGAATATGCAACTGAAGCTTTTCGAAACATTTCGAAGTGTAAGGTGCAAGTATATGGACAGATGAAGAGCATCTCTACTTTAGAGTTAACCCTGATGGACTTATTGTCGATCAAGATCTCGTGGAAGTGAAATGTCCATATAAAGCCCGACTTTTAACATATAACAAATAATTTTGCCTCTCTTGCCAACAACAAATTATGTTTGAAAGCAACTCATTTTAATCAATATTAAAGCTGATCAACAACAACATCTACAAAAGTCCTGTACACGTGCGGGCGCATCCGTATACAGCTCACAATATATCAATGATAATAATTGTTTATTTTATACATATTCGACAAAGTTCTGATTGTGTGTGCTAGCGATGTCTTGCAGCATTTGTAATACAAAAACTAAAGGCAGATAATTTTATTTGTGACATCTGCAAAATAAACGTGCATGTTGACTCTCAAGCCAAACCTGAATGCTCTAAAAAGCATCTAACTGAAATAAAAAATGAAGCATCACGAATAATCAGGATCATAATAATTTTATTTAATTTGTTTGTATTCAATAAAACAGCATCAAGTAAATATAAAGAAAATAATTTATTCTAATGTACACAAATGATTTTTCCATCTCCTGTAAACAGCATTGACATAACAATTGTGTCATACCAACGCCTAGGAAAATTCTATAATCTAAGAACATTTTTTTTGAGGTTATCCATGATGATGTGGGTCGTTGAGATTTTTTCAATTGCCCCATCAGACCCATTATATCCTTTGTTAATTCACCTGTTCATTCGTTAGCAAAGTGGTTAAATAAGATCTTATGTCATATTTTACCCTTTTTTAATTCTTACGCGATAAAAAATTCTTTAGATCTAACCAATAAAATTTCCGATACTGTTATTCCAAAGATCTGCTTTCTGGTTTCATTTGACGTTCAAAATCTTTTTCCATCCATTCCAATTGAACAGGTTTTACCTTTAATTAAAGATCTATTGTTTAACTCTAATATTCATACTTTAAATGCTTCAAACATTTTTACTTTAGTTAAGATAGTCGTGAAACAAAACTTTTTCCAATTTAACAAAGAATTCTACTCTCAGATCAAAGGACTACCAATGGGTTCTTCACTTTCTCCTTTATTAGCTGAAATATTTATGAACCACATTGAGAATCAAATTTTGCCAAATCAAAATTTCACTAATAATGTTCATTTTTGGTATCCTATGTAGATGATGTTCTTTGCCTTTTCGAAGGAAGCAGGGTCGATCTAGATAAGTTCCTTTCATTTATTAATTCTTTAAATTCTAATATCACTTTCACTTACGAAATTGGATCCAATAACCAAATCCCCTTTTTAGACATTTTGATTACTAGACATAACAATCATTTTACTTTTGAGGTATATAGAAAACCGACAACTTCAGATTCAATAATACCTTTTGATTCATTCCATCCCTTGAACTATAAAGTAGCCTCACTCAACTGTTTTTTCCACCGCCTCTGTTTTACCTCTATTCGAAAAGGAATTGAGCACCATTAAGCTAATAGCACGTAACAACGGCATTCAGATCGTATTGTTAACAAAATTTATAACAAATTATTTAGTCAAATACAAATTCACCTTTAACCTAATTAGTTTACCTCCCCCGATTGAAAATATTTTCGCAATTTAATTTTTTGGCAAAAACTCCCTACATCTACAAAAAAATTTTGCCAAATTCAATATTAACATTTTTAAGTCTGGTCGAAATCTTTCTAACTTTTTAGTTCATACAACAGACTCAACTCCTTACCTCGATTGTTCTGGAGTTTATAATCTTCACTGTAATGACTGCAATAGCGTATATATTGGCCAGACAGGTAGAAGGGTTTCGACCAGGGTAAAAGAACAGTTGAGAGATATAAAAACGAAAAATCTAGATTCAAATTCACAATTTGCTGTCCACGTAGTCAATAATGGTCACTCTTCTAATCCGGACGACGAAAATTAAATCAAAATTCTACACAAATAACCAAAAGGTCCTTTTCTTGATCTACTAGAAACCCTTGAAATTTATAAATCGATAAATAACCCTAATTATAACTGCATTAATGATATAACATTTTTCAACACCCCCATTTTTAACTACATCCTGTTGAATAATATATATTAAATAATTAATCTCTGCAATTTTTCACTTTCAATTTATTCAAATCACTTATTACAGATTTCTTCCTCATCTCACAAATTTTCCGATAGATGTCGTGGTTTTCACATCCTCTTTCGAAAAAACACAGCTTCACTGTCCATAATTTTCTAAACAACTCAAATGTAATTGTTAAAACTTGTTCAAAATTCAGTGGTCTTCAATAACGTAACATTCTATTGAAGTCCACCTTTTCTGTTTTTTCGATCTTTCGGTAAGTTTGACATGTAACCTTGTTCCTTTCTCATTTTTAAATTTGTTTATAATAGCACTGATGAGGGGATTTTACCCGAAACTACTCTGCTTTTATTGAATTTTATTAAATTGATATTTAATTCGAGTGGGTTTTGACATTATCGTCCCCTAATCCTCAAAATATCCCATAAAAATTATATCTGGTGAGGCTCAACAAGCTTGACATGTTGTAAAAAATTACACAATGGTAATTACTAACTAAATCGTAATTTGACACCTCGACAGCAGAACTATTGTTATCAAAATCCTAAAGAATATAATAATCGCAAACAAAATGAAAGTGATATTTTATTGGAATACAAAAATGGGATACCTAGAATCGTACAACTTAAAGATTGTGCTTAGATATATATACAGGGTGCAACAAAAAATGGAGACAAAAAACAACCCGTGATTCTCCAAGTCAAAACAGAGCGAATTGACGCAACTTACCAAGTTGTCAAGTTCCCAAGTTGCACCGTTTGAAAATTAGAGAACCCTAAAGGTTAAAAAGTATTTTGACTTTTCTCTAATAACTTTGTTTTGGATCGATTGATTTTAACGAAATTTAGTACAAATACTTCTTTATGTAAATTACAAATTTTGATGCAATTAATTTTTTTTTATATTAGTGTAAAGCACTTATCTTCTAACAACTTAACACAATTTTTTGCATATTTTTGTTATATGTTATCCGATTACCGATTATTTTTTCATTTTGAATATTTATTATTTAAAAAAAATTGTGTCTTCCCAAATTTTTGTAGTTAGCTCAGATTAAGAGTAAAAAATTAGTTTAAATGGTCGTGTCAAAGATAACAATTTGAGATGTTTGTTTAACAATTATTATTTAATTGCCAGATTAGTATTATAACGCGACAATTTACATTTCAAAGAAAATGTCTCAAGTTTTTCCATTAATGCTAAAGCAGCTGCAAGGTTGTATATTGAAAGATATCCTCAGTGGCATTACCCAAAGAGAAAATTGTTCAAAAAAATTCAACAACGGAGGAGAGAAACAAGAGATTTTGAAAAAGCCAAATCAAGTGGGAAACCAAAAGTTTTCGAGGCAAATGCAGAAGAAGTAGTTCTAAAAGAACTAGAAAACAATCAACGAATTAGCACATGAAAATTAAGCAGCCAGTTCAAAATTGCTCATGTGGCTGTGAGAAGAGTTACGTCACAACAATATCAAAGACATTGACATTATTATTGAACCATATATTCATATGCACTTCTTCTATTAATTATACGTCAGATGAGTATGGTTCAAATACATGACATGCATGAAAGCGCTCATGGCCATTGTTGACTCTTTTTTCACTTGATCGCTCGGTACAACCAATTCATAAATACAACCAACTTAAATTTCATGGATTTTTAATTCTTGGGTTATCTCAAAAATGTTCAAGAACTATAAAACAGAATCGGCACTGCAAGCATCAGATTTAGACAGACTTTCCAAATTTTTCAAAAAACTAGAATTGCTCTCTTAAAACGTTATAGTCTTAAAAAGAGAGACTTGTATGAGCCACGCAACTATCGGCCGCCAATCACATGCCTCCACATCTGCTACAAGATCTTCACACGTATCTTGTATGCAAGGATGAAAAGGACGATTGGTTTAGTGTTGCGAGAGTTTTGCGAGCAGCGTGGGGCCAAAAGAGCAGGACTCCATTCACTACAAACGCAACCTTTCCATGGCCTGGATTGATTGATACAACATCTCATTCTATACTTGCTCGCACCAGGAGTCCAAAACAAAGCTCCGAACAGGAAGAGCTGTTCAGGCGCCACTATGACAGACCCATGCACAGTGTTTCCTATCGTAACATCATAACACGTTGAGTGTACAGGTCCCTCCGAATGCTTTATTACCATCTTAAACACTCGTATGGGATAAACCAAACACCAGTATCGCCTTACTTGCCAAGTAAGATATTGAGTTCGTTGTCGAAATCAAAAAATGCCAGATATTCTGGAACTATTTGTTCCCGACCATCATGCCAACAAGACCGACATTGTTCTTCTCTACAAGAAAAGGAAAAACGGACCAAATATCAAGATCTGTACTCAGATTACCCAGTCATGCGCATTGCCCTCATTATCGGAGGAATTCGATCGACGCTGTTGTCTGACTATTCCGACCAGAAAAATCTCTGCACAGAGTTTCCTTGAATAGATGCAAAAAGCAGTCATCTTGAGGTCTTTACGTCTATTCAGGGCACACAATACGAATACCTACATCTATTTACCCACAATAATTTAAAAGCCTATTGAATTTAGAAACTTTTTCAACTTGTTGTTTTCTCTAAAAACATATCCTTTTTGATTAAAAAAATTAAATGTGGAGCGATGCAGTCAATGTTAACACAGTAAAATAATAGTCGCTTACTGCGAATAGATGTTTATGTGCGACACTTGATAATTCAATGTAAATACTGACAGCATCATCAGAAAAAGTGGCAAGGGAGACAACAGTTTCTAAATTGAATAAGCTTTCGAAACAATATAATGGCAAAGCTAAACTGATTTATGCTAAAAAGTTATCAAAAAATTAATACCAAAGCAGTCCCATATCTATCCTCCAAGTCAACCTACAAAACCACAAATCATAAACCAAAATAGCGTGGGTGAACTAAATTTCACAAAAATTGATCAAATGCCTTTGTAGATAAAGTAATAAATGTCTACTTTAGGGGCCTTATTTAAGAGACATCTGAAAGAGTTATAAAAAATACGGTCAATTAATTTCTAGTTCTTAATCTACGGTTAAAATATTTGCACTTGTGATTTGATTAAGGTTCAATGTCATTTTAGTGTATCGTTGTCTGCATCAAGAATCAAGAATTCTTTACCAACCTGCAATCATTTTCATCAGTACCAAGTTTAAGAACTCTATGCTTACAACAAACCTACAACAAGCTTTGGTATTTAACATCAATGTCTACAAACACGAGACCAACAGTACCGATAGCACCTTGTAATTTTCGTTCGTTTTCTGATCCCATATTAATCCCATTCAGCAACTCCTTTATTTCTCTGTTTGTAGTGACATTTTGCATCTTCAACTTTGATACAACGTTGGATTACGGTCAAATGGTATTTTTTTTCATAGGTTAAGAAGAAAACTGCACATATTAAAGTATTTAAAGGTGCTGTTAAAACACACCACGCTTAAAGACATACTCAATATGGCATAAAGCATAATGTTAAACTTGTCAGAACAAAAAAAAGTCAATTGGAATAATAATAAAGATAAAAGATAAACCCAACAGCGTGATGCACATTTATAGGTTCTATTAGAATAAAATTAAATTAAATTAGATTCCTTTGATATATGCTGATAAATTTGAAAAGTAAAACAAAAAATCAACAACAGCATGATTACAATTCATCTGATAGTAACTTCAAAAGCTTCCCAAATTCCTAATAGAACAAGAAGACTTCACAATGATCAACTCAATAATTAAACAGGGTGCACATATTATGGACAGGTGAACGGAAGAAAACATTAGTTGTTACACAATAGGAACAATAAAACTGACATAAGATGGCAGTGCATACACTTTATCTTATTATGCAATAGATTATACTGGAAAAAAAGAAAAAAATTATTCTTCTGCATTCCAAAGAATCTAAGTCGAATCTTCCTAAATAATATGGATTTTCTATTTACATGTAAAAGAAACTATCTTACATGTACCAATATTCAAATCTAATTTATTATCATGACATCAATCAAAAACGCGCTCAATATTCCCCTGAAGACGTTCACTGGGCGCGTTCAACAGGTTTGAGCAGTTGTAGAATATGCTCTATTCGCTACATTTTAAGCGTTCGCTCAATTGCTTCATTTCGGGTGGATGATCCCGTGAACGTCCGCTTGAACCCGTGAGTCTTGCGGTTCAAATTATGAGCAAAAAAGTGGCTAGTTTCATTTATGTTTAATGAACAATAAAGTAACAAAACTTTATAATACAATAATGCTAAATCTAGTGATATCTTTATGCATATCAGTTTGAGCCAAAGGCGTTTGCTACAAGAACATTCATATAACAGGTGAATGAATTGTTTGACAGTTTCAATGGAATTCGCTTCACCCTTGTTGAAAGTACTGAAATCCTGAGTCACGGAAAACTCTCCCCATTAGGCGTATTGGGAAAACGCCAATAAAATGGTGGAAAACTGGCAATTTAGACGACTAACAAAACAAGGGAACGCAAGGATGAACCGCTATCACAAGGGGGCTGGCTGGCATCCCTGGAAGCCATTCAAAAAGTGTAGACTTATCTCCAGTTAAAAAATATCCGCTCTATGCGTTCAAGATCCACTGAAAACTCATTTTGGTACCATTCGAGGTAGATGTGGCTACAATAATAACCCAACAAGACAATTTGTTGGAAGTCTGAAAACACAGATTTTGTACAATCTGACAAAATAAATTGCGAAAAAGATGACAGTCTCTTGCTGTACGATTTGAGGGCTTCTCTATCTGTAGTTTAAAGAATGGCCACAAAAACAAGATAAATACCTTACATAACTTAAGAACTTAATTATCGCCGTTGGAAGGGCATTAACACTGTTCGAGGTGACAGAGAGAATTTTGAAGAACTAGAGGAATGGGAAAGCTGGTTGTATTGGAAATACAAGGACACCTGGATACCTCCACCCTATTTTGTGGAAGGCACCAAGCTTTGCTAACACTTTTTTTTCTGATTTAAATGAACATTAATGATATTTGTTATAACTGTGGTTTGCTACATTATAAATCATACAGTGTCACCACTGAAGTCTGCTCCACATAGGAAAATTATTTATTATAAGGTTTAGTTGAAATTTGATAAAGGGATCAGTTTTTGCTTTAAATTAGATAAAAAATGACAACAACAAACGTAATGAAGCGGCATGCTTTTGTTGGCAAACTTGACATATCCTGCAGGAAATGACTGAAAATGGCTTTTCTATTTGGGATTGGGAATGGGAATTTCGGAAAATTTTATTCCAAATCGTTGTTTCAGAAGCAATTTCATGTATGTGTGCAAAACTTGAGAAACCTAGCGTGAAGTTGACATTTTAGTCATTTTTGTTAAATATTTTTTTTACAAATTCAAAGTTTACCCAACTAGTATGAATTAGTTTATTTTTAAAATATTCAACTTTCCTAGACTTTTTGATAATAAATATTCTTTCTTGGAATTAATAATTTCAAAAATTTAAATCTAGAAAAAACTGATATGAGCGGTGCAAAATTCTAATAATTTTAACGTTCTTTCGAAAAGGTTTAGATGTATGATTTTTTCAAAATTAAATTTCTGTAAGATTATGAAAAAACTATCGGAACAAGTTTTGATCCAATAAGATCTTAGCTTTAAGACAGACAAACAAATTTTTGTGAATGGTAAACAACAAAAAAAGATCTGAAAATTGAGACCGACTTAAGTTAGTGTCGTTGCTGAGTCTCCCTGTGAACTTACATTAATTAACGTTAAATGATATTTCTAAGAAAAATAGATCGATTTTAAGCTTTGAAAACCAGTTCATTAAAGTCTGTTCAAAAACTCAAAAAAAAGTCTGAAAATGTATTTTATCGTTTATATTCTATTCTAATAAACCAATGCTCCCGCCAAACAGTGTTGCCAGGTGTGGCGGAATTCAGTTTAATTTGGCTTTTAAAATTTATGCAAATAGCGCCTGGCGCTTTTTATGGCACCTTGATTAATGCTGAAAAAAAAATGATTTTTTTCATGAATAACAACGATTGAACGATTTGGCTATTTTCTATTCTTGTTGCTTTATCATATTTGACATTTGATGCCGCACGCTGTTGACACGGTAGTTTGATTTGAAAATTGACATTTGACACTTGACGAGGACCCTAGGGGGAAAACCAACCGCCAACCTAACAACAATATGGCGACAAAATACTCCGAAAAAATTAAAAAATTCAGACTTGTTACACTTACCTTGGACGAAAGGTGAGTATCTATCTAGTACCAGAATTGAATGACAATTAAACAAGTAGTACGGACATAATTTAGAAAATGTTATTTCATATATAGGTTGGTTGCAACAAGCGGATTAAAGACATTTTAATAAAGCATTTTGTGTCGTGTGTATAATTGTAATTCGAGCGCATCTATCGGACATTAAGCCACATTCCAAAACGTCTACTCATGAACGCAAAGCCAAAAAGTTAGTAATGCCGAAAAGCCAATCAACAATTGTATCACTGTTAGAGGGGAGTAGGAAAGAAAAGGAAAGAGATCAGCGACTAAGTTATTACATTGCCATGCATGCTTCAATCAGAAGTATGGATCATTTATGCAATTTATTAAAAACTGTGGGTGGTTCTGAATTTACTAAGTTGAAGCTGCATAGAACAAAATGCTCAGCTGTAATTAAATGGTCATTACTCCTTTGCTTTTGGAGAATTTACTCGAAGATATTGGAGATCAACAGTATTCTCTAATACTGGATGAATCGACAGATGTAAGCGTGTTTAAGTATTTACGTTTACGTGTAAAATACTTCAGTGTTTATAAAAATATTGTTACTACCGAATTTTTGGGTATGCTAAATGTGGAAAAAACAACAGCATCTGAACTGTATGATAATTTAACAAAATTTAAAAAAAAAATAAATTTAAGGACTGAAAATCTAATTGGGATTGGTACAGATGGTGCCAACAATCTCTATGGAAAACATAATTCCCTATTCACATTTTTAAAATCTAAAAATCCAAACTTGCAACTAGTAAGATGTGTTTGGCATTCTTTAAATTCTGCTTCTTCAAAAGCTGCTGATGAATTGCCAGCAAGTATAGATTTTTTATGTAGAGAGATCTATAATTGGTTCCATATCAGCCCACAACGAAGATGTACTTATAAAAAGTTATTTGAAACATTAAATAATGATAAAAAATTTCACAATTTTATCAAATTATCTCAAACCGGGTGGCTTGCACGATCCTGGTAGTAAATACAGCATTAGAACACTGGGAAGAATTAAAATGTCATTTCAATTTAATAGTTGGTAAAGAAAAATGCCACACCTCCCGAAAGTTGTGTGAAATGTTAAATGACAACTCAAACCTATTGATTCTTTTAATTTTAGAGCCCGTTCTTACAGAAATCAACAAATTAAATAAAATATCGTATTTTAAAAAAATTACGTTGACATTGGTTTGTCATATGAAAACTTAATCGGTTTAATTATGTTTTAGCGAGAAAAATTATGAAACCAACTTTTACAACTGAGGGAGTTGATGTAGTCTTACAAAACGTTGACAATCCGTTATCTTTTTTATGTCCAATAGAAGAAGACTAGGGTATTGATTATTTTCGAATGATTGTCAAACTAAATTTATCCTCTCACGAAAAATGTACCTTACAAACCAAGTTTTCTAATTATTTAAAACAATTGTTGAAAGAATTAAAAAATAGACTACCTGATCACTTAAATTTGTTTAAAAAAATACGAAATTTTGGTCTTTCGCGATGTCAGTCTGTAACTAACAGAGTCAAATTCGGAGAATTACCTTTCATTACAATCTATATAAATAAACAAGAATTAAGTCTTGTCGAAGCACAATACAACCAATTGCAGCAGAAAATTTGTCTGATACTTACTCTGGCCTCAAGTTAGAAATTTTCAAAATACAGGGGGTGATTTTCCTTTTCGTTTGTTGGCTAATTTTGTTTTAACAGTTTTAACTTTACCATCGTCAAATGCCGTCGTGGAAAGAATTTTCAGCATAATGAATGCTGTAAAAGGAAAACTGAGAAATAAACTGTGTCTCCCAATGTTAAAAAATATTATAAGAATAAGGAGTCATACATACAACCACACAGATTGCTATTCAAATTTCAAAATAACTAATAATATGTTCAGGAAATTTAATCAAGATATTCATAATACAAAAACCAATAATGATAATAACAATAACGATGCCGATATAGAAGTTCTTGAATTAGTGGAGGGCGAAATACCTTGTATTTCTTTGACTGACTTGTAAATTGTGATATCCTGTTGTAACAAGAATAAAACAATCGTTGTACCTTACATTTCTAATCCTAGAGGAATAGGAGTGTATGTATGTACTTACAATAGGTATAGAAATTCATGTTTATTTTATAAAAAGATTAACATATTTTTTAATGTATATATTTTCTGACTAATTTTTGTGTTATTTGAACTTCTGTAAATAAAATTATAAATAAAAACAACATAAATATACCTAATCGGTGTGGTGTCGCCAACATTTTAAAATTTGGCGCTTTTTGGCGCAATTCTATTCTCCAAAGGGCGTTTTCTAACTTTTAAGACCTGGCAACACTGCCGGCAAAGTGTACGCATGCGCTTGCGCTTAGTTTGGGGCGCTTGGGCATTGCAGAAGTTTGGTTTTTTTTTAGTATTTTTATTATTAGTTTTTTAGTATGAAACTGAGTTCTGATGAAGTGATGTTTTCCCTATCTTCAAGGAAAACACAAATCTTTTTGTTACGGCATCATACTGTGTTAAGACAGGAGTAAGTGATAGGCAGTCCTGTATAAATTTGTTTATCAAATTGGAAATACAAACATTTACGTTGCTGTATATTTATAACACATTATCATATTTTAAAAAATATATGAATAGTCAAAAAAAGGAGATTCCCGTTCCTATGAGACAAGAATTAAAAATGACTGAAATTATTCAATAAATTAATATCTATTGATTTTTTTTTTGTGACAATTGTACTCTTTCCTCTTTCAGATAAAAACTTAAGACATTTCTTGTTAAAAAATGTTATTACACGAATTTTTAAGTGAGATGTAAAATCCATGTTTTTATTTTTCTGTGTTTCTGTATGACAAGCCTACTATGAATACATTTTATTATTATTATTATTAACAATTATGGTATGTGACAGAAAGAGATTTTCTCCACAACCATTAGTGAATGTCAACATTCTGGAATCATTTTCAGTTACAGAAAGTGAACATTTTATAACAAGTGATGGAATAAATGAATTCTGTAATTATGCTCAACAAAATACTGGATTGTCATGGGTATCAAAACTGTCAGTGTCAGATGTCGTTCCTCTCGTATCGAATTTTCATTCTAGACTCGTTACAGAATCTACTATTCTCGAATTGTATGTGTTTTTGAATGGTGAATTTTTTGGCTACAATTGTTAGGCCGAAATGGTATTCATATGTGTGCTGAAATGGCCCCAATAGAAAAACAGGGTAAAATCCTTGAAAAATTGTTGAGGCGTCTATTTCTGCGAAGTGTGTTGCTGGAAACAAAGCGACAACTGATAGAGTGCTTTAGAGACTAGTGTACATTTCCAGAGAAAGAATATCACAATACATTTAAGCTAGAAGCTTCTCATCAAAATAAAATCCACTATTATCACAAAGAAATAAACGGGGTTTAATCATGGCTTAAGCAGCATAAAAAAACATAAGTGGAAGCAAAAATACGATAAGGACATCAATACTCTATCGACCAGTCAACAAAAACTTTAAATCTTCAGAAAAAATTGTTGAAATAGTCAACTTGGTCTTTTTGTTACTTTTAAGCTGGTTACGCTGAGTGTAAGTAACGGTTATGGTCAAGAATTGAAACATGTTTATTTTTCCCGTTTTGTATCATACATTATGTATTATAAAGAGAATTAAAGGCTGCTATGTTAAAGGGCTTTCATTTACAACAAAAATGAAATGGAAATAGAAATATTGACTCTTGTAAACAATGTTAAGGCCTCCAAAAAAAATGGTACTTTTCTTTCGGACGACTGTATTTTTACAGAAGTTTTTTTACTCAGTACCGTAACAGATAAACCACATATCGCCGTAGTAAAAAACGATGAACCTGTTGATGTTTCTCTCGCAGATGCTAATAAAACTGATAATATAATCAAAGAAAAAACTTTATCGTCGTCTATTACAACAGATCCGACTATTAACTTGAGTTCTATTATTACCATTAACAATAAAGTTACAGCCCCACAAATAATGTGGAATCACAACATCGCCAGTTCCGTCTACAAGTTTAAACACTACTTCACCAGTTTGGTCCATTAATCATTTTATAACGCCCAAGCAGTTTATGCCACCTATAAAAGCAATACCACGCAAATTCAAAAAAAAAACTTCTAAAACATTTATTACGAAAATGTTAGGAACCGTGATGCTTATAAGTTTAGGTGGTTCACTGTTAAACAGATCACCCGAAAAGATCGAACTGAAAAGGTCAAGCAATTTAAATTATGCTCCGTCTGCTTGAAACCAGGATATGTCACAAAAGTTTGTCAATTTGATAAATGTAAAGTTTGTTCCTTGTAGAAATAATTTTATCCACAATATTGGTAAAATGTTATCGTGTAAGTAGAAATTTAATAAATGTTCGAATTTTGTTAGATCATTGGTTTCAAAATCAAAACTTTAATTCTCTTTAATTCTCTTAAGAAATTTTCGAAATTAAATTTATGTCAAACGACACTAGCTACACTGCAAATGTTAAATGTGTAGTGGTTCCAATGATTAATCATAATTTACCAGTTGAGAGTTTTGACAAATCTGAAATTTCAGTCCCCGAAATGTACATGGACGATTTGGTAACTGAAAAAAATACCATAGAAGAAGCAATAGTACTTCCCTATAACGTTATCAATATTTTGAAAAGCGGTGGTTTTGATTTAGCCAAATAGGCAATAGGTTTATGGCGCTGTAATATATATGTATAAGAAGTATAAATAATTTAAATTAACACTAGGTTGATTTATTAAGTTCCAAATAAAAAATTGCTCCATTACAGCAGGTTTCTCTATCTAGATTTGAATTACTGGCTGCGTTATTGTTAGCTGAATTATTTGCAAAAGTTAAAGATGCCATGAATATTGAGGTTGATGAAAGTAATTATTATTTTTAGTGTGATTCTAAAATTGTTCTTACATGGATCAATACATCGTTGGCAAACATTTTGAAAAAAGCGCTGCAAATATTCAATCGCGTACAAAAAAAAGGGCAGTGGAGGAATATAGAAGGCATATTAAATCTCGATGATATTGTGTGTAGAGGTTCAAATCCTATAGATTAAATAAACAATAAAATATGGTTCCACGGACCAGAATTTAAATTAATAGCTTAAAAAAGAGAACTTATCTATCCCAGACGTTCCTGAAATTCGGAAAACAAAATCCTTGGTATAAAAGTGACCTAAAAATCAACGTAGAATTCAAAGATGGGAAAAAATATAGGATGTTCTGTTTAAATTAAGAAAGTTGATGTCTACTTCCGGTATAACCGGAAGTGCCACATCTCTGAAAATAGTTTAGAAAAACAGAGCATCTTAAAAAAACTTCGCTGCCAACTTTTCAATTATACGCTATCACAATTTTTTGAATTATAGATAGACGCCCATCGTCGTGGGACAGCCTGTATATGATGCGAAGCACAAAGCAAAAAAACAGGAATTAGTGATTTAAAAAAAGCTCAAAATTTGTGTGAGAAAGGAGAAGAAACATCTAATTTGGACACAACAGATGTAGAAGTAGATATATTTTAAATCAAAAAAAGAAAGGTACTAGAAAATTTATCGGAGAAAACGAAAGCAGCATTAATGAAGATTCAAATTCAACGGATAAAAATTATAACTCTCAATCACAGACAAAATTTACAAGTCCACCATGTGAAGAAGCAGGTTTCATATTTTATTTCTTTTATTTTTTCTCAACAAAGTTTAAATTCCGATTCACTGCCTTCTACTTTTACAGTAGACAATGAAATTTCTTTCATAAGCCCGAGTAGTATGGTAACATATCTGGATTTGAATTTACGTCATTATATAGATAAACCCATGTGAAATTGTTATTTTAGAAACAATTACGTCGAGAGCATCATCTAGCGGTAGTAATAAGGAATACATTCAGATTCTTTACTTCATGAAAGAAATCGACAAAAAAAACTTAATAATTTAGAAAATCTTGTGTTGGGTCAAACTTCACTTGACAGTTCTCCCATAACTGAAAACATAGCTAACTAGTCTCTTCCAGTTGCCTCTTAATACATCACAGGACTTGGAAAAACTTGACTTAAATTTATGCATCTCTGAATAATAACAACTTTAGGTTAATACATTGTTCCTTCTCGGGGGGACAAGATTCGCATAAGTCGGTATTTGCAATTATGAATCAAGTAGTTACGAATGAATTGAAAACCAATTTAAAAACAACTTGTAAATATGTACCATGAATTTGTAACTTTCAGCTGCGTTGAGAAAAAAATTCCAAGTGTGTTAGAAACAGAAATAAAAAATCTATTTAGCTTCATCGAAATATAGAATGAATAAAATTAATTAAAATAAGGTTCCTTAATTCTGTTTAAATTTTATTTGCAGAATAATGACTCATTGTATGAGGTGTTATGCAAAAGTGAATATAAAACGGGTCCTTCCTCTCAAGTTTATTTAAAGAATTCTTGCTACATGTTTCGACCATTAATCAGGTGGTCAGCTTCAAGCCTTAATTTTAGTTCTCATTTTGTATTATCTATTTACTATTTTGTAGAAAAAAATGTGAAATTTACAACAGATAAAACAAAAAGTGAATTTAAATTGATGTCTAAAGATGATCACATGTTAAGATGTCCAAACATATAGCAAGAAATTTTCCAAATAAACTTGAGAAGAAAGACCAAAAGAGATCGTGTAGTTTATGTTCACTTTCAAATTTTTATTCGATAGTATAATTTTCTGTTCTTTTATCATGCGTGAACTGAATTTTTTAGATAATATCTATGATTAACTAACTACATTAACAATGTGTTAAACCTTACAATATTCCCATCTCAAATTATATGTTTATACCAGAGACCAGGACATGACTAGTAATACTGATGACTGGTAATATTGCATTTAATAAATCATCTGTCACTAGTATTACTAGTCTTGTTACTTATACAAAACAGACCTCCTTTGTATACTTCATTGAGTTTTCAATATACCCTAGTATATTATGTTTCAACACATTGAATAATGTTTAATTGTTTACGCATTTTTTGTACTTTTTTGTTATTTTGCTTTATATATTTATATCCAATATAATTTTTTTTCTGTGAATGTTCAATTTCATTACCTTGTATTCAAAATTATAATGATGTATAAAAAAAATGTAAGATATTTTTATAAAATCTCATCAAAATAATGGGGAGAAATATATAACAATTATGCACAAATATAATCTAAAAATATTTCAAATAAATATTTTGTAAATATTATTGGGAAATATATTGAAAATGCTATATAGAAATATTTTGGAAATTACCACAGAGAATATTCTGGAAATACTACAGAGAAACATTTTGAAAATGAATAATAGGTATTTATGATGACAGAACAAGAAAGGATATCTAGCATACATTTCTTTGCTCAGCCACAAAAAAAAATCGTTTTCTTAGTAGAAAAATTTGGACAGACGAGTTGCGGAGTTACCGTTGTCTGTCAACGTTAGGGGGTGTTTTTCCTTATACCCACAAAACAGTGAATCATTCGAACATTTTCCGGGACCCTGTAACTAAAGTATGTACAAATCATGTAGAAGCATACTGGACGCGATTAGAGGTTTTTTTAAGGCGGCATTGTTTTCTGAGGTCAACTTTCATTTCAGAGTTTTTGTGGTGGCAGTTTTATGGCCATAACGCTACTCAAAGCTTTACGCCCTGGTCAAACTGTCAAATTTTCATCAAATTTCATCTCATTGGTTTGATGTCACTTAAAAGTCATATCGAACTATCAAAATGTGATGTCACACCAATCAAAGCTTCAAATTGATCAAATAATTTGATGGAATTTGATGAAAATTTAAATCTGACCAGAGCCTTAAAAAAATTTTTGTACATACAGGTGTCCCACGAACAAGTGCTTTTTCAGAAAACTTTCCAATTTCGAATTATTAGCTCCTATAGCCCCTAAAATAGACATTTATTTTTTATCTGTCTTTCTTTACTATAAACAATATTGCTGAATGGACCAAAATATCGCTTATATGCGAAATTTCGTAAAAATTGGTCAGGTACTATTACAATAACTTGAAAGTCTATTTAATTTAGAAACTTTTTTCTTGCTCTTTTTTTTTAAACTTATCGTCTTTAGCGTAGAAAATGATAGTCGCTTGCTAGGAATAGATGTATATGTGCGATACGTGATAATTCAATGCTAATAGTGACTGCAACGTTCCGCATTTTTTTTTTATCAGAAACGATACGTTTTGGGAAAAAATCGTAAGGAATAAAAAAGTTTCTAAATCAGAAAATTATTTCCAAAAGAACCCAATAACTCTTTTTCAAGATAGTCTACAATAACACAAATAATGCTGCTGAATTATATACTAAAATAAGGTACGTGCGCCGAATTTCACAAAAATTGGTCAAGTACTTTTAAAGATGAAGAAATAAATGTCTATTTTAGGGGCTATATTCATGAGACAATAACTCGAATCTGATCTATAGTTAAAATATTTGCAATTGTTCGTGGGTCAGCCTGTATATCAGAAAAATACACATGTTGATTAGTAAAGACAAAATCAATACCTATTGTTAATTCCACTGGCTTGGGAGTAGCCTTGGTGATACTTATTTTGTTTCGGCAGCTAGAAATTGCAATGCTTTCTTGAGAATTCCAAAGTTAACGAGGAGAAGGAGAAAATTTATTTCAATTTCATACTCCACAAGTAACATATAGCTCCTTTTTCCAAAAAATTTTAGCGGAAATATTAGTAATTTAAATTAATACAAACGTGATTGTTCATTTTGAAAAATTAAATGAATCTGATTTGTCGAGAAAATGTGAGTTAAATTGTCAAGGAAAAACATTCCTGGATAAATGAATTTCACGAAAGTTTTCCTCACTGTTTAAAGCCACATAAAATTCCAATGACCTAAAGATGTTATAGACCAGGTTTGCCTCATTATTTAAAGCCACACATTTCCAACTTCCAACGAACAAAAAAGTGTTATATGATGTGACGTTTTAATTAAAAAATAAAAAATGGAGACTGCCCGCCTGCTAACTCAGGGAGAATGGGAGGCTTATACCAACCAAAAGAAAAATTAATGCCAAGGCGAAACTTTATACCATATATCCACGTCAAAATACAAATAAATCAACTAAAACTCAAAATTTCGAAATAAATTATATTAATTAAGAAAGTAAATCAAATTGAATTATGAAATTAAATGAGTCCAGCTTTAACTGATTAGTTTGATCCTTGATGTTTTTCTACTAAGCCTCATTTATCCACCTCAATTCTATGAGCAGTAAATAAATTATTTTTGATAATTTTTACATTCTAATACTGTTATGTTAAGATCTTTTATTTCTTTCTTTTATTTAAATATTTCAGCAATTTCATTTATCTCTAACATTTTACTGAAACATAAATAACTTCTGAAAAAATTCGTGTGTCAAGTACTAATTGCTTCCTTCAACTCTTTCTAAAAAGATTTTGTTAAAACTGAATAAGTTAGATAAAAATCACATTAATAGATTTTTGCTCTCATTTCCCTAAATACCCAAAATCTTGGGACAGGCTGTATAATAAAGCCTCAGGCCTGGATGGTATTACAGGCGGAATTGTCAAGAGCTTGATAAGTTCCTGCCTAAAATATTTTGTAGTCTTTCTAAACTCCCTCTTTAAAAGAGGATTTTTCCCAAAAAGATGGAAGCCTCCTAAGCGCGCACAGGATCCGGTATCCTACAGACCTCTTTGTCTGTTGGATGCCATGGGGAAATTGTATGAAGCAATTATACTCGAAAGATTAATGGCGGAAGTACGAGAACAAGGCGAATTAGCGGACTTTCAGTTCGGTTTTAGGAAGGGTAGAAGCACGATCGATGCCATAAATAAAGTACGAGACATAATAGAAGACATAAACAAAAAAGGGTATAGGAGTAGAGAGTGCTGCCTAATGGTAGCACTAGATGTAAAAAACGCGTTCAATAGTGCGTGGTGGGATGGCATTGTTGAGAAGTTACAAGAGAAAAAAATATCTTCACATATAATTAAATTAATTTGCAGTTATTTTACACATAGAGAAGTCGTTTTTTGCGTTGGAAACATAGATATAACAACGCAGAACCACCTAAAGTACCTAAAAAACCTTAAACAAGAAATCAAATATGTGTGTGACAAAGCGGACAAGACAGCAAATGCATTGCTAAGGGTGATGCAAAACAAAAGAGGACCAAAGACCAGCGAACGGAAAATCCTTTGGCATGTCGTACAATCGGTCATGTTGTACGGCGCGCACATTTGTGAGAAAGCCATGCAAACTAACTCATATAAGGACATGTTACACAGAATACAAAGAAAATTCCTGTTAAGAACGATTTGTGCGTACCGCACGATCTCATTCGACGCAGTATGTATAATATCTGGCGTCCCCCCGATAGACCTGTTTGCAAGAGAAAGGAAACAAATTTATCAAGGAATATGCTCCAAAGTTGAGGTAAGAGAGGCTATCATGAAAAAAATGACTGATGAGGTGGAATATGCAGGATGGAAGCGGAACATGGAAAAGAAAACTCATTCCTGATATCGACAAGTGGACAAATCGAAAACAGGGAGAACTAGACTATTACGTGACGCAGTGCCTAACTGCGCACGGGTGATTTGACACGTACCTAAAAAAGATCGGTGTAGAAGAAAATGATAAATGTTGGTTTTCCAACAAGACCGACACGGCGGAGCATACTGTTTTCTACTGCAAAAAATGGAATAGACAGACAAAAATTTTCACCGAAGAGATAGGAATGAAACCAGAACCAGAAAATCTAGTTAACTGGATGATAAGAGATGAAGAAAACTGGGAGACAGCTTGCAGCGTACTAAGAACGATAATGAAAGGAAAAGAAGCGGACGAATACCGCCGAGAAAGAGAAGTGCGGAACCGCGGAAACATAAGAAGAGAATAAAAAAAATGGGGTCGTCCTGATGAAATGCGTAAGCGATACCTGAATACCTGAGCGATACTTGAAAGTACTGATAGAAAATCTTATATTCATATTCCAATTCTATCGTTTAACATATCTGCAAAAGTGCCAAAAATGTATTTTCTGCAGATAGAAACATTAGGCGATCATCGCTACATATTCTTCAATATGTTAGAAGAAAAAAACAGACTGAAATGGCTTGCAAACAAGTAAGGTATGATATTAGAAAATTGAGTCATAAAACTTTCGCTGCCCACATAGACAATACGCTATCTAAAATTATAAAAATAGAACCACAAAACCTCATTAGGATAACCAAAGAAATTGGTTAAAATTCAAGTCTCTTTTGAGGAATCATGAAATTTATATATTGTAAATTTAGATTCATCAGCCACTGATAATATAGAAAATAATTTCAAACTTCTCTTATCTGTCCTCTGCGAATCTTTAAAACTTTCTATTTCTTTCAAAACTACTAATTCTCATTCGTTTTTCTTCCCTACCATATAAAACAATTAATTAAAACCAAAGCCGAATTTGAAAAAATTATGAACACAATCAAAATCTCAATTAAAAATTCAGTAGAAATAATATTTGGGAATTAAAAATTCACAATCTGAATGTCGAAGTATTTTTGAACAAAGAAAAAGTAAAAATTGTGTGAGTGTGAGTGTTTTCAACAAGTGCATTTAAATAATCAAAATATGGAAGACATTTTGACAGAGATAAAAATATAAATTTTAGATGCATTTTTCAAAATATTTCCCAAAAGTACGGAAAAACATAATAATTCGGCTTTCAAAAATTTCTAAAATCCAACTCTCAAGTAATGCATGTAGTAAATGAAATTAAGATTAATAAAAATTTAAACAAAGTTTCAACTCTTTTGACATTACACACCGAAAAGGCTTATGACACGGTCTGGAATGAGGGTCTCCTCATAAAATTACAAAAGTACAAAATCCCCCATTAGTCCATTATTTAATCAAAATTATAAATTCATTTCTTTCTAAAAAACGCATTCATGCCGATGTTCTTCAGGGTGCCATCGACTGCAACTGATCGCGCTGTACTGTACATATGCATCATAAAATTAATTTACATTGATTATTTTATTCAAGATTATACAAGATCGTGATTGCATTATATTTTATTTTTGTAATTTTTTATAAGTATTTGACCCTATTATTTATCATTATTACATTCAAATGAATGCGAAGACATGCCGATACTTTGTAAAAATGTAAGAATAATTTTTGGGTCGAGGATTAAAAGCACCCTGCTGAGATAAATCATTTTCGCAGGCAGTTTCATGATGTATTGTTTGTTAAATGTCTAAATTTGATAAATTTTAGTTTAATTGATGCTTGATATCTAGTCAACGCAATTATTTTACAAATTTTTATTTTTTCTTGGATTGACAATTGACAATTCTCCATCAAATGGTGTGTCTATTATCTCTATATCATAAAGTATATTTAAAAAAAAAAGTGAAAATCAAATTTGTAATTTTTCGTCGATTAAAACTTAATTTTCAATCTAATTAAAAAGTAAAAATTTTTCAGATCTGCATTTAGGTGTGATCTAACGATCGAGATGTCAAGCGTCTTTTCAAAGACAAATTTGAAGAAAAACTCCAAAAAGAATAGTCCCATGTATTCAGCATAGGCAGATCTGTTGAGGGTTAACATTGACAAAATTAGTGAGGTTAAAATTGTCGAACGTAATTTGCCGACAGTAAAGTAAAAGTTAAATTTCATGGCGACCGGCGTCTTCAGAGTAGTCACTTTCTAATGTAAAGCACTTTCTGCTTTTGGGTGTTGCGAAATTTAGATTTCCTTATAAGATAAACAACTGTCGATAGCAATTAATATTAAAAGAAAACATAAAATCAAAAAATAACTGAGAAAAACTAAAAAAAAAACTCATAACAACTTACCAAAAAATAATTGTTGTTCCAGTTTTTCATTAGAAAACGACCACAATGCTATAAAAATCACCAACTTTGATAGTTATTTATTCACTCAATTCGAAAATTCATTCGAATTTATCAGAACATTTCCTGACACACTTGAAATTTCTTATTTATTTGTAATTATAACCTCACGTTAAATGTCACGTGTTTAGTTGCCGGTTGCCAGACACACTGCGTTTAATAACTAAGGGTTGGTAGCATTTTTCCTATTTCCCATTGTAGTCTTAGTAGTGTCATCGTGAATTTTTCAGGTTATATTATTATATACTTTAAAATTTGAGTCTCATGGAAGATGTAAATGACAAAATTACTTTAAAAATTCAAGGAACATCACTTCAATGCAATTGCCAACAACTCATCTCCAACAGGGATTATTTCAAGGTTAGGCTTGAAGGATCATTTATTGAAATTAACAAAAACGTGATAAATTCAAACGTACAGAACTCAAATTAAAACTTCTATTTACAATTATTTTATTTCAGGATGTAGATTTAGATGCAATGCAAATAATATTAGAACTTTTAAATGATACAAACCACATTATCCCTGAAAAAATTTTCTTTCAGTTTTACGATCACCTTCAATGTTACAATTCCTTCATATTAAAAACTTCTGCATTGAACAAGCCAAAGGTCTACTTTCTGTAGAGAATTGTTTGAAGTTTTGGTTCTATTGTGAATTTTTAGGAATAAAAAAATATTCCAGAGCAAAACTGTCAGCTTTGATGCAGTTTCATTCAGTACGAAAATGCCAGTACCTGAAAAAATTACTTTAGATGAAATTATGAAATATTTAGGAGATGTTAATCTACAGTGTGAAGAATATGATGTATTTATGACTTTAATTTATTGGTTTGAAAATTACGGAATGAAATTGCTGAAATTTATGGATTTTAATCTATTATCAGTTGATGAAATTAGTAAAATAAATAACAATGAAATTGTACAAAATTTTGGATTAAAACTGAGTGATATTAAATCAAAACAAAGGAACACCGATGCCTTTTTATGGCAAAAACTCACTAAACTTGGATGAAACTGTGTCCTGATGGTAAATAATTAAGAATTTTCTAGTTAAATCAATCAAATTCAACTTCAAGATAATTCCTACTGAAAACGTAAATATTGAGAATTGGAAGAATCTAGTAACAGTTCAGATGAATCTAGTGATTTTTTCATAATCAACAATTCTATGGAGAAACTTCGATTTGATAAAACATTCAGAAAAATGCTTGGTCATAAAATTTTTCTATTTTTTATGAGTGGTCATAGTGTTCTCAGTACTGCAAAATATAATGACAATTTTTTTATTTATGATACAGTCACCAACAAATGGACTAGAAATCGGTCCTATTTCAATTATAATTGATTCTCAATTATTAATTAATTTTAGGTTACCAGGGCCAAAACGCAATTTCCAGTCTTCAATATCGTGGAAAATTTTCTATTTCTAATTGTTGGATATGGAGTTTATCGTATTCTTGAAAGCATGTACTATTATGTCATTTCCAAAAGTAAGCAATTGATTTAATTTTTCTCTGAAAATTGACTAATCGTCCGCAAAATGAAGCTTTTAAAGACTCAAATGTCATTCAGTCTAAAGACATCAATAAAAAAATCACGCACTAAAAATGGAATTTTTTTCGAAAGTTGATAAAAGTCATATTTACACAAGGCTATTTTCAAGTTTCTAGTGGAAAACAATTTTTTTTTTAACTATGTCAAACCAAGGTTACATTTAGAGAAATTATTTTGTTTGATATCTATCAACTGCTGTCTTTGAATAGATTAGAATGATGTTTTTCCGTCTAGGCTGTAATTGATAAAAAAATTATGTTTTATGCAAAAATACATTATACACTTTGATTGAAGACGATTGTTACCACAAAATCGACAGATATTCAATGGCAAATTTCAACGTTGACACATTCAATCGTACAGAAGTTTTTTGCAATCAATTTGAGACATTTCTATCAATTTTTACATTGTTTCATCCAGATTTTGTTGAAAAGAGTGAATTTGTTAACAATGAAGTTTGAAAGAATATTGGATGCAAACAGCGGTTGGTGATTGGTTGTAATGTATATATAATAACACTTGTTTACAGTGAAAATAAAAAGTTCGTATTTTTCATATTAAACGCTGATCAATGATTGAAAAGTAACATCCCAAAAATCAAAATAAAAAAATTGAAATTTTCCATGTATGAATTCTATGAAGAAATCAAGAGTAGGAATATGAAGATTGAAAAAATGTCAATGATTTTTCTGCAGGTGACAACTATTCTCATTAACACGACCATCTAAGACGGTGACAAGGTTTTTAATCTTTCATACTAAGTATGGATGTTGAGTTAAAAATTCTTTATTCTGCATGTGTGAAGTTGATTCACCAGAAAAAATTAAGCTTGTATTTTTAGTTGCCTAGAAAAAAATAATCAACATACCTTAAATTCGGTTTTTTTGAAACTCAGGTTTAGCAATATTGATTGAAATCTAAGTTTCGCCATTTTTGTCACAACGATTTATTTCAGCGCGTCAACTTATTAAATATTCACATTTTCCTTGCAATTGCTTAAATTATGCAGTCTTCTATTCAAACACAAGTTCCTGGAAAATGGAAAACTTTGGACACATAAGACAGGTATACCTTTTTGGTGCAGAATTGATTGGCGCATCAGATTTTCAGATAAAAAGAGGGACTTGTCGAGTTGAAAAAAAGTTTCATCTTAAAAACTGCATCGGAAATGCTGTAACCGGAAATTGGAATATTGTTTCAGACATTCGCAAGCACCTTTTGAAAATACTTTCAAACGTATACAGGTTTTGATTAGTTATCGTACAAAATTTCGTAATGATTTGGTTAACCGTTCAGAAGATATAGTGAAAAGATTGAATTTCCATAACGAACTATAAAATGGTTATTATTTGAGGTAGCCAAATTATTTTTGCGAATGTTCATCATTTCAGAAGTTCTATGTGAGCTTGAAATATTGCTCCACACTTTTGAAACAGTCTGTATAAATAAGCTGCATTTAATGATGTTTGACCACTTTTATTGATGTCAGCCCTAGACTGAAGTAAAAATCGAATCAAATTCAAGCATCCACAAATCGCAGAACAATGCAGAATTGTTTTGCTAATTTTTAAAATCCATAAAATAATGCCAAATGTAATGGTATCCAATCATCCTCATTAGATACATTAGGATCAGCACCTCTTTAATTAATTGCTACAAAAGTTGAATATTTTCTAAATTACAAGCAAAATGAAGTAGAGTATTATCACGATATTTATGTCATAATCTTTATATAAAATTCTGTATGATAATTTTGACTTTTTCAAATGTCCAAAAAAATAAAAACTGCTCGAAAATTTTCGCATTTTAGAACCTAGACAATTTTTTTCAAAGTTTCCGAATTTCTGTTTTTTCAAACTTTATATCATATTTTATATCATACATTAATTCATTGACATAGTTGTCTTCATCTACAGGAAAAACTGGATATCTCATTCCATATGAACAACATTTCCATCTCCTTTATCTTTCTTGGACAGAAGTCTCGTCATCATATTCAGTTAGTAAATCAATTTATTATTTTTTTCAAAAATTAGATCTTATCTTTGTTTTCGATCAACTAGCAAGCATCAAAATATTCGATAAACGACAGATGGAAGAAGTGGATCGAGTTCTTATTGTCGATCTGTTATAATTTCAACAGCATTCCGTGTAACTATTTGTTTTAAATTCTTGAAAGTATTATCAATGTCAATATTCAATTTATCAAGAATTTCAACAGAAATATCGGTTCTAATGATAATTTTCGGTCTTTCTAAGAAATTTTTCATTAATCTATTCAAGTCTATAGGTATAATAGACATTATTTTCTTCCTGAATAAATAAGTAATCATAAATATTATTAATAATAATAAATTTATATGTTTGATCAAAATGTTTTCACCGAAAAACAATAAGAGAAATTAGCAATACAGGTCTAACGCGAGAGACCACTACCTGCATTTTGTAAAGGTTTTGTGGAATGTACACCCTTAAAAATTGAAACAATACATAGAGCTACTATATAGGGCTAGTTACAGATAAAAGTTCAATGCTTCTTATGGCGGTTTTTGCAACGGTAGATATGCTTAAATAACAGAGAATGGAGCCTTCAAACATGACACTTTTTGCGATTTTCACCACAACAGATTCTCACAAAAATCATTCATTTGATGGATACCTTAATTTTGTACTCACTCATGTAAAAATTTTCATGAAAATTTGAAAGAATAAGCAGTGCAAAAGATAAGAAAACAGTATGGCTATTCCCTTGCAGATGGCGAAGTTTTTTAGACAAAATTCGAAACAAATATTCTGAAAAAAACTTTAAAAGCATCAATTTCATATGTTTCATCTTCAGTCATCGAAAAACCTGTCTTTTAATTTAAGCCGATGACCCTTTTTCTTAAAAAAAATGTAAACAAACTAATGTCAAAGTCTGTCAAATCAATAGGTTAAATGTTAAATTGTTTTGTTTCTTTCATAATTATTGCTAATTCGTAAGAAACCAAGTCTCTATAGTTAGTTTTTGTTTTCTTAGAGCAAATTTAGTGTTGCTGGATATACTTTCTCGTTGACGGCGCGCGGCTTCAAACAAAAAAAGTTTCAAGTTTTGTGATAATCAAAACAGATATTCCTAATCTCTCCGATAAAGATTAATGATAGGTAAATACTCTTAGATCCGGTTTCTGAAACGTCAAGTAAGTTATTGTAAAGATAACTTTGACTTTTCAATAACTTTATGTGATAAAATTTATGGATTTCAATAAAATCTTATGCGCAAATGCTCCATTCGCTAATGAAGCGTAGAGACGTCTGTCGTGCTTAGATGTTTATTGTTTATAATATTTTCTAACCTTACTAATTTTCTAATTTTAAGGTTGAAATGTTATGCCAATTTTAGAAGGATGTTCCTTTATAGTTTAGCATCTTAATCGACAGGACACATTAGCCTTCGCAGACAACTACATTTTCAAAATCTGGTAAATCGCAAAAGTGTAATTTTAAAACGTTGTAGCTAGTTAGTTGCTATTCAAAATACAATTTTTTTTTATACTTTATTTAGGTAACTCAATGTAATGAGGATATGATTTGAAGAAAAAGTTATAATTCATAGGCAAAGATCGATTTACAGATTGACTAATTATAAGATGACAAAATTATCAGAAGTCGGTGGGTTCGCAAATCACATTTTTTCTTCAAATACCAATGTCATCCTTAACGAAAATTTGGAAAGCATCTACAAACTACAAAAGTAATTTAGAAAAAGTCATTTCGCATTTAGTTATGTATATACCTGCGGCGTAAAGTCTTAAAGCAGTAAGCACTTGGGCAGCAATGTAAAATGAGTTATTTTGGTGTCTTCTAATAACGCAATGATTCTCACAGTATTTTTGTGGAAACATGCTTCTGGATTCCTCTTCTCTATATGGTTCAAGAAGATTTCTTCTTTTACTCAACCTCAACACTCTTTCTGTCTTCACAAACTCCTTTAATTTCGAAAATTTATTTTGAAATTTCAAACTCCGTAAATAATATTTCGACAAACTTGCAACACAAAAACATAACCGTATCCATGAATTGATCACCAATGACAAGTTTTGAAAAGAACTAACTAATTTTGTACTTATTTATTATTATGGTAAATTAGTAAGGTTAGAAAATATTCATAAACAAGAAACATCTAAATAAGACAAGTCTCCACGCGTCATTAGCGAATGGAGCATTTGCGCAAGTGCACCCCCATAAGAGTTTATTGAATCCATAAATTTTATCACAAAAACTTATTGAAAATATAAAGTTATCTTCACGATAATTTATTGAACGTTTCAGAAACCGGACCTTACTGTGATACTGATAATAAGAGTCAAACTTTTTAGAAAGCTTATTATGTGAGTAAATGAAACAATTGTTTGTTATGATACATTATTATGTACAGAGAGGTGAAAAAATTCTTGTAAAAAATAAAGTGATTCCAAAGTGAATTTACATTTTTTGGGGTTTAGCTCTGCTTGTTTAAAGACTAATTTGCAGTATAATCAACGAATTTCACTTCTAAACATGAAAAATTATAGTTGGCAAATGATTTTGGAATTTAGGATACAAACTCACACTTTTTCCTGCTAACTTTTTTCCTTATCTGCCACATAGAGCACTTTACAGAAAAAGTTTTTTTGGATACTTGATTTGTGAAGACTATAATTATGTTACCAATTAGTCCTTACACGGGAAAAACGGAAAATTGCCAAAACCAATGTTATTAAGAAAGTAGTAATAGTAATATTTTTACAGTGAACAAATAAATAAAATAAAAAAACAACATGAAATCAATCTTAATAAATCTCATATAATTAATTTCAGCTGTCAAAGTACCCTAATGTCACGTCTTCACTTTCCTATGATAATGGACATAATGATCAAAAGAGCCTCTGGAAATTTTGTGCAATGTGTTAAAGACTTTTCATCAAACTTTGGCTTTAAAATTATGAAAAAGTTATTTCAATGAATAGACAGAGTTCACATTCTAAAAATATTTTTATATCATTTCTACTTCCGGTTTGACCTAAAAAACAGTGATTTTTTTATATAAAAATAAAAAATAAGTATAGCTTATAATACATATATCAGAAGAAAGAAAAAATCAACAGCGTAATAAAATATTGAACATTTCATTTGATTACTCTAGCCTTGTGCGCGCAAAAGTAGAGTCTTTGACACAGATTGGCGTTCACCAGTTGCATTTTCTAGAAAATTAAACTACAATGCCATAATCTTCCGTCCCGATGCTAACGGAAGACTCCGTATTTACAAAATTGGTATCAGTAAAATTCAATTAAGCTAATATCTTCAAATACCAATATGTACTTGATCCTTGAAGAGACGACAAGCCAAATTGAACATCTAATAATTTGAAGTATTTATTGGTTTTATATGCCTAAATATTTTTGTACAAGTGATTTTTGAACAACGTTACTATGTTGTGTTGGGTAGAAAACAAAACTCAAAACATCGACACCTATAAATTCATTTACGAGTTATCACTTCGCTTTTTGCTAGACACTGGTATTTAATGTTATTTTTGATCAGCCAGCGCCACCATGTATTCAACAGAAAAACTACATTTTTTTTTTTATATTAATATTAGCTGATAAGCTAAGTCGGTGCGCTCTTAAGTTCATTTTCATGATTTTATATGGCGCTAATTAGTAATTGCACTGGTTCTTTTTATACCAAAACTTTTTCTATTTTTTTTGTTTAATTATGTGCGCAAAATTTCGACGATACCATTTCAAGATCACTAGATTTTTACTATCCACTAAATCGAAGAGATTTTTATCAGAAAATATTTATTCTTTTCATGCATTAAATATTCATTAAATCTATTTCCATAATTTTTCAAAAATAATTTCATATCTCTGGAATTGAATACAATAACCTAATATTTAATTTCACAGTTGTTTTTAAAACTCTTCATTAGTTCACTTTTTCCTATTCTAGTATCACTTAAAACAACATTCATCTCTTTTAATCCTTCTAAATTCCAAAAATAATCTTAACATTGTGTTTGTTCTTTATTTTTGAAAAGTCACTTAATACAACTTTTAGAAAGGTCTTCTTTCTCTTCTACGATATTCATATTATGCCATTGGCAACAAAACATCTGAAGCAAAGAACTTCAAAAAATCTTCATTATCTTGAGTAAAATCGGCAATATTGATTTGTGTCTTTTCTCATAAAAATAATTTTAATCTCTTCATAATTCTATCAAATGTATATCAGAACGTTACTCTTAGTCTCTCTACTATCCTTATTGCTCATAGCAATATAATGTCCTTCAAGGTAACTTTTCATTGCTTCTCCAAGTTGACGTTTAAAAATCTAAAAAAAAAAAAAAACAAAAATTCAAACAATCAGAATGATGATAATTATTCAACTATCAAATAGCTATTAATAGCTATTCAGCTATTAATCAATACAAATTTGAGTAATTGTTGAAAAAAATAAAAATTGTTAGTTGATAACAATTGTTGGATTGGAAAAATTTTTTTTTTTATAAAAATCGCAGAAATTCTATTCATGTTCATTAATTTAATTTTAGGAAAATTGGGTTGATTGAAATTTGGTGCATTTTATTCAAGATTTTACATATACAGGCTGATGTTTTTGTTTGAAAATTTGATAAAAATTTTAAATATTATAATTTTATTTGTTTGATTTCTGAGATTTTGAATATAATTTTACATGTTAACTGTTAAAAATTATAGACTTGATCACACTGTATAAAGTAGTCCATAAAAAAAAATTTGATAAAAATCCCAAAATTCATGAAATAATTCACCCATTCGCAAAATAATGACAAAAAAATAGAATAGATTTTTATGAAAAATATTAAAATCGAAAATTAAAATTTGTTTCTAAACCAACAGTCATGCATATGAGTCCAAGAGCATTTGACAAAATTAAAGTCGAATTTGACAAACGGTTATTTAACTTTGTATTTAAAACTTAATTATAAATAAGCTAATCGATATTTGAAATCCCATCCAAATACAAGCGAATCGGATTCCTTCAAAAATTTTTTCAAAGCATCAGAATTACAAATGACAAAGAAGTAACAAATAAAATTAAATCAATTAAATGTTCAATCATTCAGAACACTTTACAAAAATACTTGGGCACCAGGCGATTCATCTAAGACTTTTGGATTTTTTTTGTGTACAATCCGAAAATAGAGTAGCGATTGTTTCAAACTCATACAAATCCTATTCAATATACCCTTCCGGAAATTACTTTGTAATAGTTCTTTACAGCATAAACTTTCAAGAAACTATGTCAATAATTTAGCTAGTATACTCACTACTTTAAGATATTAGATTTGGAGTTGATACATATTACAGAAATCCTTATAGATCCTACCTAATTGAATTATGTATTTACGCAAAATTGGAACTTTTTCAATCATCCCTTTAGTATGACAGAAATGTTATAATTCTTTTAAGTTTGTAATAATAGATAGTAACAAATCTACACAATCCCAGAAAAGTCATCGTAAAACTTTTTTGAAAAGTTACATTATTCCTCCATAAAATTTTTCACGCAATTACCTACTTGTTGTAATTTATGATAATGAATGGACTGACACTATTACGTGTTTATTTTTATTTTTCAATTTCTGTTATGAAACCTCAAGTTCTGAAAGATTGAGGTTAGTGAACTAATATGTAAACAAAGTATCAAGATGACAACTGTCATTGATTAGTTACTTTAGTTTAGTGGAATAAGGTTCACCACCACAGTTTCATTTAAAAACTTCAAGATCGTTTCTTCTTTAACAGTCTGATTAACAATTTTACTTGGAATTTTTTTATAAATTTACGGAGATATTGTTTACTTTAAATAATTATTTAAAAAAATTAGAATTATGTAAAATTTTGTAAACCGTAGTTAAAAATTTTTATATTCAAATTTAGCGCCGTTGTCATTCTGTTTGATGGTCGTTCAACAGTTGACAGATGGAAATTGCCGCTGATTTTTCCGTCGTTTCGTTTTTTTTGTGAGTGATAATTTGAAATAAATTAATGTGCGTTATTACAAGATAAGTGTCAAATGTAATTGTGAATCGATTTTTGAGTAATTCGGATAAGAAGTAAAACGTTAACCTCAATTTAAAAATGTCAGTTAATGTTGCAAAAATTGTTAGTTTACCGCCAGCAGTTTTGAAATTTTTAGTAGAAGATAGTGATGATGAGCCATTTCGAGGTAAAAACTGTCAAACTATGATCTCTTGTTATAATTTTCACATTTTAGAATATGAAACAATCGGTGGTGTCTTCTCTACCACCGACTATGCATGGTTATCAAACGGCCCCCGATTACAAATTCTCCACACAAAAACTGGCAGTAAAATCGGAGCTTGGACTTTCGGTTTTATTCTCAAAGCATCAAACACGCGAGTAGTTTGTGTTGATGAAATCCAAAGACCAAATGGAAGACTTCCACTGTTGGCTGTAGGCCTTGAATGCGATTTTGGAGCCATGCTATGCATTTTTGATTTCATCACGTCTAAAATTATTAGAGCTATTCACATAGATAACAAAGTAGGTACAAAAAGCTGCAAAACATTTTTTTATATATTTTTCAGATTACCAGTTTACATGTAATTGATCCTGGAAACGACGTTTTTACACTACCAGGACCTTTACGAAATTTTGATGGTGTCATTGCTCTCGGTACGGAAGGAGGTGACGTGTTTTTAATCGATATTTGTAGACAAATTTGCGATGAAGGTAGTAGTTTCACATTTATTTATTTTTTCTTAAAATTGTTTTTAGCATTAACTATCAGTGGCCTGGATGAGATAAGAGATGAATTGAATCCCTGTAAGCTTTGTAATATTACTTTTAGAGATTCCGGACGAATGGAACATCATAAAGAATTTGCTATTAGAAATTCCCATCACTTAGCTATACATTTAAATGGTGGAGTATAATATACAATTAAACTAAACATAACTTTTTAATTTTAGTAGATTTTGATAAATCTACTGAACATTTCACTCTAAAAGGCCCTAAAGGCGATGACCGTCTTCATGTCTATAAAAAAGAAGTTGCTGTAAGTGCTCTTCATTATTGTTCCCAATTAGGTTCTCTGCTAGTCGGTTTTAATTTTGGAGCCTTGCAACTGTACAATTTAATGAATTTAGAATTGGTTTATACTTCTCCAGTTTGTGATGAACATATTCCAATCTCACATTTTGCAGTACAGGTCTGTATTAAAAAAATTGAAAATTCCATAAATTGAATTATTTTTAAAGGAACCTGCTGATGACCCACGAGCTGTTTGCTACATTTGGGCTGTATACAGTATGAAAGAAGAATATCCATCGTGTTTACCTTTAGCAGTTATGTATTCTTTGTGTTATCAAAGTAAAGAGTATCATGAAGGATATGGGTGTTTATATCAAGTAATTTATATCAACAAATCATTGAAACTTTCATAATTCTGTCTCAGGATTTCAGTAATGCGTCTATTCTTTATCAAATGGAACTTGGAGTACCTTCAAGTCCTAAAAAATCGTCAAAACAGCGTGGTGGAACTTGTTTGAAAGTGAATTCAATAACTCGAGGTTCTATAAGTAGAGAAGGTCTTCAACACGAATCGAATGAAGATAATATAACTTTATGCACTTTTGCTTGGAAAGTGTGGTTTAGTAATAAGGAAATTATTACTTTTATGTCGATTTTTGATCTCAATCAGTGGTATAAAGAGCAAATGCCAAGTAAGTGACTCCTTAAAAAGCATAAATTTCTTTAATCAAAAGTTCCAAATAATTTTTTTTTTAACTATAAGAAATTAATGTGTTTTTGAAATTATCATGAAACTGAAAATTTTATCGCAGTTACTTCTAAAACAATGTAAATAAAAAATTAGAAATATTTTATATAAATTTGTAGAGAATCTGTTTATTACAATTTATTACGCAAAAACTAGAATATAGAATTGATATTACTTGAAAAAATATTTAATTATTAGTTTTAGTTTTATTTTAGATGGTTTTTGGATCATCGTTGCCGACAAAAATTTTATTGAAACCTAAATAAATTTAAAAAACTCGAATGCTTCATTCTATTTCTGGTTTAAGAAAGATTATTAAATTTTCTTTTTAAAGACATTAATCGCAACTGTCTACAATTTATTATAAAAAAAATTTCAACTTTTTCAGTACTACTACTATGATAACAATTGTAACTACAATGCAGTTTTACGAATTTTGATTCAAGATTCTGGTTGTAGTAGCTGTTATCATGGTAATTTTTATACTATTCCAAAAGTTGAGTATTTTCAAACTTTACGGTTTATATCTTATTTATCAGTTATAGATACTTGAAAGTTGATATTTTTTAATGTTTTAGATGCAAAAGTAGAATAGGGTGTTTTATTTTAATTATTGAAATTATTCAGCTTTTAAAATTCATATCACTGAGTTTTCAACTACAGTGAAATGTCCAAAAATCAGTTATAAAAAAAGTTCATAGATTTGTGGTGTAGTTTTTCCAGCAGACAACTGTATATTTGATGCATATGATGCATAAGGCTGATATCGACAATTTTTGTTTGAAGAAATTTTAAAGTATAAAATATTTTTTTCCACATCGTTGGAAACCTCTGTATAATCCATTCTTTTATTTCTTTTTTTTTTTCAGATATTCCAAAAGATCCTTTTACTTCAACTTACATATTGGAATTGAACTTGAACGAATTTATAGATTCTTCTACTAAAAGCTCATCCCTTATACTCGACGTACATCTCGATAAAAATTCACTAAAACAATACACAGGAGTGCAAAAAAATGAGGAACATTTTTATCCTAATTCTTTCTCATTTGGTAAAATTATCAATTTTTTTAAACATAATTTTGTAAATTTTAATTTTAGACTTGACATGTTTACGTGAAATTGATGTTGTTTTTCTTAAAAAATATGGCGTGCAAAAGGCTTTATTAGCACAGATTCAATCAGCTGGTTCTTTGTGTTTGTTAGAGCCAGCGGAAGTCTATCAAGAAATAATTGGTTTGGGACTTTTACCATTATTTATCGATCCTCCTGTTAACACTCCAATTTCAACGGTGCTTTTAAATCTTGTTTTGTGGTTTATAATTCAATTTTTAATTTTAGACCCAACAACGCGAAATTATTTTAGGAACAGCTCTTGAAAATAATTTAATGAGTTTTTTGTGCAAATGTGCTTCTGATTGGGCAAATGGAAGTTTTCTTTCAATTGGATGTTCGTTGGAAATGTTGATAAGTTGGGCGTTTCAAAGAGCTATTACTCTTAAAATTAACTGTGACAAATTTTGTAAGAAATTCTTCTAACAGTTCTAAATATTTCTGTATTTCGTTTGTAGGTACTTCGCTTTTTGATCACTCGGATGTCCGTTTAGATAATAACACGATAAAGCTCCTGAATAGTTGTACAAGACAGTTAAAAAATTTACATTCTCTTTATGATTTCATCTTTGAAAAATTGGCGAATTTTGTTGCAAATTGCGGTATGCTAGAATTAATCATAATTATTCTAATTGATTTGCTGGGAAAAGCGGTCAATGTTTCAATTGCCAATATACAGAGTTTTCATTTTAATCTATATTTCATAACTTTTTTTTTATTTCAAATAGGACACCTAGTTAAGTTGTATAAATAAATACTAATTAAATTATAATTTAATTCCAGATTTTGTCAAACAGCAGTTCAAGTCGTTAGAAACAGTTTCGATATATTTTGAAGTTCTTCAGTGGCTGTTAAACGTCGGTTTATTGCCTGAATCTTCTTTAACAGCTTACCCCCGATCTGACGATTACGATCGTATTAGTGCTCCATATCCAGCTGAAGTTTTAATAGAATTTTATAATCACCGAAGAACACTTTTGAAACTTTTAAATGAAGGCACGTATACAACTTCTGAAAGTGTTCTATTTATTGATGCTTTCATTGAACAAGAGTGTGGAGGAAAGGCTTTACAGGAGTAAATGATCACTATATTTGGATTTTTTTATAACTTTTATTTTGTTTTAGGCAATGGCAAAACGATGGTGGTAATGGTTTATATCCTCCACCATCCTTACAGTCACTTTTAAGAACTTATTTGATTGATAACGTGGATGTGACAAACAAACATTCAGTTGTTCTTTACGTTTTTCTTGATTTGGCAATGGCTTTAGAACATGATAATTATAAACCAGTCGTTACACATTTGATAAAATTTCCAGCAGTTTTTAAAGTTAGTTCTAGTGTTATCAAAATAACACAGGCGTTCTGGCAATTGGATCATGGGGATTTTAATGTTGGTGATTCAGTTTTTAATATATTATTATGATTTTTTTCCTTTTTAGACGGCAATGGGTTTACTATTAGATCCTTTAGTTTCACCAAAAGATTTAAGTCCATGGCATCATAAAATAGCACTACGATCTTTAGCATTACAAAAACAACACAATTTCGCTTTGCTTTATCTTCAAGTCAGAAAACCTCCTCTTACAGACGATGATGATGTGTTAACTGTTATAAGTTTATACGTTGCTAATAATATGTTAGATGAAGCGTTTTATTTTGAAAAACATTTCACAAATCTCAATCAAAGAGAAAAAAATTTAACTCATTTGTTTAAAGGTAATAAAATCTATATATTTTTTTAAATAATTTTTAATTTTTCAGAATGCAAGAAACATGAAAAATTGAAATCTTTAATTTATCGATCTTTTAATCCAACGGATGAGAAATATTTTCTTGATTATTTATCAAAAAGCAGTGAACCAACTTCAGACGATCTTCTTGTTTACTATCATCTACTTAGATCTCATTTTATTGAAGCTTTTGAAAGTCATGAAAAATCGATGCCTAATCAGATTGAAAATCGAGGGTTACTTGGACAAGAAAATGCTTTTCCAAGAGATAAATTAATTCATAGTTTGAAAAAATTATTACCTGATATTAATCGACAAATTTTGAATGTTTGTTATAAAGAGAGGGATAATGTCTGGCAACAAGGTATAAAATTTTTGCTTTAAGGAATGGAATTTATTTTAAAATTTTAGTGGATCGACCAACTCCTTTATCAGTTTTTGTCCATAATCATAATGAAAATGTCAAGTATAAGTCGACTCTGATTGGAGCTGCTTTAGCAAAAGCTAGACAAACGTTCAATGAAACTTTTAATCGGAAAATTCGAGTGGAGTCTGAAGCTACGCCGTTTTTGCGAACCCCGACTATTGCTTTAAGCTCTAAAAGGTATTTTATTTTCTGAAATTGTCACTAAAATGATTAGAAACTTCCAGTAAAGTAAATCTTTAATGTCTGAAATGTCATTTTTATCATGGAAATTAACAATTATTTTGTTAGAGAATTTCTCATTTCAACTAATTTTAGAAAAAAACGTAATCATGTTTTACCTAATATTATTTAGCTATATTTATTACTAACTTGTTAATAGTACACAAAAATAATCAACGTTATACTATTAAAAAAGGACATGAAATTTTCTTTCACACTTTTCACATAAATTTACGGATTTTTAGCCTCCTACTTTATCAATTTGATTAATGTATTGTTGGTTGCATACAATTATACCAAATTTATTTATACAGAATGAGTTACATATGTGGATGAACCTGAAGATTTGCTAATGCAATCCATTATTCATTTTCCAAAAGTAATTAAGTGGAAAAAACTGTAACTTTTCAACTTGTGTTTTGGTCATCTGTGACATTAGTGACATTACTCAGTGTAGTTTGTCGGTTTAGAAAAAATAATGTTTTCGTTGGCCCTGGTCAGACTGTCAAATTTTTATCAAATTAAATCTTTGATTCGTGTGACATTATAGTTTGATAGTTCGATGTGACATCCAAGTGGCATCAAATCTATGACATCTTCAGTTTGATCATACAATTTGATGGAACTTGATGAAAATTTGATAGTCTGACTAAGGCCTTAAACGTTCAGAAGAATAATTATAAACAAAACTAACAAGTATTCTGATGAGGAGGATGAATTCTATTTCGATCTCTATTCAATGCAGAAGCCGAAAAATTTAACAATTTTGGAGATGTTTTTTAAATTTTGCACACGTCCATCAAATTACATCACAAACAACTTTTTCAATTGAATGTTTTCCAAATTCAGCCTAGAAATGCCAGTTCCAGCCATTCATTGCAAAAAAATTTAAATTTGCTGACAAGCGAACACCGCTTAATTACGTTTGTTGATGTCATTTTCCATCTAATTTAAAGCAAAAACTGTTCTTTATATCAAATTTTAACTAAACCTCATAATAAAAAATTTCTCATATAGAGCCAATTTTAATGGTGACACTGTATATCACATACAGAATGACTTTTTTTCTGTACATGCTATTGTCTTGATATTGTTTTCAATCAATAGGTCTAATAATAGAGCAAGTTCTAACTAAGTTCTATTTTTTAAACTGAAACCCCTAATTTTTGAATTTGCCATTAAATTGTCGTTATAATGCACCTGGGTTTCTTAGGCTTATCTCTCATAGTTTTTGAGTTATGTCAATTTATGTATCAAAATACTTCGTGCATAGACTCATATATTTAATTTATAATTTTAGAACCATTCAAAATAACTTAGCCAAATTTTTTACATTAGATTGTTTAAGCTTCAGAGCATCTTTTGTAACAAAAGCAAAGTCGGAGTTTATATTCCTTCGCAAATTACGATTTTTTGAAAATGGCAATTTACAAATGGCAATAATTCGATTTTTTCAAATGTGACATCCTGTATTTTATTGCATCATTGCATCACATTTTTAAGAGCTTTTGTTGTCTATTTTGCCAAACTATTTCCTTATCGATACTTCCCTGTTTTTGTGAAAATTAATAAAAATGATTGTGTTGTCTATCCCCATTATGATTTTATTTTGCTCAAAGCTTAAGGAATCGAATAGAAAAAAGTTGGCTAAATTATTTTGAATGGTTCTGAAGTTATAAATTCTTCTGTTGGTCTATTTACGAAGCTATTTTGAAACATAAATTCAAAAATCTAACTAAAATTAGGGGTTTCATTTAAAAAAAAAATAAAATTTTGTTGCATAATTTTACTTTGGGACATATAAATAATTTTAGAACGTGCTCTATAATCAGACCTATCGCTTAAAAAAAAAAATCAATACGATAGCATGCATAAAAAAAAAGTTTTGGAGCTCGCACGCACCCCTGGGTCATATATCCATTGACACACTTATTTTTAAATAATCAATTTGTTTAATTTTTAGGTCTTCAAGGGTCACAATAACTCCGCGGCTTATTGACGCTGATTTAGAAATTTCACCACCTCCATCTAAACGTTTAAAACTATCCCCAAGAGTTAACACTTCAATACCATCCTCAATCCCATCAAAATTGGATACCCCATTAGTGCAGAGAAAAACACCAAAACCACACAATAGCTCTGAGGAAAGTAAAACTGCAACCCCACATAGTATTCTTAAAGTAAAAAGCTTAACAAACAATTTGCGTTCAAAAAAAGTCGATAAATTTGAAGATAATTTTAAAGAATTTGGTAAATTGGAGTATACTCCAGTTACTTCTAGAAAGTCAGGGTTAGGTTTATCGCCACGTAAATCATTACTCAAAAGTCCAGGGGTTAGATTTGAAGGTTTAAGAAGTTCATCTTCTGGAAGTTTGAACAATACCACAAGTTCTTTAGAAAAATCATCAACGGATAATCTGCTATTGTCGATGTCAAAAAGTACCACAAGCGAAGATGTTTTTCATTCTCTGGATTCATCGGTTGAGAAAGAGGATAGCAAGAAAATGATAGATGTTAGTGGAGTGAATGAAAAAGAAAATAATGTCATTCAAATAAAAGAAAAAGAAGAAGAGAGTGAAAAAATTGAAAGTAGGGAAGAGTCTAACTCTGTTACAAGCCCGAAATGTAAAAAAAGCTTCAAGAGTAAGTAAATTCTAAATTCTGTAGGCACTTAATGTTTGGAACCAAATTTTTTTTTAATTATTTAGATTTTCTCCACTTACTGGAACTAGAGTAACCTAGATTTTTTAGATACTTAAAAAAAACTTAATTTTTCGAAAATCATTAAATTTTTTTTGGATTTTCCAAACTTTTGAAACTCTTCAGAATACTTGGATTTTTCATATTTTCCAAGTCTTTGAAAGATTGAGATTTTAAGTTTTCTGAAATTCTCTAATTTATTTCACTTTTCAGTTTTTTTAGGTTTTTGATTTAAATTCTTAAAACATTCTGAATATTCTCTATTCTCAAAACTGTTCTGATTATCTACAAACATCTCTTCTTCCTCTAAGTTATAATAAGCTTTTTTTTAGACACTATTACTTAAGAAACCGTCTTTGCTGAATACTAGATAAACATGTTGGTAAAGTTACTTTGTTGGCCGTTACTAATGACAACGTCTAACAATGCAACAGATAATTTATTTCTGGAATTTGATTGACTGTCGCTTTCTAAATTGAATTTAAGATTTCAAGGTTTAGTTAGATTTTTTAACCCTTCTGGAAACTTTAGATTTTGTGCTTTCGGCACATTTTCAATATTTATTAATTTATTTGTATTTTTGTCAGGTACTGGATTTTTTTTTGCTTTATTTTTTTTTCCAACTAGATTCGCTTCGTTGTTTCAATTTTGTCGATTATTCAGACTAGTATTTTTAGCTTTTTGATTTCTTTACAGTTTAGATTTTAGGTTTCTTTGGATTTTTTTTTTATTCTTAAAATTATACGAATTTCATCATTTATTCCAACTTTTTATTCTTTTAAGTCAATTTCCTTATCTAGATTTATATTATGCAATTATTTTGATTCTGATTTCTTAATACTTCTCTAATTTCTCTAACATTTTTAAACTGTGTAGTTAGGTTCTCCGGAAATCTTTTTTAACTGTTTTATAGTAGATAAAATTTGACTCTTTATTTATACCATAAATAACTATTACTGCTTGAAGCTCTGCTTCACTCGATTAGCAATTTCTCATCTTCAACCAACAAAACCGCTCTCTCTGACCTTGACATACAAATAACTATTGTTCATCTGTTTAGCTTCCATTCATGTGTGAGTTTTGAAGAACCAGTATAATTAAACGATGTATGTAGACTCTGATCTCAGAGTCTACTTGTTGATTTCTTATTCTGATGGGGATGTTGTAAAGTGGTACTGAGAGTAAAGGATGCAACCCTACTCCAAACTCCTCTTAGCGACTCATGCGTAGGCCTCAGATTTTATTTTTCTGAGCTCTTTAAATTCTTTAATTCTTTCAATTTGGATTTTTCTCTTACATTCTTTTTGTTACTCCAATTTTGTGGTTTACTCATATTTTGGTTTTGAAAAAAAAAAAACACTTTTTAGTCGCTAGAGAAAAAACTTTTGAGAATTTTTTGGATTTTTGATTTTTAAAGTATCTAAATTTTCTAGAGATTTTTTATTTTTCTTAAATCTTTCAAAATTTAGAGTTCAGGTTTCTTAAGATTCCATAGATTATTTCAAGGTCTATGAATTTTTGGAATTAGGATTTCTGGATTCTTCAGACTTTCTGAATTTTCTACATTTTTAATATTTCTTATATTATTTGAATTTTTGTCATTTAGAATCACTTTGTTTATTTAATTTTTTGGATTACTCAGACTCTGATTTTCTAAAAAATTTCCAAGGAAGCTTAAGAAAATATTAATTTTATCGAATTTTTCAAATTTTCACAGTTCGGATCTTAAGTTTTTTTGGATTTTTTTAATTTAGATTCTTTAAATTATTTGGATTTTTATTATTTATTGGAACCTTTTTTCTAGAAGTTAATTTTTTAAGTTTGGCAATTTGCATTCTTTCCGGCGCCCAAAGACGACAATTCGGCACTATTCGATTTTATTTTTACAAGGTTTCTGCCAAAGTTAGATAAAACACAAATAAGTGGGTACAAGGTATTCTCTTTTAAATATGATTTTCGCTCACGATCGAATCATTAGTGTTCACTTTCCCGTTTTTCTACCAATCTTATAAATAAAATGGACTTATAGTTCTCCAAAAGAAAATACATTTTATTACATTGCTATTGTAAAACAAGTTTAATATTTACAATGAGCATTTATTTGGGATCATAAATTTTTTAATTAAGACGGTCTTAGTAAAAGCGATTGTTTGTATACAAACATCTGTTAGTTTACGTAAATTAGGAGATTTTTTGCAATTTAGAATTTTTTGTTAGTAAACCAGCAATTTTCAAAGTCAAAAACTTTATAAGTGCACTAAAATGTATTTTTTTGGGTCCACTATAACTTTAAACGATAATTAGTTGAATCTTCAAGATCCCTTAAACTTTCTGGATTTTTTTTACATTCTTAATATTCTGTGAATCATTTGGATTTTTGTTATTCATTTGAATCTTTTTTTCATCCACTTTCTTTTTCGTCTAAGTTCTCTAAGTTCGTTAAATATAATTCTCTTCATTCTTTTAATTTTTTTGATAATTATTGAAATAAGTCTTGAAATCTTTCAGATTTTCTAGACATTCGAGAAAATATTAATATTTATGGGCTTTTTAAATTCTTCAGCTTTTGTGAAATACAGGGCGATTTACAAGGAATAAATCAAATAATATCACATTTTATGTTTTAAATTATTTCACACTTTTTGAGTTTCTTAGTTTCAACTTTTCTTTAGTTTCTGTTTATTCTGCACAGTCTTTTGAATTTTTGGATTTTTTTTAGTTCTATATGTTAAAATTTTAAGTTATATGGATTTTTCTTTTTCGCAGTGAATGTTTATTCTTCTTAAGCTATTTTTTTAATCTAGATTTATTCCATTATGTAAAGCTTCGGAGTTTTTTGGCTTATTTAGAATCTGATTTCTCAAATTTAGGTTTTCTAAGCAGGAAATTGATGGAAATTTAGAAGTTCAACAAGAAGTGGAACTTCCACATGTAAATGAAGTAGTAAAAGCTCAGGTTGAAGAGCAAATAAATAAAGAAGAGCAAAACTATGAAGAGGATTTCCAACATGAAGGAAGAAGATTGGAAGAGCATGCAATTGAGGGAATTGAAGTTCAGGATAAAGATGAAGAAGTTAAAGTGGAGAAAATCTAGATTTATTCCATTATGTAAAGCTTCAGAGTTTTTTGGCTTATTTAGAATCTGATTTCTCAAATTTAGGTTTTCTAAACGCTAAAAAAATATTAGGTTTTGTGAATCTGTTTTTTTAAATTTTAGATTATTATTTTTAAGTTTGAGAATCTTTACATTTTCAAATTTCTTTTAGGGCAATTGCCGCCTGTCCGGTCAAGTCCAAGATTATCGAAAAAAGAGAATTCATTCGCTGAAAATCTTCTAAAATTAGAGGAGTCAAAATCTAAAACACCAAGCAAAAATCTAGATCCACCTTCAGTTAGTATAAATAAAGAAGATTCAACTGTATCACCACCTTCAGTACCAAAATTACGAGCACGAAAATCTCTATGTAGGAAAGTTTTAGAGACAAATGCTATTAACAAAGTGTTACATACACCAATTGAATTATCAGGATCAAGAAGATCTGAACATAATGAAATGACTATTACGAACGTGGAAGAACAAGAAGAGAAAATTGTTTTGGAAACAAAAATAGAATATGAAAATGAAGAAACAAATCGCAGATCGAGTTTAATCAAGAAACATAATTCTACAATGAGTATTGTTTTGTCAGATTCGGAATTTGATTTTAGCTTTGATTTTGATAAATATAAAAAAATGTCAGTGTCAGACTCATTGCGCCAATATTTAAGCAAAAAAACAAAATCTAAGAATAAGGAAACTAAAGACGAATGTGTTGATTTGCCTCTAGATCAAAGTGAAATTCTCGACGAATCTGTTGATAAAAATTCTTCATCTCTAATAAATGAGAATTCTGATTTATCCGAATCCGAGAAACAATGTTCAAATATTGAATCAGATAGTACCCAAAACAAAGAAGTGGAAGTTGATGTTGAGAAAAAGAATGAAGATAAGAACAAAACTGAATTAGTTTATGCCACATTAACGAACACAAAATTGCCAGAAGTAGAAAATGATGATAGAAATTTAATTTATGATAATTCATCTCGCAAAAATAAAAAGAATAAAGATGGAAATTTTTATAGTGAATCATCAAGTAAAAGAAATATCGATCCAGAAATGAATGTTTTTGAAATTTCTGATGATCTTAGTTACAATGATGGATTAATAATTGAAAAAGAGATGAATACTCTTGAAGAAAAAGATTTATGCTATGGACAACAAAACACTTTGGAAAATGTAATAGAAGAAAACATGGGTACGTCAGGTTCGTCAAACGTAGATTTGGAAAAGAATGTTTTTAATGTTAGTTACGAAGAATCTAACGATGCTGATAACAAAGAAGAAGAAAATCGAAAGAAAGATTTAGAAAATAAAGATACTGATGTTATTGAAATTGGTAGTTCTAGTGAAGAAGAAGAAAACAATCGAAATTCGAAAGAAAGCGATGATGGAAATGATGAAATAAGAAGAATTTATGATAGTGAAGATTATTCTTCAGATGAATGCAGTGAAAGATCGTATACTGATGTTAGTGACGATAGTGATGACGTTAAATATAATGAAACTTCAGTTGGATATGGACTGTTCCATGGAGATATAATCACAGAAGAAGATGATGATGAAGAAGTTAAAGAAATGGAAAGTAACGAGAAGAAGCAGGAAATTGATGGAAATTTAGAAGTTCAACAAGAAGTGGAACTTCCACATGTAAATGAAGTAGTAAAAGCTCAGGTTGAAGAGCAAATAAATAAAGAAGAGCAAAGCTATGAAGAGGATTTCCAACATGAAGGAAGAAGATTGGAAGAGCATGCAATTGAGGGAATTGAAGTTCAGGATAAAGATGAAGAAGTTAAAGTGGAGAAAATAGCTGAAGTGGATGGTAAAGAAACAGAATTCCAGAAAAATTTTGAGGAAGAAGTACACAAAGATGCTGATCTGGCAATCCAGACTGAAGTTGAAGAATTTGAAGAACAGAAAAATTCTGAAGTTGACGTGCAGACTGAAGAGCAAAAAACCGAAGATGGAAAATATGAAAGTTTTGTTCAAGAAATAAATAAACAACAAATATCTGATAATGAAGAAAATTCGATAGAAATAGATTCGCTGAATTATTCTGATTACGAAGAAAAAACTGGAGAAAAATGTCAAATAAAAAATGAGGAAAGATCGAGTGTTCCATCACGATGTACTTTAGACTTCACTGCTGTGACTAAATTATCTACCACGATTGGAGAGCAAGACTTTTTGGAACAGCTTACAGGAACACCAATCAGAAAAGACTCAATTTCAGTTTCGAGTAGAAGTAGAGGCCGCAGAGCCCGAAGTACCCCAAAAGAACAACCTAAACTCGATGGGTTTGAAACATCATCAGTTTATACATTAAGGTCTCGGAAAAATAGTACTGAAGAAACAAATAATACGAGTCGAAGAAAGCGTAGTTCGAGCGTTGATGAAACAAAATCACTAAGTGAAGAAGAAATGAATAGAATAAAGAATCAAAAATTAGTAGTAGAGTTGCCCAAAATTCCAGAAGAAATAGTAAATGATAAATCTAGTGGTTTGGAAGTATATTCGATGAATCGACGTGTAACTAGGCAACAGGCGAATTTATTGAAAAATATGGAAACTTTAAATCAAGATTTGAAACATATTGATCCTTCTCTTTTATCAGAAGTGACATCTGTTGATGAGAAACGCGAATTGTCTTCTCTAACAACTAGTGGTACAAACTCTCCAGTTAAAAGAACCTTAAGATCAGCGTCGCAAGCTTCTAATTCTTCGTATAGATCAAAGAGTAAGTCACCTACTAGAAGTGTTGGAAGTTCATCAAAGAAGAAATCATCAGCAAAGACAAAAAATGTTGAAAAAGTAAAAGAAACAACGATTAGAGTTACGAGGAGTCGGACGAGATCTGTATCTTCTGGTGATTCCGAAAACTCAAGTAAGTGTTTTTTTGTTCGTTTTTGTTATAGGAACGTCGAAAAAAGAATTTGGATTTTTTTGACATTGGGATAATTTAAGGCTGCCTTTCATTAGAAAATTCCATCAATTGGTAAAAATATTTCTTTGATTAAAAAACGTTCAAAAAAAATTTTTTATAGTGCCTTTTTTTTCTTGCGGTGCTACGAGAAATAAATTTATCCTTAAAAATGTGAATTTTTTTTTAACGTTAGTAAAAGTCGTAATCACACGAAGGAATTTTTTGTTCCGTTTTCTTCATTTAGGACTACTCAAATTATTTAATTAAATTATTTGAGAGTAACGTTAATTTAACACTGGATTTTTTCAAAGCCGAAATGCATTTTTTTTTTTTTCATTTGTAGGTCTGTCAGAGAAGGTACTCCCAGCAAAGCGCAGGCGAAGAGTAGCTTCTCATACACCTCTTCCGCAAATCCGTGAAGAACCTTCTGAAAAATCAATTGTTCCCAAAAAAAGGACGCGAAAGAATAGTTCGCAAATATAGTAAGTTTATACTTATTGTTTTATATTTTATAATTTTGTTTCAATAATAAAAGTTATTTTTCTTTTTACATTTGTGTCAATAGTATTCCCTTGTTTCCATTCTATTTAATATTTACTTTCTTTGATTACTTTGTCATACATAGATTGGATTTAATAATTGATTTGGTTAATTCCCCATCGAAAAGTGATCAAAATACATTACTCTCATGACTGCCTATATTTTATTTTTGCGCAATATTTTGGCAAAAAGTTACACTTCTAAACTTTTTTTTATCATTCTTTAACGTTTATTATTTTAGTTATAGTTATTAACGTCATTAGGCAAAAAATAACAAACGTTAAGTTGCTGTAAGCGTCGGCTGTCGAGTTGATTTATAATCATCCGAGTCGGTTATTTATATATCGGCCGAGTAACGTTTAAAATTTTTCGTAATCCAATTCAAAAATTCTTTTTTTGGCTTTGAAAGAAATCTCGTTGGCCAGTCGTCATGGAATTTTTTTTAAACAATGTGTGACGTGCTCTATTAAAGGCCGGTGGCCGTTAAGCATCTGTTCAAGATGACTTTTCAATTGTCAAATGAGACTTGCTAAGTTGATATAAAATGTTAGATTCACGAAAACATCCTTGTGTGCAAGTGTTTATTTTTATGATTTCCAAAGTGCAAAGAGATGATTACCAACTTCAAGCCTTTATGACTATTAAGCATCCTTGAATGAGTTTTTTTAATTTTAATGTACATTTTCTCGTGAATGACTTTATGACAAAACTGACGTTAATATTTTGCGGTTAGTTCAAAAGTTGAATCCTCTGTAAGGAATTTCGTCGTAAACATCTTAAATGGTTTAAGGTCGTGTAAAAAATAGTATACGTAACTCGTTGGAAAGTATCTATCTGTGCTCGTTCGTTTTTCTTACTCGGCCTCGTTCGCCAAATTCACTCGCACGATATCCTTTACTTTCTATGCTTGTTTGTTATGTATGTATGTATTTTTATTCACAGTCACAGTAATATGTCGATTCCTAGCTGTTTGGAGGTTGGGAAATACGACATTTCTAACCAAGATGACAACCTCTTGGTTGGGAAATGACAGGAATTACTTCCATCTCTTGGTTGGGAAGTGACGTCTGTAATGACATCTAAGCAAAACGACATAAATTTTTCTTTCAAATTCAAATTATCTGTTGACAGGTTGGCTCGCAGATTGATTTATGCTGTGATCATATTGTAATTATTGTGATTCTGTTAAAATGCAAACATTAATAATTTCTTCTGAAGCAGAATAATATTCAGAATTCTATAATGGGAATCTCATTATATCGTCGGGCTCTATCTAACCTCGAGGCTTCGCTTCTCGATTATATAACTTGAGCCCTCGGTGTAATGAAGGGTTTCCGGATGTAATATACTATTAACTGCTGGTTATATAACATACTTGTTTTCACTTCAAAAGATTAACAAATTCCATCTTTTAATCATAATGCGCTTTAATCACTTTGCCTAAGACGTCTAGTAAACAAATAGCACGGTATGGGTCGATCCTTGTCTCCACCCTTCAATAGTATTACAACCTTTTGCATTTTCCAGGATTTTAGAAATTCTCCCCTGACTAAATAATCGTTGAACAAGTCAAAAATATACAAGTCCAGGATCTCCCACATATTCAAAACCATTTCTAGGGTGGTTCCGTTTATTCCAGGCGATTTTTTCAACCTCATCTTAGTCAAACTGCTAAGTACGTTCTCTCTATTTATTTCGTTTCCGCAAAATTCTTCTTTTTGAGCTTCAATTATTCCCTTTCTCAATTCGTCTCCTGGAAAAAGTTGGTTTAGAAGCACCTCCATAGTGTCCCCCGACGTGCTTGTTACAGACTCATTAGTTCTCAACCCTGTCAGTTTTGCAGTTTTAGTTCCGGTTTTACAGAATTTATAGACCTCACTCAATGGGTCCGTATACTCACATTTTTAACCATCTCTTTTCATTTTTCAAATTTTTTCTGTTTGATTCGCTTTTTATAGTAGGCAAGGTATTTTCTGAATTAATGTTCAGCAGTTTGAAAATCTTTTCCTTCAATTTTCTTTCGCTCTTTTTGGTATATTTTCAGGAAATTTGAAAAAGTGTCTTTTTATAGGAGTCTTGAATTGAATAATGAAAAAATTCCAACCCAGATAACTCCATTTTTTTAAATTTAACGCTAAACTTTTTGTTGTACCATCTCAGTGCTCAAAATTACGTTTTGATTGGTGTAAGGATGTACTCACTTACTGACAACAGTTTCTGAAAAAAAATTGTTTTTTGAAATTTGTAAAGAAACTACATGATCACATTAGCCTTGGTGACCACTAACTATTGTTATTCATCACAGTTGCACCAAAAGAAGAGTATAATTCAAGCTTGGATTCTATTTTTCATAAGATAACATCAAGACAAATCAAAACTATGCACAATAATGAAAAATCTTAGAGATTCAAGTTTTTCCATCTTCAAAAATTAATTTCTAACCATTGACTTCTGCTATGATTGCACAAATGCAAATTGCAAAAATCTGTTTATTGATAATTTTGAGATACCAAATGTTTTGCTGATATTTAAACGTCGGGATTTGTGTTTTTTTTAAACTTGATATACCTCAAAAGAGTATTTTCTTCTATTACTACAAATCTATTTCAGCCCTTATTCAAAAATGGTTACTAGATAGCTGATTTTGTTATTGGTTTTTTTACAAAAATGTCTTATGGAAGTTTTTCATTTGAGAAAACTTTCACATAAATTCATATCAGAAAAAAAATTTGTTCAAATTTTCAAAAAACATTTATCATATTTACTAATTATTTTTTACTTGAAGTCTAATACTTTTTTTTTTTTCAAATACTGTTGGCAGTGAGTGTGTACAACCTGATATCAAACGAAAGGTAATTTTATGTTCTATTTGAAAATACATTAAAAACTATAGCGTTCCATTAAACAATATGAAGTTATTAAGATTTGAACTTCCTCATGTTTGAGACTCCAATCAAAAGAGAGTTAGGAATTCTGTTCTGAATTTATGCAATAATACACAGAGCAATCGTTCATATTAACACAAAGCAAAATTCAAATTATTTAACAAATCCGTTTGATTTTATGTCAAATTTAAACTAAATGTCACTGATTTCTATCCAGTTTTATTTTTATATCACGTCGGCCGACATATATGAAAAAAATATTAGAAAATTGGTATTCAGTGTCCCAACTCTCCAATATAGTAACTCTAGACTTCAGTGGAAAAGCTATGACAAGCCCGAACGTCACACTGACATTTCACCATTTTATTAAATTAGTTATTTTATTAGTGTAGATTGCTTTTAATATGTGCATTCTTTGTTTACGACTATTGATAGCCATTGCATTGGGCATTTTATAATAACAGCAGAATTTTTTTTTTTTGAAAATTGGAAATAACTTTCAGAATATTAAAAATTTACTTACAGTTTTATACTGGATCATTGCATTCACTGAATAGTAGTACATACATGACAATATGAGCTGGTGTCTATTCTTTATTCAAAAGACTTCATTACATTCTACACTTTTAGTTTCTGATGAGTATGTATCACCAGATTTTTTTTCACATATTTTCATTGTTTTCTTTTGTATTATCTAAGGATCAAATATTGCTCCGTACTTTTGAATCACCCTATATATGTTGTAAATAGTCTAGAACATAGATCAGAAGTTGGATTTGTAAAAGTTCGTATTAGTATAAAGAAAACTGAGAAAGCTTTTCGAGCAGCTTTGGAATATTGTGCACTCCAATTTAATTTATTGTCTACTAAAACCCTTAAATTATTTTGAAGTAACTTCTTCAAACTCCTAATCCATTACATCATAATTTTTTTTTAACTTTTTGTTTAACAAAATGAACGATTGTAATTTTGTAGACCAATTTGCGACTACGTTAAAAGCGTTTTGGATTTTTGCTTCAGCAGGACAACCAAAAATTTTTATATCATCTGTATAGGCTAAGTGAGGATACTCTAAGGTCAGTAATACTTCGGATGTATAAATAACGAAGACCATAGGTCCTAGCACCAAGCCTTGTGTCACGCCGCTTACTACCGGCAGCTCCGATTAACAAGAATCACCAACTCGAACAGCCAAAATACGATTTAACAAAAACAATTAAGAAGTTTTCCAGTGATTCCAAAATTTGACAATTTAAAAAGTAACAAGTTATGAGGCACTTTTTCAAAAATCTTACTGAAGTCCAGATAAACGTTGATAAGATTTGTCCAATATTTTTACAGGAAGTTAGCAAATTAGTTATTGTAGTGAGACTAGGTATAAAGCCGCGCTGGGTCACTGGTCTGTAGTTTGTGGTATCACATTTATCACCTTGGCGTTACAACGACTTGCAATCCATTGTTTAGGAAGTTTTTCTGTCGCCAGTCATCTATCGTAGATTGTGAGCACAGGATTAAGCAGACTTTCGGCACAATATTTGAGAGTCTTAGGAGTAACGTTATCAGGACCAGGTGAGCAGTTCCCGGAAAGCTTTTGTATTTCTTGCTACACCATATCTGAAGACAATTAAGCATTTGATAAGGTGTCGTAATTATCAACAAAACTTTTTATTTTGGAAAGCTGGAAGTTAGAGAAATTAGTAACATTTGATGAAAAAAATTCTGAAAAAAATTTTGCTGTTTCAAAGTTGCTGGTAGAATAAGATCCAAAAGAGTTGAAACCTTAGGTATCGAAACACTCGTTGCTAAATGTTTTCGTGCACAACCGTAAAACAAGATTATTTTTCAATTTAGATTTCGCATAGTTACTTTCCCTTTGAAGTTTAGAAATCTTGAATTACTTCTAAAGTGGTTTTTTTGTGTTTGACTTTTGTTACTAAATTGCCCGTAATCCATGGTTTTTCAGAAAATTGTTTCAAAGAATACTTAGTTGTGTGCTGTTCCAAACATTGATTATAGCTGAAACAAAAACATCATATTCTATATCTATAGACCCGGTATTATGGAAAGCATTCCAATAAATATTAACTTTTTCATATGTTTTAATTTCAATATTATGTTTAGAATATGACATTATCTGGGTAAAGACATTAATAGCACAGTGATCAGATTTACCTACTGGATTGCCTTCTTTTAGATTTGATATCCAATGGGGATCATTTACTAGCGCTAGATCAAGAACTAATTGGTTCTTTTATCCACTGAGTGATATTGTTTTTCACAAATATGTCAGTAAACACTTGTTCAATATTGTTGGCCACTGTAAAAGTGACAGACTTGTAGGAAATTTGTATGGCAATTGTATCGTAAGCAAGGATGAATAATAACTGCGTTATTAAAAAAAATATATTATTATGTAAATGCAAACTCTTCCGCCAGTCTTAGTATTGCAATCTTTACGAAATAAAATTTAGTCTCTGATTGTTATATTAGAGTTAGAGCAAGTAGAATCTAACCACGTTTCTGTCGAAGCTATGACATCTGGATTGGAAGCTTGAATTTCAAGAAGTAAGACTTTGAATTTTGAAAAGATAGCAGCTATACAGGGTGTCTCACGAGGATAGGCGTCTATCCATAACTTAACAAATAGTAATATCACATAATTGAAAATTTGGCAGCAAAGTTTTTTCAAGATACTCTATCTCTCTAAAATATTTTCAAAGATTGGCATTTACCGTTATACCGGAAGTAGACTACAACTTCCTTATTTTAAATGGAACTCCCTATATTTTTTCACATTTTTGAATTCTACCAAAATTCTTAGGTCACTTTTATAGCGAGATTGGTTTTTCAAAAGTCAAATATTTTAAAGATATCTGCAATTTTATTATAAAAATGGCGGATGCAGGGTTAAAGATGATCAATAATTATGGCTAAACGACTATCAGTTTTATAATGGTTCTTTGGTACTTTATAATAATATAAGTCCTCAGAAAGTAAATCCAGGTAAAAAATTGGACCAATCTCTTACAGTATGTCAAAAAATACATTTGAAAACTGACATGAAAATATTGTCAAAACTCAAGATTTTTAAATGGAGGCATATTTATGTTTCTATATTTTGTTTTAGGTTTAAAGATAGACATTTTTGTATGAGGTTTTGTATACCCAAACTTCATAATTTTTTAATTATTCAAGAAAAACTGTTTTCTACCTAGGAAATTGTCATGTCATTTTATGTGGATTTATTTCTTAGCCCAGTTAGCTTCAAAGGGTAGTCAAAAATGCCGGAGCACGTTGATTAATGTATTAAAATTTATCTATACTATACTCAAGATGTCTATAAGATATGGTGTAATAACTTGCTACCATTTTGTTTTTATTTTTGGGCGGAAGTCAGGAAATTCTTTTAAAATATTCTAGATGACGCTAGAATAGGCGAGGGACAGTCCAGACTAATGTTATTCCTTGACAGGTTTCAAAATTAAAATTTTAAATTATTTTGAATTGCTCTTTCAGTGCAATTTAGAACAAATGAAGTCGAGAGTTATTTGCGGATAAACTAAACACCCACCATTACATTTTTTAAATTTCCTCAGTAAAAGTATGTCTTTTTTGATTGAAATATACAGTTCTTCATTATTTTTTAACAACTTACATTACAGAACGAAAGCAGAGTCAAAAAATAGAGTTATGCCATTAGAATTTCTTTGGGAAAAAAGAATGTCGTACGCAAATTTTATTTTGGTAAGAAATTTATTTATGAGGGGTTCCTCCTGCAAAGCCAACCTTGGAACTAAACGCAGTTTTCACACTTAGTTCAAGCTTGGCTGTTTTACAAAATATTCCTCAACCTGAAAAAATCATCAGCTACACAAAAAAAATGTTCAAGGTACAGCCTTTAGTGTTAAATTATTGAAAATCATCTTTATATTAACTAATACACTATTTTCATGAGTTTTCAATTTTATTGTTTGCTAATTTCGCAAACAACTGTATATCAATTACAATTTGACTGTATCGAAGATATGTTGTATCCAAAATATCCAAAAATGTTTTATCTATATTGAACAATCTGCATTAAATAGCTGAGACATAGAACAGATTTAATTCAGGCAACTATATATTACACAACAAATTATTCCACGATATGTTGGCATTTCCAAGAAGATTTGAGAGTACCCAAACTTGAGGACAGACTTGGAGGTATTAAGTTTCCTTTAGAGAATCAATGAATTGATATTTTGCTGTTTTTTTTTGATTTGCCACTTTCTGGTGTCGAAATCAATTTCTTGTTCTTCTTTTCAACAGAAGTAACTGCAGCTGCAGCTTTAGTGGATGTAATAAATGAAGCACGTTTAAATGAACCAGAAGCTCCTTTACCTTTTGTTTGAACTAATAAACCAGAAGCAACAGCGCTTTTCAAATATTTCTTTATGAATGGTGCCACTTTTTCAGCATCATCTTTATAATTGGCTGCAACAAACTTCTTGAAGGCTTGAAGCGAAAAACCTCCTATTTCTTTTAAACCCTTAATTGCGTTTGTTACCATTTCAGATGTTGGTGGATGAGATGGTTTACTTCTGGGATTCTTTGCTTTCTTTTCTTTAGCTTTTGAATGTACTTGCTGATTTGAAGTGACAGTTGACGTTGTCGCAACTGTAGTTGTTGACGTTTGTTGTTCTTCTAGGTCGGCCATGACTTTATTTTCGCTTTTCTTATCAATTGACCTAGAAATAATAAAAATTATAAAATTGTCGTATTCTTCTTTCTTCTTAACAAATGAAGAACATTAAAATGCTAAGAGAGTAATATCTTTATTCAATTATAATTCTAATTACAACACATGCTCTTAGTCTAATATCATCCAAGAAAGAATGATTAAAAGACAACATATTTACATCTCAAAATTAATAACAGCACCTAGTTTTGGCAACTCTATCTATTTACCCAATTCTACAATTAAAATAACAATGTCATTCTCAGAAAATTTAACGTAAACTAAAGTTTTCTGTCTAAAGGAAAATTCTGGGAAACCCTGTAATAGTCAGGTGTAGTGATCTAATTTTTTTGTGTAGTGAAGTTTAATAATCCAACAATAATGGAAATAAAACAATTTCAGCAGTAATAAGAAAAATATTGATATGCAAAAATCAGAATTTTGGAAAATTTTATAAAAACTGGTTTTTAAATTTTCTTTTGAATTTAAAATTTACATTTTCGTAATTTGCTTAGCATGATGACGATGATGATGATGATGAATCGATTATAATACATTTGAATTTGTTCTTTGATCAATTTAGTTTTTGTTAGTTCATGTTGAACTTTGATTGGGGTTCGCTTCGGTAAAGCGGTAATTAATCTTAATATTTTATTTTGAAAAACTTGTAATTTAGAATAATTTTGATTTGATGTTTGATGCCAAATTGGACAGCCAAAAAGAAGAATAGATTTTATGTATGCATTATAAAGGAGAATTTTTAATGATTTATCTAAAAGGTTTTTCAATAAAGGGAGCAACTTGATAAAAATGGGTTGGACTTTTGAAATGGTGATGTTGACATGAAGATTAAAAGATATGTTTTTGTCGAGATGAATATCTGAATATTTGATGGAGTCTTGGGGGTGAATGATATGATTGTTGATGGTTGTATTTGTTAGTTCTGATTTTTTATTTGAAAAATAAATTAAGTTGTTTTTTTCAGCGTTAATTTTCAATTTCCACTGATTGAAAAATGTTTCTAAATGATACACGTAATTTTGGATTTTTCTGTCTGAATTTTTTCTTCTCCACAATCTGGCTAAGATAGCTGTGTCATCAGCAAAGAGAGCAAGACAAAGATTAAAGACTGAAGGTTTAGGAATGTCGTTGATGAACAGATTGAAGAGAGTTGGAGAAAGGATAGCTCCCTTGTAAAAGTTTTCTCTTAAAGAAATGAATGTATAATTTCGATTAAATAGTGGGGAGTTTTATATTTTAGTAGTTTTATCAGGAAGCCCTGGTGCCAGATCGTGTCATAAGCCTTTTCGATGTCTAATGTCAAAAGAATTGAAATTTTATTTAAATTTTTATTAATTTTGATTTCATTTACTATACGCATTACTTGAAGGTTGGAATTTAGAAATTTTTGAAAGCCAAATTGTTCTTTTACCACTATATTGTCAGCTAGAAATTTTGAGAGCCTCGATAATATAAGTTTTGCAAAAATTTTCGAAATAACAGGTAAAAGGCTGATTGGCCGATAATTACGAGGATTTGCTGGATTTTTATAATTCTTGGGAATTGGTTTAATTATTGCATTTTTCCATACTTTTGGGAAATATTAATTAATGAAACATGTTTTAATTATTTTATGAAAAAATTTCTATATATTACTTGGCAAGTATTTTAGTACACAAAAATTGAGTATATCATCTCCAAAAGAATGTTTATTTTTCAAGTTTTCCAGGCTCTCTTTTATTTCATCAAATGTTGGAATTTTTCCTAATGGAGTTTCCACTGTCAAAGGGTCTCCCATATCTTGATTATTAAAATGCAATCACTAAATTTTTTTTCTTTTTCTTTGTCCCAAAATACGGTTCCTGGTTTTAATTAAATGTTTAATATGGAAAGGAAGATAGGAAGAATGAGAATTAGTAGTTTTGAAAGAAGTAGAAAGTTTTAAAGATTCACTGATGACAGATAAGAGAAGTTTGAGATTATTTTCTATTTTATCAGTAGTTGATAAATGTAAATTTTCAATGTTCAAATTTTCATGATTACTCAAAAGATATTTAAATTTTAACCAGTCTATTGTTTGGAATCGTCTGCAATTGTGATTTAAATTTAGGTGAGATGAATTAATGGATATGAGAATGGGATGATAATTGGAATTTAATGCATTTTTACTTAATGGAGTAGTTACTGATAAATTTTGAATAATACCAATGTCAATAACTGATGAATTTAATTTTGGATTGTAGGGAAAATGAGTGAAATCGTTTAAGGGAAAAATTAGATGAAATGAAGGAGAGTTATCTATAAAACGTTGTAATTTTGAACCATTGTTGTTGTTATATAAACAGTGCCACGATAGATGTTTACTGTTTAGATCGCCACATAAAAAAAAATATTGGAATTTCCCTTATTGAGTAATTTTGCCAAAAAGTCTAGATCTAAAGGTGATGAAGGTGAACTGTAAAAATTTATAATTTTGATTGAAGTAAATTAAACGGAATCGATGATTATATGTATGAGATCAGACCACGACTTCCGTCTTTGGCCGGTACAAACACTGATTTGAAATTTTGAAGAATTGTTGGAGATATTTTTAACAAAGATTCTTGAATTAATATTATATCCCTATCTGTTTCAAAAATAAGTTTTTCTAATTCATTTGTTTTCTTGTGAATGCCATTTGCATTCCATGATAATATTTTTATTTATATCCACTGATACTTTTCAGATATTTGTTGAATGATGAGGATTTTTTCTATTGGATCGGAAACATTAACCAGACTAGCTTTTAATTCTCTCACAATTTTAATTAAACTTTCTAAATTGCATAATTTATTTAATTCTTTAATTTCACTTAAAGCAACTGTGAAATTGTTTTTATTTACATTATTATTGATTGGTGTAGGTTATTGTGTAGCTGTTTGTGTAGCGGGTTTAAAGTGTTGCGAGTATGAGATTGTCAGGTTGTTTTTTTTTTATTGTATTTTGAAATGTCTGTGACATTTTGTGTCGGCGTTGATGATGTCTTACCTTGCCTTATACTTAGTCTTTCCAGATAGTCCAAGTAAAGTGGGCACTGGCGATAACTCGCGACATGATTCCTTCCGCAGTTGGCGCACTTGGGATGGTCAATTCGGGCATATGGGCAGTGTTCCGTGATATGGTTTTCGGCATATTTTACACACCGTGGATTTTGGCTGCAATTCGAAGAACCATGCCTAAACTGCTGGCATCGATGGCATTGGCTAATGTTGTTCTTCTTGAAGTACTTTTCATTCTTGATCTTCATGTGATCTATAGATTTTATTGATTATTCCAAATTGAATCCAAATTTTTGGTTGAAATTAAGAATGAAGAACTTGATTTTTGCTTTAAAGATTTTAATTTGATCACTGATGTATATTCTATTTGATTTTCTTCCAATGCTTCTTTCATGTCTTTGATTTCAATGAAAGGAGCTACTTTCAACACAATCTTCCTCATTCGATCCTCTTTGGCTGTAAATGTGAAAAATTCTACTTCATTCTTCTTAAGGTCTTCGATTATTAATTTTGAATCCTGTTTATTTTCAACATAAATTTTTGTTTCTGTTCTTCCATAAAAAACGCGAAACGGTTGCTGCTTCATTATCATTTTCAAACTTGTGTGAAATGACTTGGGCGATCTTATTTTTGACGTCACAACTATTAGTGGTGGTTTTTTCATTTTTAACTCTTGAGGCACTTCTGATTTTTTTATATCGTCTTCTTTCATATTGGTCAAAATTCCGTATTTATTTGTTGTTGGAATTCTTATTTCCATCAGTTCCGAAGCGTTTTCTGTTACTTCCATTGCAGCTTTTTCTTCTGGCTTAAACTTCAACACACAGTCAATTACGTCTTCATGCATATTGAAGCTCACTAGCCGCTTTCGGATTCCGTAGGGCGGTCGCAACTTTTTTATATATTTTTAGTTCTTTTGCTATTGTTCTTTGACTATTTCAACAATCAACACAAACACAAGAATAACCTTCAACTTCAAAAAACAATAAATAATGTCGCGAAACACAATTCTACAACTCAAAAACTACTATCAAGACAATCTTTCAAAATTTTTATAAATTAATTAAATCAAACATCGTCCTGAACCGAAAACTAGAGCTCATGGATTAAAAATACAATTCAAAATAAAAAATCAAAAATTAAATTAAATTTAGATTAAAATAGTCAGTATCAATATTATTCTTGAATTTTTTTGATAATTTATAAACACGAAAAAAATTCAAAAAATTGTTAAACTGCTATGATAAAATTCTGTATATAGATAATGACATTTTTTAATGATTTAACAGTAAATTGAAGATAAATAACAACAAGAATAAAAAGCGCGTCTTGTGTCATGGAACTACCACCATAACTATGAGTGGTTCAAAGCCCGTCAACATCAATTTTTTTCTTAATTTCTTATAAACAAAAAAATAAAATCTGTATTTTTTAATTTACATTTATTACAATATTGTATATTAACAACATATTTGATATTTGTCATAAATTCAGCTTAGTTAGCTTAGTTGGTCGTCAAGGCCTACCCTTATCCTTATCAGATATCTACTTCAAATGCATAATTGCAAAAAAACTAACTGAATAACTAACATTTTAGTTTATAAATTGAGCTCGTGCGCAATATTATTTATCTGGCTTGTAAAATGCTAAATTTTACATGCAACGGCCATACCACGTTGATAAGCACCGGTTCTCTTCCGATCACCAGTCTGCTTCCGGCACTCGACGAGTTCGGACGTGCTAGCGATCTGCGCTGAGACATTTGCAAATAACCAATTTTTGATTTCTAATTATCTTAGTTTTTTCTTTTAATTTGTGTTGTAATTGTTGATAGTGAGAGTGAAAATAGACTCAAATTTATTGAAAGAGAGGCTTTCAGCCTCCGCCTCTCTTGTCAAGATGAAAAAGAAAAGCGTTTCTTCAACGCAGTCTCCATCTAAAAGATCGCGTACCAGCCAACTTAGAAACAAATTCGAACCGCTTCTCACGCTAGAAGACACTGACACTAGCGATGAAGAACCAGAAAGTATGGAAACACAAATACCTGACGTTAAATCGGCTGAAAAAACCCCGCCAATAATTCTGCATGGCATTTATGAGTACCAAAAATTGATTAATCTTGGCAAAGAAGCCACTAATGAAGGTATTAATCTTCGATACACCAAGCAAAATACAATCATCTTTACTAAAAACATTAGTGATTTTCAATCACTCAAATCCCATCTCGGCAAAAGCACTAAAGCAAGCTGGCATACTTATGCTAGCTCAGACGAAAAGACGCATGCATTTGTTATCTACGGACTTGCTCAACGTCCCGAAACTGAAGAAATCAAAGATGAACTAATTCAACGAAACATAAAAGTGATTAGTGTCTACCTAATGAAGAACACTGCTGATCCTATTTATGTTGTTATCACCGACAAGTTCACAACTCTTAAAGAACTCAAAGACAAAATAAAGTTTCTATTGTGTGTATCTGTGAAATGGCAGAAATTACAGAATAAAAAAACATATGCTACAGTGTCACAGATGTCAAGCTTGGGGTCATGCTGCTTCGTTTTGTCACGCCACTCCAAAATGTCTAAAGTGCGGTGAAAACCACTTCACAAGCGAATGTACGCTTAAAAATGACAGCAACACAGACTCCAGTCAACTAAAGTGTGCTAACTGTGGCGGCAACCATCTCGCCAACAGCGTCCAATGCCCTGTTTACGTTAAAAGAAAAGAGTTTATTGAGAAAATCAGAGAAAAAAGAAGTACTTCAAAAACGGAACCGCCTAAGTTCATTCCAGCACCGATGCCAAGTCAGAATGTCTGGAAAAACCCCAACAACTTCCCGTCGCTCTCAGGCGCAAACAACTATGAAAGAAACACTACAGAATCAAACATAATATCCTCTGAAAAAGGTAATACTCAGCCTAACGAATTTATTGATTTAATTAAGGAAATTCACAACCTAAATAAACTAATTAACATTAAAAAAATGCTACAACTCATCAAAGAACTAACAGTTAGTGTCAAAGCATGCTTGAATGATCCTTTTGAATTAACTAATGTTCTATTTAACTTTTCACAAAAACTATTTACTAATGGACCGTAACTCTCAAACAACCTCTTTGTACACGTGGAATGCAAATGGCATCTCTAACAAAATAAATGAGCTAACGCTTTTTCTAAACAGATATGACGTAGACATTATTATCGTAACTGAAACCAAATTAAGACCTTCCGATAAAATTTATATAAAAAATTATACTATTATCAGAAATGATAGAGACGAAACACATGGAGTTGGTGGTGTAGCCATCATCATTAAGAGATGTATACCTTTTATCAAAGTCAAAATTCCAAATATCTCAACCAGAATAAAAAGCGTGTCTTGTGTCATGGAACTACCACGATAACTATGAGTGGTTCAAAGCCCGTCAACATCAATTTTTTTCTTAATTTCTTATAAACAAAAAAAAATAAAATCTGTATTTTTTAATTTACATTTATTACAATATCGTATATTAACAACATATTTGATATTTGTCATAAAAATTCAGAAAAAAAAGAGTCGCATCTGGGAACCGAACACACTATTTGAATAGACAAGATCTAAATTAGAAATAAAATAAATCAAGCAGTCGATATTTGAATATTTATTCAACAAAAATACTTATATTTAATAAAAATCTGATAGAACAGAGCACATTTTCTAACCTTAAACAACATGCCAGGCCTCGTATTCTAGTTTCACGTGATGACATCATTGTTTTTCGCCAAAGACAACCACCTCCAAAAGGGAAAACGATATAGATTTGGTTGCCAATGGTTTCCTTTATATTATGTTGTCATTTGCAGCAACTTATTGATTTTCAAACAGGTACTATGTCCATATAGACGCAACACTTGAAAATCACTAGTTGAAAACCAGTAGAAAGAGCTAAGCACGACATTGACGCTCATTAATTACAGAAACACTCTATGAAGTTGTCATTTTGACATAGATAACTTCAATCTATCTACTATAGATATCTATAAACAAAAAGTTGAAAATTGTTGATTTTATAAGCAAAAAATCGATTTGAAGAAGACAAAGCATGTTGAAAGTTGAAATCCAATGAAAGAGATTTTTCGATTTTAAGACCAATAAAAATGGTTTTTTGAGGATTCAAAATTATTATTATAAATTAGAAAGATTGTTAATAAAATTATCAACTTTTTGATATAAGTTTATTATAAATTAAACAGAAAAATCTTCATCAACAAAATGTAGTTTTATTCGAAATGATTACCTCAGGTTGGCTTTAAAGTTTTTGTTTATATTAAAGTGTTTAATGTTATTTGATACATTAATTAAGATAAATTTTTTATATATGTATAATTTTTCAAATTCATCTAAATTTGTTTAAATTTCAATTGAAAATAGGTCTAAAATTTTAATTTAATTATTTTTATGGATATCTGAGTAAATGTTATAAAATTAAATATTTCATGATTTTTTTAATATTTAATGTTAAATTTTTTATTATAATTCAAAAATATTTAATTAATCTCAATATTTATAAAAAATAGCTAAAAAAATTCATTTAGACATTAAATAAACATGAATTCGATTTTGTTTCCTTGTTTGAAAATTTCTTCTTGTTGTTAGGAAAAAATATTGATATAAAAAGTAATTTAACATTATTTAACACATTTTTTTTTCTTACTATTGTCAGTATTGAGACATTTTGATTGAAGATAAATAGATTTTGTTTTTATATTACGCATATTCATATATCGAATAAATAATAAGTGTTTGAATAATTCAATGACTTCAAAAGTAATGATCATTATAATAAATAAAGATTTCAAAATACAATTCAAACAGCACATTGTAAAAAATTCAATATTATAGTTTTAATTTAAATTTTATCAAATTGAAGAAAATAAATAAATAATTTTGTCAATAACTATTGTTTAATGTTTTTAGCAGTGAAAACACCCACTCAACATAAACCAAACAACATTCATTCAATTCTTTTCAGTATTACTGAGAAAATCAACTGTATTGTTAATTTCTCTGAATTGATATAAATGCTCAGAAAAGCAGTGAACTTATCATATTTTACAAAAATAACTTTGAAAAAAAAAAGTAAATCGATAAATGAAACAGAATAATATGAATATATTATAAATAAGTACATATAAAAATAATTTAAGCTTCACTTTACCAATTTTTGTTGTAACAGTCACTAAAATTTAAAGAATATTATTTAAATGAAAGCAACAATAATCTATAAGTAAAACGATCTGAATAAAACAGGCAACTGTAAGTTTGTTAAGTGGTTGAATGATGGAATTTCCACATAGCCTTGAAAGATAATGTAGTAGGGGTAGTAGGTAGTTGTTCCACTATGTAGATGATGACAAAAAATATTTAATTGATTGTGTGTATGTGTGTGTTTGCTACGTTGAAAAAAGTAAGTAAGAATTAATCTTTAAAAAAAATAATTGTTCTAAGTTCTGTACAAATTTCAATTTGATTCCATTTAAATTGTAATCTAGTTTTTTTTGAAGGTTCAATATTTTATAAAAAATTATACATTACTAAATATAATTTACTCAAATTCAATCTTTTTTGGTATTTTATTTTAAACGCTTTGCAAAAATTAATAAATATTCTTCGATAAAAATTTTTTTCAATCGACATGTGCCGCTATCAAAAGTTCGACATATACATGTCCTTTTTTGCGTGCGCACGAGCTCAATTTATAAATTAAAATGTTAGTTATTCAGTTAGTTTTTTTGCAATTATGCATTTGAAGTAGATATCTGATAAGGATAAGGGTAGGCCTTGACGACTAACTAAGCTCTTGGATACTGAATTATTGATAAATGAAATGTCAAATTGACTAATAGACATCAGAAAATTTGCAACTTTATCATACAAAAACCAAAGGTAAGACTGAAAATATTTCATTTATAAATCATTATGTTCATTTATTTATTGCAGAGCTAGAAAAAATTTGACAAATTCAATTGAAATTTCATTTTTATAATCGACTCAATGAAAATATTTCACAAAGGGCAACATACATCAATTTAACCTGTATTCTTTTCGAATTTTATACTTAAAAAAATTGGTACGTAGAATATTATTTATTAAATTTTACATGCAACGGCCATACCATGTTGATAAGCACCGGTTCTCGTCCCGAGTCTTCAACGAGCATTGAGCGAACGTTCTCACCGATCGCTTTGTGAAACTAAAATCCAATCCACTTTGTGCCAAGTTCAAATTAAACTAAAAATGCCTAACATTGATAGTGCATTTGTGAACATTAATTAGTGAAATAAACATTCAGTGTGATATTTCGATTAAAAAGTGTTAATTTAATCAGTGCGAAAAGACGCTTGAAACTGTGCTTAAAGTGTGAAGGACGCCGCATCCGACCCTTAGCAGGTAGTGAAAGGCAGTGTCGAGCGCTCCTACACATAACTTTATCCGCGCGGAAAATAGTTTAGAGTGCTTTCTTCAGCATAACAAAGACTTTGATTAAAATAATAATTAATTCACAATTTTAATTATTAGTGTTTAAATTAATTATAGCCACAAGTATTATCAGTGACTTTTAATAAATTAGTAGCTTAAGATTACAACTAACGCAGCCTCGGAAAATAAAGTGATTAAAAAGACAAACAGACGAAAAGTAATAATAAAATTTGAAGAATTATGCGCTGAAATTAAATTGAGTAGTATTAGAACAATGGATACTGAAGATATATTTGTGAAATTTGGAACAAAAGTGTTTGTGACTGTTCATCAATTAGAGAACAAGTGGCAAGTTTCTCGAAAGACAATTAAAATCTCTAGAAAGGAGGATTTTCGCCCACTGAAAATTTGTAATAATTATGCTCCTATATAAAATGTTGAAACAGCTGAAGAAACGACATCAACTGCAACCACAACAAACACCAAAGCTGAACGTCCACCACCGCCAATAATCGTCTGTGGATTCTTTGAGAAGCACTCCCTATTTTTGAAATTAATTAAAGACAAGGTAGGAAACAATTTTAACATTAAATTCACTCGAAACTATACAACAATATACACTAAAACAAAGGCAGATTGGTATAAAATCAAGTTATTATTAGTAGAAAACAGCACTTCCTTTCACTCATATACCCATCGCAATGAAAAAACGCATGCTTTTGTACTTCGTAGCTTAGATCATAGGCCATCAGCCAATGAAATCACTAAAGAATTCGCTGATAATTTTAAAATTACAGTAAAAAATTCTATGAAATGAAAGAGACAAAAAGACCTGCTTATTTAATTATAACAGGTCAAGTCATTACTTTAAAACAATTCGAACTTAATATCAAATTTTTGCTTCATACAAAAGTCAGTTGGAGTATACATACTAACAGTAAAATCATAACGCAATGCCACCGCTGTCAGCAGTGGGGACATGCAACTAACTGCAACGCCCAGCCTAAATGCCTAAAATGTGAGCACCACTTAACTAATGAATGTAAGAAAAGGCTGCCTGAGAATCAGCTAAAATGTGCTAAATCTCTGGACTAATCGCCAAAAGAGCAAAATCAAACTCCAATTAACACTGATACAACTTCTAAGTCTAATACTAACATCAACACTAACAGTGAAATTAACGAAGTCAATAATTTACTCACCGAATTAAAACGTTTAAATAGTTTATGTAACATTTCAGAATTATTAAAAGCAGTTACAGATCTAAATAATATGCTTGAAAAATGTACGAGTTTTAACGAAAAATTTAATACAGTTCTAACTTTTACTCAAAACATTGACAAATATAACATTTAAATTCATTAAAAAACTAAAAGTGTGTATCTGGAATGGCTTAAAAAATAAAATATTTTCATTGATAAGTTTCTTAGAAGTAGAATCAATAGACATAATTCTAATGGAAATTAAACTAATACAAAGCAATAAATTAAAACTCAAATCTATCTACAGGCAAGACCCAAACAGGGGAGGTGGGATAGCAATCCTAATTAAAAATATTATCCCTCACATGAGAATCAAAAGTAATCTCAAAACAATTATAGAAAATGTTGAGTTACACTTAGCAGTAACATTAATATTTTTTCGATTTACAATAAACTTACCAATACAATAACTTCAAAAGACTTAGACGCATTCTTTAACAGTGCTGGCAAGGTGCTGGTGGGAGGCGATTTCAACTCCACTTATGTGAACTGGAATTGTAATTGCAATAACCCCAGCGGCAACTTGCTAGCTGCCTGTGTACAAGAAAACGACATATTACTGCACTTCCCTGACAATCCTACTGATTATCTAGACAACGGATCCACACCAACAACAATAGACCTCTTTCTCACGAAAAACATAGTAAACTTAGATAAAGCTCTTTCACTCACTAACTTAGAATCCCGTCATGACTAACTCCCAGGACAAAAGACAGACAATAAGGCACAACTTTACATCAAATACAATAAGACAGACTGGAGACAATTTAGACAGACACTTGACAACTTAATTAAAATTAATCAACACATTCAAACAATCAAACAACTTGAAAATGAAGTTAATTAAAATTAAATCGCAGTCAAAAAACACACATACAAAATCCCAATAAAAAATCTTGAAAATCCTGTGACGCCTGAAACAAGCCGGTGAAAACTTTTCAAGTAAATACACCTGCGAGCGCACGATCATATCTGTGCAAAACGGAAGAGATTATGAGTCAATAAAAAGACAAATCGAACAAGATGAGGTTGAGTACCACACGTATACAACCAAAGAGGACAAAACACACGCTTTTGTTCTTCACGGACTGGACAAAGGACCAACAACTGAAGAGATGAAAGATGAAATGGAGAGGAAGGAAGGCGACGTCATCAACATTGATGAGATGAACACCGCCAGAAAGCTTTTCTTATTTATAACGGGAAAACACGAGACTTTGACAGCAATTTCGGAAAAATGCCAATTTTTGAATTACGTAAAAGTATACTTCTATCGCTACACAAAAAACATCGAATCACGCAATGGCATCGCTGCCAGGAGTGGGGCCACGCAACAAGCAATTTTGGAGGCGCATATCCAGCGAACAACTGGAATGCATGGACCATCCGTGCACTGACAGAAACACATGCTCAGATAGCACCCACCAGAACAATGGCCGAAGTTGAAATTAACCAAGCAGCCTCAGATGTCTCAGCGCCAGCAACAACCAGCTCCCCAGCCATTGCCCGCCAACGGAAACCCTCGGTGAACTCTCAAACGCATGTAAGAGATTGAATACATTGGTAGATCTGTCAAAAATGCTTTTCACCTATGGATTTTAAAGCTATAGCAGTAATCTGGAATGCAAATAGTATCAAAAACAAAATTGACGAATTGATAGCGTTTTTATCAACAAATAAAATGATAGGTTTAACATTCAAAATTATAACGTTGTAAGGCAGGACCGAGTAGACGTCAATAATGCGGCAGGAGGCGTCGCGATCTTAGTTAGAAAAGGCATACCATTCACGAAAATAGATTTACCCGTTACTCGTTTAGAAACCGTCGGTATTAGACTAAATAACAACTTAAATTTTATTTTCATTTACAATCGGCCAACAAATCAAATTTCAATCAATGATTTAGAAAGTTTATTTAATATCGTTAACAAAGTAATTCTTGCGGGTGATTTTAATGTAAAACACGTTAATTGGGGTTGTCATAATAAAAATGCAAACGGAATTATCATTGATAGGCTTGTTCACAATAACAATGTACTAATTGCAACGCCGGAATTTCCAACGCACTTTCCTCCGAACTCATCATCACCGACGATAATTGATTTTGCAATTCTGAAAAACTGCTAAATTCCGATCATAATCCAGTCTTTTTTAAAATTCAATACATTTACAAAGAAAACTTTTAACTTTTAATTTAGTAACATCATTCAAAGAAACTAACTGGACAAATTTTAGAAAACATTTTGACAACGAAATCAAACTGAATCGCAAAATAAACACGACAGTTCAATTAGTTGAATAATTTTATTCAAATAGTCAAATAGGTGCGCAAGAGACATTCAAAACAAATCTTAATTTGCGAAAATAGCAATTACTCACCTAATTAGAGAAAGAAATCGGATACGAAAAATTTGGCAAACGCGACGCGATCCGGGAATAAAAAAGGAAATCATCGCACTCAACAATCAAATCATAATGTCAATTCGAAACGCGCTTTGGGAGGGAAAACTTAAAACACTTAATCCGAATGACAACTCATTATGGAAATTGACTAAAATTTTGAAAAAGAAATCTTTAGAAATTCTTACTTTAATGTCTAACTGCTGACAAACCTCTAGAAGTATTTCAGAACAAATGTTTAAGACTAGCTTTGAATGAATCTAGATATGCTGGAATTGTTGATCTAAGAGAAAGAAAGATCTGCAGTTCCTAGCATTCGCGATTTTGTAATTAATATCAGTAATAAATTTTATAATAATCATTTAAAATCAAATTCTATAGCAAAAAATATCGTTAATATTAGGAGTCATAACGCGCCCTTCAGGCTAAAACATAAGTTAACCTATCAGAAGCTTGACATATTTGACAGGTAAGACGGAGTTTTACTCTACCAGGCAGACTATTGGCTCGCCATAATGTCTGCCGGCCTGCGCCAATGAAATCAAACTTATCAGCGACGACCAAACACCGACTCAGGTTCAGATAAGCTCTACCTCTGGTTCGCCATGTAGCTTATTGGCCTGCATTTGCTATGTAAATAATGTAAATATTAATTTAAGCATGGAAGTAACTAATAATTAATAAAGTATTTAAAAAGTAAGCAACAACCTCTGGACTGGGGAATTCTCTGGATTATAGTCGTGTGCCTAAGTGCACATAGTTAAAACTTTTACTAATCCAAAATTGCACTGGTCATATCTAGAATAAGTATGAAAACGTGATAAATAAAGATTATTGAAAAAGAAACCGCGAGTTTGCAAATTGTGTGAGTTATACAATACTAGGTTATTTCGTAACGTATTACGTACAAAATTTTTCCTAATTCTCTCAAACTTTGTACTTTGGCAGATTTTCAGCTGACGTTAATTTTGGCATTTCCTGTCATTGCATTTTTTTTTCAAATGTCATCACTAAAGTGAATCAATTTTGATCATTTACAAACACTAACAACATTTTTAGGACGAATGAACTACATAATGTTGATAGGGACATCCCTTTTTGACTATCTTTCAGCTTCTGTATTATTGGTGGTTGAAGAATTAATGCGAGTTGTGTAATACTTTACGTAACTAGTTATGTAACGAAACATGGAGGAAAATGATAATTATAAGCATATTTATATATAAGTATTTCAACAACAAGATTAATTAGCGCAAGGCCTTCATTAGAGTAGACCAATTCAGAATAAGTCAGGATAAACATGTAAGATGTGTAGGGACCTGAATTATAAAAATTGTAAAACTAGGCTAAGAAATATTGTATAAATTTTGATAAACCTTGTAAATAACAATTGTAAATAATCGTGTTTTGAATTTGAAAAATTTGGTTCTCGTCCGATCACCGAAGTTAAACAACGTTGGGCGCGGTCAGTACTTGGATGGGTGACCTCTTGGGAACACTGCGTACCGTTGTTTTTTTAAATTTAATATTAATTTGAAATGTTTTTCGCTATATTGAATTTATTTTAATTATTATTAAAAATGTTTCTTATTTTTAAATTTGTTTAAAATTATTTGTGGTTCTGAAAAGAACCGATTTAATTGTTGTTGTAGATAAAATAAACATAATATTGTATTTATTTATTTTGAACTGGTATATTTAGTAACAGCTTTTGTTCCTTCAGAAACAGGCAATAATAGTCGAACAGCCGTTTGAATTTCTCTACTAGTTATAGTAGAACGTTTGTTATAATGAGCAAGACGAGATGCTTCAGCGGCGATCCTCTCGAAAATATCATTCACAAAACTATTCATGATGCTCAGTGCTTTACTGGAAATACCAGTATCGGGATGAACTTGCTTCAATACTTTGTAAATGTAGATAGCATAACTTTCCTTTCTTCTGCGCTTCTTTTTCAAATCACTTTTTGAAATTTTTTTTTTAACTTCTCCACTAATTTTTGGTGGCATTTTCCCTAAATAAACACTTTTTGATCACAACTTTAACGACAAACAGTTACGTTAAAAGTGAACAGTGTTAGTGCGTCATACGTTTATTTATTTTCTCAATTTAACAAAAAAATCTTATGTGCTAATTTACAATGGATCTGGGGGGCTGCTGTAGGCTTTTGGCCTCTTCAGCCTAGGAGAATTTACAGTAAATATAAACTTTAACTTAATTGAAGTGTAGCCCTGAGTTGATTTACATTTCTAAGATATTACATGTCATCTAAGAAATTTTATTTATAAGTTAGGGTTGAAAATAAAAATGTATTAAATGGGGGCGCGCATGCCGATAAGAGTTTCATCTATGATATCCTGCAGATGTTCGGGGAGATCGGCCTAGCAAGCGTTGAGAAGAGATGTGGAGGGTGAATGAGTTTTTTGCGGGGAATATGGGGGATCCGGCTAGACTCTTCGCCTTGGAGATTTTGGAATTTATGAGAGATGGTAATGGTGTCGACTTCGATAGGGGTGTTGTTGAGATGTTGAGGACTGGTTCATTATTAAATTGAATCGACACGTCGTTCGGGGAGAATCTTTTGTTTCGGGTTGAAGGTGGGTGAGTGAAGAGAATGGCTGAGGATTTGATCTTGATTCTCTACTTCTGAGTTTACTTTGCTATCTGGTTGATGTGGGGCTGCAGAAGATCGTTGAGACGTCCAGATTGTAGTGTCTTCAGCGAACATTCTCGTCTTCGATCTAGGCGGACCTGTAACAGGAATACCCGAGCAGTATATGTTGAATAAAAGAGGCGAAAGGACTGAGCCTTGTGGCACACTGAATTGAGAAAGATTGGATGAGAGTGAGTGTTGAAAATTTTGATTCGGTTCTGGCGGTTAGATAAGTAAGAGTCAATAAGGCGGATGAATTTTGAGTGGAAATGTAGGTCAGAAAGTTTACGAATTAAGCCGTCGTGCCAGACTTTGTCGAATGCCCTTTCGACGTCGAAAAATACAAATAATGTGCATATGTTGAGATCTGAATATTTAACAGAAACCGAGTGAAGCTCGAGGATGTGATTCTGTGTTGATCTATGGGGGCGAAATCCAAACTGCTCGGGTGGAAGTACCTATGAGAATCTTAAATTTGTTCCAAAATTGTTTGCCGTCACTAGATCTAGTTTAAACAAGTTCGCGGTAGACTCTACGTTTATACTTCATTTAATTGAGAATTTCCGGCAGAAGTGGACTTTTATTGATAGGAATTACTTTTGTTGGAACTGCAATGTTGCGCGCTTGGTTAATTAAATTAGTGAAAAATTGAATTGATTTATCTATTTCATCGGTATTGTTAAGAATATTAATAACTGGTAAATTATCGCAAATATGAGTTTGGAATGAGTTCCAATTCGCGTTTTTATAATTCAAAGTTGTTTTAAATGTGGGCGGCGGGAGGATTACCAGGAAAAGTGAAATTAGATAGAAGAGGCATATAATCAGAAGTAACGGCGGTTACTTGAACAAGTTGGGTTTACAAGATGTAAAATAATTTCTGAAACGATGATGTAGTCGACAATAGAGAGGCCGTTATGGTTGATCAACGTAGGAAAGTTATTAAAAAGACGATATAAGTGGATGTTGCTAAGTTGGTTAGTAAAAAAACGGACGTTTCTGTTAGTTATTGAGTCGCCGAAATCGATATAATGCGCGTTAAAATCTCCCATTATGATTGCGTGGTTTAATGAATTTACTTAATCTAGGAAATTGTACTTCGCGGGGGATTGTAATAAGAAAAAATTGTAATTTTAAGATTATATATGAAAATGTCGGCAGCTACGATGTCTAAGTTAGTGAGGTTATGCTCAGTTTATGTAATATTATCTGAAATAATTAAAGCGTTGCCATGAAATTGTGATAATCTACGAAAAGGTTTTATATATGATTTATATCTAGAGATGTTAATCGGATGCTTGAAGAGCATTTCAGAAACGGCAGGAATTGAAATGTTATCGCAAGAAAGAAATAGAAAAAAAGAAAAATTAAGTTGGAATTAACTTTTTAATCGAGAAGGATGACGTTTTGAACGTTGACGGAAGTGGAGGGAACTCGTGATTGGTGGCGGTTGAGCGGAAGTGATAATCTCAGCGATCATCTTCGAGAAGAGCCATTCGTGGTCGTTTGAATTTGGAAGGTGCTTGCTCGTTGTAGTCGACGGCTACGCGAATGGTCGGATTTGGGTGAACTTTCGCTTTCGCAAAAGTTCGAAGAGCAATCTCGTGCAGGAACTCTTCCAGCAGCGGAAGCTTGGCTTCTCTGTGTAATTGATTGTTTCTGACGAACCATGGAGCGTTGAATGCCATTCGGAGGAACTTGTTTTGAAAAACCTGCAACTTATTAAACCACGTTGCCTTAGACGTGTAGGCCCAAGCAGCGGAGGCATAAGTGATGGCTGGACGGATGATGGACCGGAAGAGGAGCACCTTGGTGTTGACTGAGAGCTGGCTACGCCTGCAAACGAGTGAAAACAACTGACTTTGATCCATGTTACCTTTGATTAGCGCGTAGTCGAGGTGTGGGCCGAAGCTGAGTCTTCTGTCTAGACTGACGCCTAAGTATTTCATCTGATTTTTCCAGGGAATATCTTGACCGAACATTCGGACCTCACCGGCTGGGCTTTGTCTTCGTCTTGTGATGAGAAGAGCAGAGCTTTGCTCTGGATTGACGTCGATGAGCCATTTTCGAAACCATTCCTCAAGTTGGTCGGCAGCTTTCTGAAGGTAGCGCGTCACCATTCTGGGTTGGGTCGAACGGATGAGGATTTCGGAGTCGTCCGCATAGATTGCAAGCTTTGTCATTGTGGAGCTTGGAATGTCTGCTGTAAACAACGAATAAAGAATGGGTGAAAAACCAGAGCTTTGTGGAACGCCTGCTTTCATTTGCCGAAAACCGGAAACAGAGTTTTCGATTCTGGCCTGGAAGTTCCGGTTTTGAAGAAATGAGTGGATCGGTTGGTTCAATGCGATCGGAATGTTTGCTTTGTGGAGCTTGGAAGCAAGTCCGTTGTGCCAAACAGTGTCGAAAGCTTCAGAGACGTCGAGAAATACAGCACCGGTCACATGTTTGCGCACGAGACCAGTGGAAGCGTATTATATGACTCTCAGAGGCTGATCGGAAGTGGAATGTTTGGGACGGAAACCGAATTGTTCATCTGGGGGAATCTTGACGACTTTTGCCAATCTTGGTCGGATGATCTTTTCCTACGGTTGGCCGCAAGCTGATGGGCCGATGGTTTTGCGGAAATTTCTGATGAAAATGACCGTTACGGTTTTCCATCTGGACAGCGGTGACATTGAGGTGCGATTCCGCTCTTTTGCAGTTTCGTCAGTGTGACATTGATGTCACAGATCCTTTTCGTCTTGAAGATGGAGACTTTCGATCTCATCGAAACTTCGACGAGGAGCAGCGACATTGGCTTGGATCCGCGGCTCATTCGCGTTACCTGGATTGGACTTTGTCTTTGTGCAGGGAGGTCTTCGAAGACCGATTGGCAAGAGACCCCGACTGGAAGTCTTCTGACGACGACTCTCAGCGTCTTTTCTTCTTCCAAGGTAAATGTGTGGAAGGGAGTCTTCATTTGCTCCAACACATTTGTGAGCGATCTGAAATCAAGACAAGACAGTGGCTGGATCTTAAGTCCATCACTCACCTGGCGCGCTTTTGAAAATCCAATTTTCAAATCGCGCATTTTCGATGAGACCGCTGTCCATTTGTATGTGTCCCAAAGGATCACAGAAGAAACGCGGTCTTTTTTCGACGTCCAGGCGCTTACAACGTCTTCTGCTATTTGGAGAAGGCGGGCTTGTGGGTGTCAGTCTTGGAGACTGCACTTTTTGGAGCTGCTGGTTTAGCAGCAGCGGGCTGGGGAGAAGCCGTTTTCTTCGCGGCTTAATAGCTGGCATTTAAAGTGGGGACGAGCGAGGCGGCGGGCCGTTTTTTCTTCTGCGTTGCTGAAGGGGTGTTTTCCGCTGTTCCCTGGACTCCTGTTTTGGCGTCGTCGACGAAACATGGCAACGAACGTTGCAAGTTGCTGCTGGATTGCCAGCATCTGGCTGCCGACGAACGAGAAAATTTCGCCTCGCACGGCGGCAAGCTCCTCGCTGGTGACTGTTTGTGACGCCATTGTGCCAAGGCACTTTCTCACAAAGATGGCGGCTTTGTTGAAGACCTAAAACATAAGTTAGGACACAAAACAGACGAACACAAAAAGTTATCTTTTTATTTGTTTTATAAGGTTTTTTTTTGTGAATTGTTCAAAATATTGGCTGTGAGAACAACCAAGTTGTCGTAACAACGACAAGAAATGAAGGATGGCGATGATCAATGCTGATCGGAGCTGAGGTGATTGGACGAAAAACCAATGCAGAGACCTCGGGAGAGCACGTCCGCACTGAACCGAAGCACGAGTGGAACTGTGTGACTGAAATTACGTTCTACAGCCTGTTTATATACCTTTCGATTTAGTTTAATGGTGGTGATTTATATTGAATGTTTATTTGAAGAATAATTTGAAAGAAATTTTTTATAATAATAATTTAGAAGAATTTTTTATGCCAAAATATAAGTATTAAATTATTTCAGGATATAATTTTCGCTTGAATTTGAAGTTTCGATTTGAATGATTGATTTTTCCAATTTCTTCAGTGAATTTTGAGTTTGAAATTTGGTTTTCCAAAAATTTATTATAATTAATTTTAACTTGCTCGCTTACTTAATTTTGTTTTGTTATTTTATAAAGAATTTTGATAGGCGTTCTTCTTTTCGGAAGAGTTATTAATCTTAATATTTTGTTCTGAAAAATTTGCATTTTTTTCACGTTTAATTTTGAAGTTTGAAACCATATTCTACAATAAAATTTTACATCAACATTTAAAGAGCTTCTGAAGAGTGGTATAAAATTTATGAATATGCTCTGGCATTTTGCCAGCTGATTATGAAGATGACATGGAAATGATAAATTTTTGTCTGAAATTATGCCTTAATATTTAACCGAATCTGAAAGATGATTTTCATGACTTTGATGGAAATGTTTGATGAGACATTTTTGCGGGTGAAATATATAAATTTTGTTTTTTGATGGTTTAGAGTTATTTTCCATTTTTTGAAAAATTTATCAATCTTTGAAATATAGTTTTGAATTTTCCTATCTGGATTTTTTGTTTTCCAAGATTTAGCCAAAATTGGCGTATCGTCTGCAAGCAATGCTAAACTTAAATTTATATCACTTGGTTTCGGGATATCATTTATGAAAATGTTGAAAAGAATTGGAGATATAATTGATCCATGTGGAACTCCAGCAGGAATTTCAGTTTTTCCTGATAAATGTGAATTTCATTTAATTTGGAAAAATCGGTCCGATAAAAATGAAATAAAAAGTTTGATTAAATAATGGGGAATTTTGAATTTTAACAATTTTATGATTAAACCTTTTTGCCAAACAGTATCATATGCTTTTTTTATTTCTAAGGTTACCAAGGTTGAAATTTTGTTTAAATTGTTATTTATTTTTATTTCATTTACAATTCTCATTAATTGTAGGTTTGAATTTAATTTTTTACGGAAGCCAAATTGTTCAGGAATTATTTTCAAAAAGAGACTTCAATAAACGATTGTACATTGATTTTTCCAAAATTTTTGAAAATACTGGCAATAAACGTATGGGCTGATAATTTATTGGTAACGATGAATTTTGATATTGTTTTCGAATGGGAATGATTAGTGCAGTTTTCGAAATTTTGGGGAAATGAAGAAATTTATAACATGATTGAATAATTTTGACTAGATAATTTTGTGCATTTTCCGGATGTTTTGATGCCGTCGGAACCACAAGATTTTTTATTGTTCAAATTCTTTATGATTTCTATAATTTCATCTTTCGTGGGTATTTATTGACTGGAGTTGAAATATTTAGACTTTTAAACGCACGAAAAATTTTGTCAATATTAGTTTCAAAAATCGGATCTTCCAAATATTCATTTTTTAAATGGACATAAAAATTTCACACTTGTCTTTATCGAAAATTTTTTCGGTTTTGGTTATTTCATCATAAATTGGAGGTATTAAGTTTTTAACAAAATTTTGATTTTTTATAAATTTCCAAATGTTTGCTTTATCCAAATTACGAATGTTATTATTGAATTTCTGAATATTAAAATACTCAAGTTCACTATGAATTTTGTTTGTCAGTCGATTAATTGACAGTTTTAAATCATTTGTGCCGAAACGCTGATTTTATCTATTTTTAATTTATTTTTTAATTGAATCATGTTTTTAATGTTTACTGGAATTTGGGAACTTTGATTTCGCCGATGTATACAGCAAGTGGCCTTTCTCATAGATTCATTTATGACTTGAGTCAATGTTTGTAAGTACTTGCCAATTTGGATACCATTTGAAAGAATTAAAAGATCGGAATCTATTTCAGGATTTTGTTTTATTAAATTTTAGATTTTTTTCCAATCTATAAATTTTTTACTTAAATTTTGAATTGAAAAAGTGATGATAGAAGAATCGATGAAATAACAGGATAATGATCTGAATCTAATGAATTTATGCTCAGAGGATTTGATACCGATAAATTTTGAATGATACCAATGTCATGTCATCTCAGAATAAAATTAGTAGAATTCGGTTTCACAGAATACACGTATTAACCTGGTTTTGTACCTCAATTGTAAAGACCGCTAATCGTTTATTATGGAAGTAGTGATGTTGTTTAAAACCGCTTAAAAAACACACAAACAAAAGGCGTCATGGTATAGTTAACTAAAGGCATACTTTTGAGAGAAAGGTGAGTTCGAATCCTGATGATGTCATTTTTATTTTTTTTCAAATCATATAAATAAAAATGAAATGCATAAATAAAACAAGACAATAGTAATACAAATTATTAATAATTATTCGAACCTATTGCATAAAAAACAAGTCAACTCATATAGTAATAAAATAAATTAAGCAGTCGATTTTTAAATTTTTATTTGACGAAAATATTATAATATAAATTCCAAGATTTTCTAATAATTTTATCTTACTCTCAGTAGCGCTATTAATTTTTATTTGTTTTGTCAAATTTATATGTGGATTATTGCTCCAGTGTCGATATCTACGATAGGAGCTCGACCACTTTTGCACAAAAGACCACAATAAAATTGTCGTGGAAAAAACAACGTTGTTGTTGATACAAATTTTCATTTTTTTTTTTAGGTGAAGCAGCAGCCTTTTTTGCTTTTGATGTAAGTGAAATATTTTTTGCACTTTTCGGTTTTGGATCTTTTGTTTTTCTTGTTGGTTCTGCTTTACTCGATTTCTTTGCTTTTGATGGCGATTTTGGCTTTCTTGTAGTATTACTACTAGCTGTTGTACTAGTGTTTAAAAGTGATTTTGGTGTTGCAGCTTGCATCCTAGAAAGAATGATTAAAAGATGTAAATATGTTACATCATAAAATTAATAACAGCACCTAGTTCTGGCAACTTTATCTATTTACATGATTCTACAATTTAAATAGCAACTATAGTCTCACAAAATTTAACCTAAACTAAAGTTTTCAGCCTCAAGGAAAATCTGGTAAAACCTTGTAATAGTCAGGTGTGAAGTGATGTAATTTTTTTGTGTAGTGAAGTTTAATAATCCAATAATGGAAATAAAACAGTTTCAGCAGTAATAAGAAAAATATTGATATGCAAAAATTGTAATTTTGGAAAATTTTATAAAAATTGGTTTAACGTTCTGAAGGAAATAATTTTCTTTTGAAATTAAAATTTACATTTTCATGATTTGCTGAGCCAATATTTTCAGTCAATTGAGAATTTGCAATTTGGTACTGTATAAAACGATTATAATATATTTGAATTTGTTCTTTGATAAATTTAGTTTCTGTTACTTCATGTAGAAATTTGATTGGGGTTCGCTTCGGTAAACCCGCAATTAATATTAATATTTTATTTTGAAAAACTTGTAATTTGGAATAATTTTCATTTGATGTTTGATGCCAAATTGGACAGCCAAAAAGAAGAACTGATTTTATGTGAGCATTATAAAGAAGAATTTTTAGTGATTTATCTAAAGGGCTTTTCAACAAAGGGAATAACTTGATAAAAATCGATTGGGCCTTTGAAATGGTAATGTTAATATGGGGATTGAATGATAAGTTTTTGTCGAGATGAATACCTAAATATTTGATGGAGTCTTGGGGGTGAATGGTATGATTGTTGATGGATATATTAGATGGTTCTGATTTTTTATTTGAAAAATAAATTAAGCGTTAATTTTAATTTTCCATTGATTGAAAAATGTTTCTAAATGATACAGGATTTTTCTGTCTGAATTTTTTTTTCTCCACGATCTGGCTAAGAGCAAGAGAAAGATTAGAATGTGAAGATTTAAGAATGTCGTTGATGAATAGATTGAAGAAGTTGGAGAAAGGACAGCTCCCTTGGGAACACCAGCAGGAATAAGAGTTTTTTTAGAAAGGCATGAATTTATTTTAACTTGGAAAGTCCTCTGTGAAAGGAATAAGTTTACAATTTTAATTAAATAGTGAGGGATTTTGTACTTTAGTAATTGTATCAGGAGGCCCTGATGCCAGTTTGTGTTATAAGCCTTTTGGATGTCTAATGTCAAAAGAGTTGAAGTTTTATTTAAATTTTCATTAATTTTGATTTTATTTACTATACAAATTACTTGAAGGTTGGAATTTAAAAGTTTTTGGAAGCCAAACTGTTCTTTTATCATTATATCGTTGTCATCTAGAAATTTTGATAGCCGAGATAATATTAGTTTTTCATAAATTTTCGAAATAACAGGTAAAAGGCTGATTGGTCTATAATTTAAAGGATTTGCTGAATTTTTATGGTTTTTTGGGATTGGTTTAATTATAGCGTTTTTCCACACTTTTGGGAAATATCGAGTAATGAAACATGCTTTAATTATTTTATGAAAAAATTCTAATACATTACTTGGCAAGTTTTTTAGTACAAAAAAATTAGTTTATCATCTCCAAAAGAATGTTTATTTTTGAAGCTTTTCAGGCTCTCTTTTATTTCATCAAATGTTGGAATATTCTCTAAAGAAGTTTCCACAGGAATTTTGAAAAATGCATCTAAAATCTTTGATATTTGTGTCTCTGTTAAAGGGTTTCCCATATTTTGATTATTCAAATGGACTTGTTGAAAGCAATCACAAAAAAATTTTTACTTTTTCTTTGTTCAAAATTGCTTTAGTATTAGATTGAAAATTTTGAATTGGTGGGATTAAAAAGGATTGATAATTGGATTCATAATTTTGATTTTTAATTAATTTCCAAATATGATTTCGATCAGAATTATTGTTTGTCAAATTTCGAATTTTATTATTAGCTTAATAATTCGAGTTAACTTAAAATATTGAAATTCGTTTGAGATTTTATTATTTAATTGATTAACAATTGATTTTAAATTGAGATTGTTATTGTGTTGATAAAATTTACGAATTCGGTTCCTTGTTTTAATTAGTTGTTTAATATGGAAAGGAAGAAAGAATGAATGAGGAATAGTAATTTTAAAAGAAGTAGAAAGTTTCAAAGATTCACTGATAGCAGCTAAGATAAGTTTGAGATTGTTATCTATTTTATCAGTAGTTGATAAATCTAAATTTTCAATGTTTAAATTTTTATGATTACTCAAAATATATTTGAATTTTAACCAATTTTTTTTTTTTTGGAATCGTTTGCTATTATTATTTAAATTTAGGTGAAATGAATTGATGGATACGAGAATGGGATGATAATCAGAATTTAATGCATTTATACTTAATGGAGTAGTTACTGATAAATTTTGAATAATACCAATGTCAATTACTGATGAAATTAATTTTGGATTGTAGGGAAAATGAGTGAAATCGTTTTATTAGATGAAATGAAGGTGAGTTATCTATAAAACGTTGTAATTTTGAACCATTGTTGTTGTTATTTAAACAGTGTCAAGATAGATGTTTAATGTTTAAATCGCCATATAAAAAAAATTATTGAAATTTCTCTCATTGAGTAATTTTGCCAAAAAGTCTATAACTAAAGGTGATGAAGGTGAACTGTAAAAATTTATAATTTTGATTGAATCATTGTTAATCGAAATGCTAATATGAGATGATGACAATGAAATTAAATTAAATGGAATGGATGATTTTATGTATGAGATCAGACCACGACTTCCGTCTTTGGACGGTACAAACACTGATTTGAAATTTTGAAAAATTGCTGGAGATATTTTTGCCAAAGATTCTTGAATTAATACTATATCCCTATCTGTTTCAAAAATAAGTTTTTTTGATTCATTTGTTTTCTTGTGAATGCCATTTACATTCCATGATAATATTTCTATTTTATTTTTATTTATATCCACTGACACTTTTCAGATACTTGTTGAATGATGAGAATTTTTTCTGTTGGATCGGCAACATTAACAAGACTAGCTTTTAATTCTCTCGCAATTTCAATTAAATTTTCTAAATTGCATATTTTATTTAATTCTTTAATTTCACTTAGAAGAACTGTGAAATTGTTATTATTTACATTATTATTGATTGGTGTAGGTTGTTGTGTAGCTGTTTGTGTAGCGGGTTTAAAGTATTGCGAGTATGAGATTATTGGGTTGATTTTTTTATTGTATTTTAAAATGTCTGTGACATTTTGTGTCGGCGTTGATGATGTCTTACCTTGCCTTATACTTAGTCTTTCCAGATAGTCCAAGTAAACTGGGCACTGGCGATAACTCGCGGCATAATTTCCTCCACAGTTGGCGCACTTGGGATGGTCAATTCGGGTGCCAGCATATGGGCAGTGTTCCGTGATATGGTTTTCGGCACATTTTACACACCGTGGCTTTTGGTTGCATTTTGAAGAATCATGCCCAAACTGCTGGCATCGATGACATTGTCTAATGTTGTTCTTCTTGAAGTACTTTTCATTTTTGATCTTCATGTGATCTATAGATTTTATTGATTGAATTTCCCTAATTGAATCCAAATGTTTGGTTGAAATTAAGAATGAAGAACTTGATTCTCTCTTCACAGATTTCAATTTGATCACTGATGTATATTCTATTTGATTTTTTTCCAATGCTTCTTTCATGTCTTCGATTTCAATGAAAGGAGCTACTTTCAACACAATCTTCCTCATTCGATCCTCTTTGGCTGTAAATGTGAAAAATTGTACTTCATTCTTCTTTAGGTCTTCGATTATTAATTTTGAATCCTGTTTATTTTCAACATAAATTTTTGTTTCTGTTCTTCCATAAAATACGCGAAACGGTCGCTGCTTCATTATCATTTTCAAACTTGTGTGAAATGATTTGGGCGATCTTATTTTAGACGTCACAACTATTGGTGGTGGTTTTTTCATTTTTAACTCTTGAGACACTTCTGATTCTTTTATATCGTCTTTTTTCATATTGGTCAAAATTCCCTATTTATTTGCTGTTGGAATTCTTATTTCCATCAGTTCCGAAGCATCTTCTGTCACTTCCACTGCAGCCTTTTCTTCTGGCTTATTCTTCAACACACACTCAATTATGTCAACAACAATCATAAAACTCCTAACTTAATAATTTGTACCTAGTTTATACAAAACTATACCTAATTTAGATAATCTAATAACTATTAACATTAACATTTCCAATTATTACCAAAATTAACCTAATTTTTGTACTAAGGGAAAAATAATAAAAAACCCTCAAGGACCAGTGTGTAATTGTGTGGTGATTTGTGATTGAATGTGTGTTTGGAGTATAATTTAAAAAATTTTTTTTATAATAATAATTTATAAGATATTTTTTATGCCAATATATAAATATTAAATTTTTCCAGGATATAATTTTCGCTTGAATTTGAAGTTTCGATTTGAATGATTGGTTTTTCCAATTTCTTCAGTGAATTTTGAGTTTGAAATTTGGTTTTCCAAAAATTTATTATAATTAATTCTAATTTGCTCGCTTACTGAATTTTGTTTTGTTATTTCATGAAGAATTTTGATAGGCGTTCTTCTCCTCGAATGGGTTGTTAATATTAATATTTTGTTCTGAAAAAATTGCATTTTTTTCACGTTTAATTTTGAAATTTGAAACCATATTGGTGAGCCAAAAAATAAGACCGATTTTATTAACTCATTATATAATAAAATTTTGACATCAACATTTAAAGAGCTTCTGAAAAGTGGTATTAAATTAATGAATATGCTCTGGCATTCTGCCAGCTGATTATGAATATGATATGAAAATGATAAATTTTTGTCTAAAGTTATGCCTAAATATTTAACCGAATCTGAAGGATGAATTTTATGATTTTTCATGGAAATGTTTGATGAGACTTTTTTGCGGGTGAAATATATCAATTTTGTTTATTGATGGTTTAGAGTTATTTTCCATTTTTCGAAAAATTTATCAATCTTTGAAATATAGTTTTGAATTTTCCTATCTGGATTTTTTGTTTTCCAAGATTTAGCCAAAATTGCCGTATCGTCTGCAAGCAATGCTAAACTTAAATTTATATCACTTGGTTTCGGGATATCATTTATGAAAATATTGAAGAGAATTGGAGATAGAATTGATCCATGTGGAACTCCAGCAGGAATTTCAGTTTTTCCTGATAAATGTGAATTTAATTTAATTTGGAAAAATCGGTCCGATAAAAATGAAATAAAAATTTGATTAAATAATGAGGAATTTTGAATTTTAATAATTTTATGATTAAACCTTTATGCCAAACAGTATCATATGCTTTTTTTATTTCTAAGGTTACCAAGGTTGAAATTTTGTTTAAATTGTTACTTATTTTTATTTCATTTACAATTCTCATTAATTGTAGGTTTGAATTTAATTTTTTACGGAAGCCAAATTGTTCAGGAATTATTAGGTTGTTTTCAAAAAGAGACTTCAATAAACGATTGTACATTGATTTTTCCAAAATTTTTGAAAATACTGGCAATAAACGTATGGGCTGATAATTTATTGGTAACGATGAATTTTGATATTGTTTTCGAATGGGAATGATTAGTGCAGTTTTCGAAATTTTGGGGAAATGAAGAAATTTATAACATGATTGAATAATTTTGACTAGATAATTTTGTGCATTTTCCGGATGTTTTGATGCCGTCGGAACCACAAGATTTTTTATTGTTCAAATTCTTTATGATTCCTATAATTTCATCTTTCGTGGGAATTTCATTAATTGGAGTTGAAATATTTAGACTTTTAAACGGACGAAAAATTTTGTCAATATTAGTTCCAAAAATTGGATCTCTCAAATATTCATTTTTCAAATGAACATTTTTAAAATGTTTACTAAAAATTTCACACTTGTCTTTATCGAAAATTTTTTCGGTTTTGGTTATTTCATCATAAATTGGAGGTATTAAGTTTTTAACAAAATTTTGATTTTTTATAAATTTCCAAATGTTTGTTTTATCCAAATTACGAATGTTATTATTGAATTTCTGAATATTAAAATACTCAAGTTCACTACGAATTTTGTTTGTCAGTTGACAGTTTTAAATCATTTGTGCCGAAATGTTGATAGATTTTACGTAATTTATTTTTTAATTGAATCATGTTTTTAATGTTTACTGGAATTTGGGAACTTTGATTTCGCCGATGTATGCAGCAAGTGGTCTTTCTCATAGATTCATTTATGACTTGAGTTAATGTTTGTAAGTTCTTGTCAATTTGGATACCATTTGAAAGAATTAAAAGATCGGAATCTATTTCAGGATTTTGTTTTATAAAATTTTAGAATCTTTCCCAATCTATAATTTTTTTTTAAATTTTGAATTGAAAATGGTGATGAGAGAAGAATCGATGAAATGACAGGATAATGGTCTGAATCTAATGAATTTATGCTCAGAGGATTTGAAACCGATAAATTTTGAATGATACCAATGTCAATAGTAGATGGATTTAAATTTTTATTGTATGGGAAATGAGTGAAATTATTCGATGGAAAAATGAGATTGAGTGATGATGAATTGTCAATGAAACGTCGTAAGTTCAAACCGTTAGAGTCCGTGCTTAAACAGTGCCAGGTTAAATGTTTACTGTTAAAGTCACCATAAATAAAACATTTTTTAGATTGTATTAGTTGATTAATTTTGATAGTTCTGTCAAGTCCAATGGTGATGATGGTGAATTGTAATAATTGATGATTTTAATGGAGTCTTCAACAACCGAAATGCTAATATGATTTGAAGATAATGAAATGAGATTGAATGAAATGGAAGAATGAACATATGTTATGAGACCACGATGACCATCGGTGGCTGGTGATAGAACTGATTTATAATTTTGAATTTTTGGAGCCAAATTTTTAATGAGTGATTCCTGAATGAGAATGATGTCGATTTTTAATTTAATCACCAACTCTTCAAGCTCTTTAAATTTGGAACGAAGTCCATGTGAATCCCAAGAAGTAATTTTAATTGAATTTTTAGTTGAATTTATTTGATTGAAAATTTGGAAGAAATATTCTGAATGATTAAGATTTTTTCTAGAGGATCAGAAACGCGTAATAAAGATGATTTTAATTCTCTAACAATTTGGATCAAGTTTTGAATATTGCAAATTTGATTTAGAACATTAATTTCATTTAATAGAATATTGAAATCATTTTGGGTGTTAATTGTAGGTGTTGGTGTTGGGTTGAGAATTTGAGAATAGTTGATGTTGGGTGCAACTGATCGGTATTGTGATAAGTCTTTTGATGTGGCTACTGGCCTTTGAGGAGTTGACACAGAAGATTTTACCAATGATTTTTCTAAATATACCGGACACTGCTTGTAACTGGCTACATGACTGCCTCCATAGTTGACACATTTGGAGTTTTCAATTCTACTCTCATTGTGAGAATTTTATTAATGAATTTTATTTTCTCTTTGTGCAAGCATTTCATAAGATTTTTGACCGAATAGAATGAGGAAATTTTTAACACAATTTTGAAATACTTCTTATCTTTTGGAGTAAAACTGAAATATTCAACATTATTTAACTTTAGATCTTCTAAAAGTTTTGCTCGCTCTTCTTTGTTGTTAACATAAATTTTGGTGTCTTTATTCGAATAAAAAATTCTGAATTCTCTTCCTCTCATCAGGGCTTTGATACTTTGGTGAAACTTGCTGGGACTCTCTAGATTAGACGTTATTATTATTGGCGGAAGTTTGCTGCTGCTGGTGCTTGAATTAGATTTCGGGTTTGAGTCGCTGTTTTCTTTTTCTTTTCTTTCTTCTACTTTAGATAACACACCATATTTATTGGATAAGGGTAAATCTGTTGTTATATTTTCAGTTTCCATTTCGCCCTGTAGAGCTCGCTCTAATACTGGCTTAGGATTGATAGAGATGGAAACCCTCCTCTTCCGTACCCCGCTGGGGAGAGGCGGAAATTCTACGCTTTTCACTTTTATGTCTTCTTAATCCAAAAACGCACAAAAAAACAAAACTTTCCAAAACAACAATTTAAAACAATTACAACAATTAACAAACTTTTCGACACTTTGCTATGGGCAGGTCATCCAAAAACCGCTCAATTGAATTTATTTTAATAAGTGAAGCAAGTGATTTTACATTAAACGAACCGCTCAGAATAAAATTAGTTAAATTCGGTTTTACAGAATACACATATTGACCTGGTTTTGTACCTCAATTGTGAAAGCAGCTAATCGTTTATGATGGAAGCAGTCATCCTGTTTAAAACCGTTCAAAAAAACACGCAAATAAACAGCGTCATTGTATAGTTAACTAAAGGTATACACTCGAAGCAAACGCAAGTGAGTTCGAATCCTGATGATGCCATTTTTTTTTTCAAATCATATAAATAAAAATGAAATGCATATATAAAATAAGAATTGAATTACTATCAATTTATTAATAATTTTTCGAACCTATTGCATAAAAAAACAAGTCAACTCATATAGTAATAAAATAAATTAAGCAGTCGATTTTTAAATTTTTATTTGACGAAAATATAATATAAATTCCAAGATTTTCTAATAATTTTATCTTACTCTCAGTAGCGCTATTAATTTTTATTTGTTTTGTCAAATTTATATGTGGATTATTGCTCCAGTGTCGATATCTACGATAGGAGCTCGGCCACTTTTGCACAAAAGACCACAATAAAATTGTCGTGGAAAAAACAACGTTGTTGTTGATACAAATTTTCATTTTTTTCTTTTAGGTGAAGCAGCAGCCTTTTTTGCTTTTGATGTAAGTGAAATATTTTTTGCACTTTTCGGTTTTGGATCTTTTGTTTTTCTTGTTGGTTCTGCTTTACTCGATTTCTTTGCTTTTGATGGCGATTTTGGCTTTCTTGTAGTATTACTACTAGCTGTTGTACTAGTGTTTAAAAGTGATTTTGGTGTTGCAGCTTGCATCCTAGAAAGAATGATTAAAAGACAACATATTTACATCTTAAATCTAATAACAACACCTAGTTCTGACAACTTTATCTATTTACATGATTCTACAATTTAAATAGCAATTATATTCTCACAAAATTTAACCTAAACTAAAGTTTTCAGCCTCAAGGAAAATCTGGTAAAACCTTGTAATAGTCAGGTGTGAAGTGATGTAATTTTTTTGTGTAGTGAAGTTTAATAATCCAATAATGGAAATAAAACAGTTTCAGCAGTAATAAGAAAAATATTGATATGCAAAAATTGTAATTTTGGAAAATTTTATAAAAATTGGTTTAACGTTCTGAAGGAAATAATTTTCTTTTGAAATTAAAATTTACATTTTCATGATTTGCTGAGCCAATATTTTCAGTCAATTGAGAATTTGCAATTTGGTACTGTATGAAACGATTATAATATATTTGAATTTGTTCTTTGATAAATTTAGTTTCTGTTACTTCATGTAGAAATTTGATTGGGGTTCGCTTCGGTAAACCCGCAATTAATATTAATATTTTATTTTGAAAAACTTGTAATTTGGAATAATTTTCATTTGATGTTTGATGCCAAATTGGACAGCCAAAAAGAAGAACTGATTTTATGTGAGCATTATAAAGAAGAATTTTTAGTGATTTATCTAAAGGGCTTTTCAACAAAGGGAATAACTTGATAAAAATCGATTGGGCCTTTGAAATGGTAATGTTAATATGGGGATTGAATGATAAGTTTTTGTCGAGATGAATACCTAAATATTTGATGGAGTCTTGGGGGTGAATGGTATGATTGTTGATGGATATATTAGATGGTTCTGATTTTTTATTTGAAAAATAAATTAAGCGTTAATTTTAATTTTCCATTGATTGAAAAATGTTTCTAAATGATACAGGATTTTTCTGTCTGAATCTTTTTTTCTCCACGATCTGGCTAAGAGCAAGAGAAAGATTAGAATGTGAAGATTTAAGAATGTCGTTGATGAATAGATTGAAGAAATTGGAGAAAGGACAGCTCCCTTGGGAACACCAGCAGGAATAAGAGTTTTTTTAGAAAGGCATGAATTTATTTTAACTTGGAAAGTCCTCTGTGAAAGGAATAAGTTTACAATTTTTGTACTTTAGTAATTGTATCAGGAGGCCCTGATGCCAGTTTGTGTTATAAGCCTTTTGGATGTCTAATGTCAAAAGAGTTGAAGTTTTATTTAAATTTTCATTAATTTTGATTTTATTTACTATACAAATTACTTGAAGGTTGGAATTTAAAAGTTTTTGGAAGCCAAATTGTTCTTTTATCATTATATCGTTGTCATCTAGAAATTTTGATAGCCGAGATAATATTAGTTTTTCATAAATTTTCGAAATAACAGGTAAAAGGCTGATTGGCCTATAATTTAAAGGATTTGCTGAATTTTTATGGTTTTTTGGGATTGGTTTAATTATAGCGTTTTTCCATACTTTTGGGAAATATCGAGTAATGAAACATGCTTCAATTATTTTATGAAAAAATTCTAATACATTACTTGGCAAGTTTTTTAGTACAAAAAAAAATTAGTTTATCATCTCCAAAAGAATGTTTATTTTTGAAGCTTTTAAGGCTCTCTTTTATTTCATCAAATGTTTGAATATTTTCTGAAGGAGTTTCCACAGGAATTTTGAAAAATGCATCTAAAATCTTTGATATTTGTGTCTCTGTTAAAGGGTTTCCCATATTTTGATTATTCAAATGGACTTGAAAATGAATCGCCATATCGTGCATGCATGCAGCTGATTTTGTGCTCAGTGTTTTCGCTCAAATATTTTCTGTCTACTACCGGCTTTTAGTGTAAAATTTATACCAAAAAGTGCGGGTTTGCAGTGTGAATTTGGTAGTGATACATGCCACTTGCTAAAATCACTGTGTAATTAGATCAAGTGAGTTTATTGACTGTTATCTTATCGTTCGGAAAGAAAAACTTGATAAATCGCGAACATTATCTGCCTTCTGGAGGCGTTGTTGGTCACGCCTACAATCACGCACTCGTAGTGGTCATTGGGATCACTGCTCTCCGGTGCGTTCGCTCAAACGTAGCTCCTCCCATCTAGCTCACCATTATGGCGGACTTCAATTGTTGCCACTGTTTCAAGAAAGCACATGGCAATAACGTTACTAAATGCTTCAGTTGTAAGCTAAGCTTGCACTTAGCATGTATTAACCTTACTCAACGCGATTTCGATACTTTATCTAAGCTGGGTTCAAGTAATTTAAAAATTGTCTGCAACCGCTGTGAGGTTGCGTTATCTACAGCGGCTGAACTACGTCAAGCGATTGACACTATCAAAACGTCTTTAGATGAAAGGCTGAGTAGAATCGAGAGTTCAATTAATGCTGCCATTTTCACCCCACTGAAACAAGAGGAAATGCTTGTTGAATCGGTGGACCGATCTCAGCGAGCATTTAATATAATTTTGGCAAACGTACCGGAGAATACGGATAGATCTGATGTCAATTTTGCAAATGACATCCTTGAAGTTATTGAGCCATCTGCAGTTGTTTCACCCGAGGATGTTGTCAGACTAGGGAAGGCCTCCGCTAATCGTCCTCGTTTGCTACGTCTACACTTCAAGACTGTGGATAAGGCAAAATTGGTACTAAGAAAGCGGGATGCCCTAAAAAAGTATCCCGACTTTAAGAACGTTATTGTCCGTGATGACAAAACTAAACAACAACTGGCTTATTTAAGTAACCTGAATAACGAGTTAAAGCAGCGTCGTGAAAATGGGGAGAATAATGTTAAGATAAAATACGTAAACAATGTTCCAAAGATAATTATCTCTCCAAATCAAGACTCGCATAATTCGTCTAGATAACTAGATAAGCCCGGCGACGTTTCCAATTTTTGTAATGTAAACTATCAAAATGTTAGAGGATTAAAATCTAAAATACAAATTTTTGTTGCTAATGTATCTGATTTATATTTTGATATTGTATGTTTAACTGAAACATGGCTTGATTCTGGTGTCTACAGTACTGAACTATTTCCATCGTTCTATAGCGTTATTCGATCTGATCGGAAATTTAACCTTGTTAACCGTAGCAGAGGGGGTGGGTCACTTATAGCGATAAATAATAAAAAATTTAAACATTTAGCCCTTGATTTATCAGGCTTAATTGATGTTAATTTAGTGGATATAGCCGCTTGTAAGGTTGAGTCTTCTTCAATATGTTTTTATATTTTTTGTATTTACATACCTCCGGATATATCATCACTCGATTTTGAACACTTTTTAAATCAGTTTGAGCAACTTATTTGTAATTTTGACAGACTAATTATCTTCGGTGATTTTAATGTACCTGATTTTCTAGAAGCAAATTTAAATAGTGCAAAATTCAACGCAATCAATAACTTTATGTCTATGGCAGGTTTAAAGCAATGTAATAATATTGTTAATATTAACGGCCGTATGCTTGACCTGTGTTTTTGTCGTAATGTTGACATTGTTACAATTTCTGAAGACTCTCAACCGCTAGTTAATGTCGATATACACCACCCTGCGCTAAATGTTGTTGTTAAAATTAGTAAAACAAAGGCTAATAATTTTCCACTCTCTGATAACGCTAAATTATATAACTTTAAGAAAGCTAATTTTCAGGGTTTATATAATGAAATGTGTTCAGTTGACTGGTCGTTCTTGTCTAGTATTGAAGATGTCAATAGCTGTTGTTCTGCTTTTTATGTTAAGTTATATAATATACTTGATAAATTTGTACCACAGTTTAAAAGTCACAAAAATAATTTTCCTAAATGGTACTCTGCTGAACTTAAACGCTATATTCATGCAAAAAAATATTACTTTAATAAATATAAAAGATCTAATGACAGATTTTATTACTATGAATTTGCCGAAACGAGGAGAATTGTCAAATCATTATTACGCAGAGATTATAATAACTATTTACAAACAGTTCAGCATTCCTTATCTAATGACCCAAGGTACTTTTGGAAATTTGTCAAGGAGAAAAAAACCACTACAATTCCTGGTACGCTTACATACAACGATATTGAACTCACCAACCCAGTAGACATTGTCAACAATTTCAGTAAATACTTTGCCTCAGTTTTTAATAAAAATGATAATTTAAATTCTAATGGTAATATAAAGGTTAACAATTTACAGTCTACATTGAATACCAAAATATCTAACGAGTTTATAAACATTAATTTTATTTCAGAAAGCGATATTAAACAAGCAATAAAAGAACTTAAAGCCAATTTTACATGTGGCTTAGATCGCATACCATCATTTTTCATTAAAGATTGTTCTCCGGTTTTAATAGAACCTTTACTAATTCTGTTTAATAAATGTATTAATTGTAAAATATTTCCAGATGTGTGGAAAAGTACTCGTGTGTGTCCTGTTTATAAAAGTGGTGGAGCCACTGATATCAAGAACTACCGGCCAATATCCATTCTTTGCAACTTTGCAAAGGTGTTTGAACGAATAATTTATAACTATATTTATCTATCTGTTTCTAATCAAGTTTCAACTAATCAACATGGATTTTTGGCTGGTAGATCTACAGTAACAAACTTAATTACAGTGACTCAATTTTTATCTGAAGAACTAGATAAGGGTAATCAAGTTGATGTAATTTATACTGATATAAGTAAAGCTTTTGACAAGATAATTCATTCACTGCTTTTAAATAAACTACGCAACTTCGGCTTTTCTGACTCTTTGGTGACATTTTTCCAATCTTACTTAAGTAATAGACAGCAAACAGTTTGTTTTAATGGGTTTCTATCTCCTCCATTTACACAAATCTCAGGAATACCTCAAGGCTCTAATTTAGGCCCCCTACTCTTTTTAATATATATTAATGATTTAACTGAGGCTATTACTAATTCCTCTTTTCTACTATTTGCCGATGACCTAAAAATATATAAAGCTGTCAATTCTCATCAAGACTACGTAGATTTACAAGCCGATCTTGATTCGGTATTGGCGTGGTGTCAGCATAATGGGTTATATTTAAATATTAACAAATGTTCCGTTGTATCCTTTACTAGAAAAATAAAAAAGCATAATTTTCAATATTATATAAATAGAACATTAATAGATAGGAAAGATGTCATCAAGGACTTAGGAATTACATTCGATTCTAAGTTGTCATTTAATGAACATATATCAGTCATTGTTAACGCATCATACAAAACTTTAGGCTTTATAATTAGAAATGTAAAATCTTTTAATAATTTAGATGCCATTAAAAGTCTTTATTTTAGTCTTGTGCGAAGTAAGCTTGAATATGGATCAATAATTTGGTCACCTTTTTATATTAATAGTTCGTTGTCTCTAGAAAAAGTGCAAAGACGTTTTTTGAAATTTTTATCTTTTCGAGCTCATAATTATTACCCAGAAAGTAGAACTAATCAGATAACACTTCTTAATGAATTTGAAATCGACTCACTAAAATCTAGACGGATGGTTGCATCTACAGTTTTCATGCATAAGATCCTGCATAATAATATAGATTGTAAAGAGTTATTATCCTCGATAGATTTCCATGTACCTAGAACGAACTCCAGATTTGGTTGTGATTTTAAATTAAAAACATATAGAACAAATATTGGTCTCAAATCTCCTCTTTACGTCATGGCAAAACACTGCAACAGTTTAGGAGAGTTATGTGACATCTTTGCTGATAACTTGAATAAAGTAGTATCTTGTGCCAAAGAAAAATTTGGGAACACTATTTAGCTTAACATAAGATTTAGAATGAAGCTTTCACTTGTCAATTAAGAATTATATTCATGTATAACATATCTTATTATTTAATCAGTTTTCATAGTTCGGTTGTTTTATATTTATTAGAAATATTGGTAGTTTATTATTATTATGTACGAATGATTGGTAAATCTTTATTTTCATGTAAACATGTATAACTTTTTTTTTTTTATTTTGTATAATTATTATTATTTTAGTCATGCGCCTTGTGGCGAATGCATTTTGTTTCTCAAACATTGTCCTATAATTGGAAACTTTCTGTTGGGCAATAAACCTATTATTATTATTATTATTATTATTATTATTACTTGTTGAAAGCAATCACTAAAAATTTTTACTTTTTCTTTGTGCAAAATTGCTTTAGTATTAGATTGAAAATTTTGAATTGGTTGGATTAAAAAGGACTGATAATTCGATTCATAATTTTAATTTTTAATTAATTTCCAAATATGATTTCGATCAGAAATTATTGTTTGTCAAATTTCGAATTTTATTATTAAGCTGAGTTAAATTAAAATATTGAATTTCGTTTGAGATTTTATTATTTAATTGATTAACAATTGATTTTAAATTGAGATTGTTATTGTGTTGATAAAATTTACGAATTCGGTTCCTGGTTTTAATTAGTTGTTTAATATGGAAAGGAAGAAAGAAAGAATGAGGATTAGTAATTTTAAAAGAAGTAGAAAGTTTCAAAGATTCACTGATGGCAGTTAAGAGAAGTTTGAGATTGTTATCTATTTTATCAGTAGTTGATAAATCTAAATTTTCAATGTTTAAGTTTTTATGATTACTCAAAATATATTTGATTTTTAACCAATTTTTTTTTTGGAATCGTCTGCAATTATGATTTGAATTTAGGTTTGATGAATTAATAGATATGAGAATGGGGTGATGATCAGAATTTAATGCATTTATACTTAATGGAGTAGTCACTGATAAATTTTGAATAATGCCGATGTCAATAACTGATGAATTTAATCTTGGATTGTAGGGAAAATGAGTGAAATCGTTTTATTAGATGAAATGAAGGTAAGTTATCTATATAACGTTGTAATTTTGAACCATTGTTGTTGCTATTTAAACAGTGCCACGATAAATGTTTACTGTTTAAATCGCCATATAAAAAAAAATTATTGAAATTTCTTTCATTGAGTAATTTTGCCAAAAAGTCTATATCTAAAGGTGATGAAGGTGAACTGTAAAAATTTATAATTTTGATTGAATCATTGTTAGTCGAAATGCTAATATGAGATAATGATAATGAAATTAAATTAAATGTAATGGATGATTTTATGTATGAGATCAGACCACGACTTCCGTCTTTGGCCGGTGCAAACACTGATTTGAAATTTTGAAGAATTGGAGGAGATTCTTTTACCAAAGATTCTTGAATTAATATTATATTCCTATCTGTTTCAAGAATAAGTTTTTCTAATTCATTTGTTTTCTTGTGAATGCTATTTACATTCCATGATAATATTTCTATTTTATTTTTATTTATATCCACTGACACTTTTCAGATATTTGTTGAATGATGAGAATTTTTTCTGTTGGATCGGCAACATTAACAAGACTAGCTTTTAATTCTCTCACAATTTTGATTAAATTTTCTAAATTGCAGATTTTATCTAATTCTTTAATTTCACTTAAAAGAACTGTGAAATTGTTATTATTTACATTATTATTGATTGGTGTAGGTTGTTGAGTAGCTGTTTATGTAGCGGGTTTAAAGTATTGCGAGCATGAGATTATTGGGTTGATATTTTTATTGTATTTTGAAATGTCTGTGACACTTTGTGTCGGTGTTGATGATGTCTTACCTTGCCTTATACTTAGTCTTTCCAGATAGTCCAAGTTAACTGCGCACTGGCGATAACTCGCGACATGATTCCTTCCACAGTTGGCGCACTGAGGATGGTCAATTCGGGTGCCAGCATCCGGGCAGTGTTCCATGATATGGTTTTTGGCACATTTTACACACCGTGGCTTTTGGATGCAATTCGAAGAATCATGCCCAAACTGCTGGCATCGATGGCATTGGCTAATGTTGTTCTTCTTGAAGTACTTTTTATTCTTGATCTTCATGTGATCTATAGATTTTATTGATTGGATTTCCCTAATTGAATCCAAATTTTTGGTTGAAATTAAGAATGAAGAACTTGATTCTCTCTTCACAGAATTCAATTTGATCACTGATGTATATTCTATTTGATTTTCTTCCAATGCTTCTTTCATGTCTTCGATTTCAATGAAAGGAGCTACTTTCAACACAATCTTCCTCATTCGATCCTCTTTGGCTGTAAATGTGAAAAATTCTACTTCATTCTTCTTCAGGTCTTCGATTAATAATTTTGAATCCTGTTTATTTTCAACATAAATTTTTGTTTCCGTTCTTCCATAAAAAACGCGAAACGGTCGCTGCTTCATTATCATTTTCAAACTTGTGTGAAATGATTTGCGCGATCTTATTTTAGACGTCACAACTATTGGTGGTGGTTTTTTCATTTTTAACTCTTGAGACACTTCTGATTTTTTTATATCGTCTTCTTTCATATTGGTCAAAATTTCGTATTTATTTGCTGTTGGAATTATTATTTCCATCAGTTTCGAAGCATCTTCTGTCACTTCCATTGCAGCCTTTTCTTCTGGCTTAAACTTCAACACACAGTCAATTACGTTTTCATGTATATTGAAGCTCATTCGCTGCTTTCGGATTCCGGAGGGCGATCGCAACTTTTTTATATATTTTTAGTTCTTTTGCTATTGTTCCTTGACTATTTCAACAATCAACACAAACACAAGAATAACCTTCAACTTTAACAAACAAAAAATAATGTCTCGAAGCACAATTCAACAACTTGAAAACTACTATCAAGACAATCTTTCAAAACTTTTCTTTAAAATTATTTATTCATTTATTCAAATCAATCATCGTCATCGTCAAGGGAGCCAAAACCCAGAGCTCGTGGATCCAAAATTTAATTCAGTATATGTGACTGCATCTCGGATAAAGTTTTCATGAGACACTTTCAAAACACCTCTTGCTTCTTTATAAATTAAATCGGAAATACGTTTTACTCCACCACAACGAGCCAATCTTCTTATAACAGGCTTTGTTATGCCTTGGATGTTATCACGAAGTACTTTTCGATCACGTTTGGCGCCACCTTTTCCCAAACCTTTACCACCTTTAATACTTCCGGACATTTTCAAATATGATTGTCAAAAACACAAGTTAAAATCAATTTTAAAACACACACAGCAAGCAATGCAAAACTGTGACTGAAAATTCGTTCTACAACCTGCTTATATGCCTTTCGATTTAGTCAATTTTCAGCCAATTGCAGCGCTCAAAATTTTAGCCAATAGCCAATAAGAATTGAGCTCAATAAAAGTGGAGAAAACCGTGGTTTGAAGATTTGGCGATTCAGTTGCTAGACAACACTTGTGGCTGTCAGTTCGTTTGTTCTGTTGTGTTTTATTTTATTTGAAAATGGCAACAACAAACAAGCAGCTCGTAAATCAATAGGAGGAAAAGCTCTAGAAAAACAGCTTACTACTAAAGCTGCTAAAAAAAGTGCTTCAGCTTTTGGTGATGTGAAATATGCTCATCGTTACAGTCCAGGAACTGTAGCTCTTCGTAAAACTCGTCGATACAAAAAAGTACCGAGCTTTTAATTCGCAAGCTGCCATTCCAACGTCTTGTAAGAGAAATTACGCAAGATTTTAAAACTGATTTACGTTTTCAAAGTTCAGCTGTAATGGCTTCACAAGAAGCTAGTGAAGCATATTTGGTTGGACTTTTTGAAAATACAAACTTGTGCGCTATTCACGCAAAGCGTGTTACAATTATGCCCAAAGATATCCAACTGGCAATTCGTGGTGAATGAGCTTAATTATTATTGTGCATTGGGATTCGAATACTTTGCATAAACAAAAATAAAATCTGTTCTTTTCAGAACCTCAGTATTTATTTAGAAACAAATAATTATTTTTAATATACGCACATCAAAATTTAAATGAAGTTGAAAATGTTATGTTGACATAATTTTTGAAGTAAACATAATTTCAAATGTCATTTAAGTTGGAAGAGGTTTTGATTTTATTATAAATTTTTGCCAAACAACGCTAATAAAAAAGTGATAATTTAAAAAAATGTATATTTTTCTCAAATATTTTGACACAGATTTCTCGTTTATATAATTTTGTCTTACTCAGTGGCGTTAGTTGATTTTATTTGTTTTGTAGAATTCATTTTTAATAATTTTGATTTCATTTACTACACGCATTACTTGAAAAGTTGGAATTTAGAAATTGTTGAAAGCCAGATTGTTCTTTTATCACTATAACTTTGTCATCTAGAATTTTTATAAGCTTGATCTTGATGGCTTGAAGCGAAGAACCTCCTCTTTCTTTTAAACCCTTAATTGTGTTTGTTACCATTTCAGATGTTGCTGGATGAGATGGTTTACTTCTGGGATTCTTTGCTTTCTTTTCTTTAGCTTATGAATGTACTTGCTGATTTGAAGTGACAGTTGACGTTGTCGCAACTGTAGTTGTTGACGTTTGTTGTTCTTCTAGGTCGGCCATGACTTTATTTTCGCTTTTCTTATCAATTGACCTAGAAATAATAAAAATTATAAAATTGTCGTATTCTTCTTTCTTCTTAACAAATGAAGAACATTAAAATGCTAAGAGAGTAATATCTTTATTCAATTATAATTCTAATTACAACACATGCTCTTAGTCTAATATCATCCTAGAAGGAATGATTAAAAGACAACATATTTACATCTTAAAATTAATAACAGCACCTAGTTCTGGCCACTTTATCTATTTACATAATTCTTCAATTTAAATAGCGATTATATTCTCACAAAATTTAACCTAAACTAAAGTTTTCAGTCACAAGGAAAATCTGGAAAAACCTTGTAATAGTCAGGTGTGAAGTGATGTAGCTATTTGTGTAGTGAAGTTTAATAATCCAATAATAATGAAAATAAAACAATTTCAGAAATAATGGGAATAATATTGATATGCAAAAAAATCGCAATTTTGGAGAATTTCATAAAAATTAGTTCAAAGTTTTGAAGGAAATAATTTTCTTTTGAATTTAAAATTTACATTCTCATGATTTGCTGAGCCAATATTTTCAGTCAAAAGAGAATTTGGAATTTGGTACTGGATGAAACGATTATAATATATTTGAATTTGTTCTTTGATAAATTTAGTTTTTGTTACTTCATGTAGAAATTTGATTGGGGTTCGCTTCGGTAAACCAGCAATTCATCTTAATATTTTATTTTGAAAAACTTGTAATTTGGAATAATTTTGATTTGATGTTTGATGCCAAATTGGACAGCCAAAAAGAAGAACTGATTTTATGTAAGCATTATAAAGAAGAATTTTTAGTGATTTATCTAAAGGGCTTTTCAACAAAGGGAGTAACTTGATAAAAATCGATTGGGCCTTTGAAATGGTAATGTTGACATGGGGATTAAATGATAAGTTTTTATCGAGATGAATACCTAAATATTTGATGGAGTCTTGAGGGCGAATGATATGATTGTTGATGGTTATATTAGATGGTTCTGATTTTTTATTTTAAAAATAAATTGAGTTGTTTTTTTCATCGTTAATTTTAATTTTCCATTTATTGAAAAATGTTTCTAAATTATATAGGTAATTTTGGATTTTTCGGTCTGAATTTTTTCTTCTCCACGATCTGGCTAAGATAGCTGTGTCATCAGCAAAGAGAACAAGAGAAAGATTAGAGTCTGAAGGTTTAGGAATGTCATTGATGAATAGATTGACAAGAGTTGGAGAGAGGACAGCTCCCTGGGGAACACCAGCAGGAATAAGAGTTTTTTTAGAAAGGCATGAATTTTTTTCAATTTGGAATGTTCTCTCTGAAAGGAATGAACTTACAATTTTAATTAAATAGTGAGGGATTTTGTACTTAAACAATTTTATCAGGAGGCCTTGATGCCAGACTGTGTCGTATGCCTTTTCGATGTCTAATGTCAAGAGAGTTGAGGTTTCATTTAAATTTTTATTATTTTTGATTTCATCTACAATACGCATTACTTGAAGGTTGGAATGTAGAAGTTTTTGGAAGCCAAATTGTTCTTTTATCATTATATCGTTGTTATCTAGAAATTTTGATAGCCGAGATAATATTAGTTTTTCATAAATTTTCGAAATAATAGGTAAAAGGCTGATTGGCCTATAATTTGAAGGTTTTGCTGAATTTTCATGATATTTTGGGATTGGTTTAATTATAGCGTTTTTCCACACTTTTGGGAAATAATGAGTAATGAAACATGCTTTAATTATTTTATGAAAAAATTCTGATACATCAATTGGCAAGTTTTTTAGTACATAAAAAATTAGTTTATCATCTCCAAAAGAATGTTTAATTTTGAAGCTTTTCAGACTTTCTTTTATTTCATCAAATGTTGGAATATTTTCTAAGGGAGTTTCTACAGGAATTTTGAAAAATGCATCTAAAGTTTTTGTCTCTCCCATATTTTGATTATTCAATTGAACTTGTTGAAAACAATCACTAAAAATTTTTACTTTTTCTTTATCCAAAAATGCTTTAGTATTAGACTGAAAATTTTGAATTGGTGGGATTAAAAAGGATTGATAATTCGATTCAAAATTTTGATTTTTGATAAATTTCCAAATATTATTTCGATCAGAATTATTGTTAGTCAAATTGCGAATTTTATTATTAAGTTGAGTTAATTGAAATTATTTTGAGATTTGATTGTAAATTGTGATGGTTATTGTGTTGATAAATTTTACGAATTCGGTTACTGGTTTTAATTAGTTGCTTAATATGGAAAGGAAGAAAGAAAGTATGAGGATTAGTAATTTTAAAAGAAGTAGAAAGTTTTAAAGATTCACTGATGGCAGCTAAGAGAAGTTTGAGATTGTTATCTATTTTATCAGTAGTTGATAAATCTAAATTTTCAATGTTTAAGTTTTTATGATTACTCAAAAGATATTTGAATTTTAACCAATTCATTGTTTGGAATCGTCTGCAATTATGATTTAAATTTAGGTGAGATGAATTTAATCTTGGATTGTAGGGGAAATGAGTGAAATCGTTTAAGGGAAAAATTAGTTGAAATGAAGGTAAGTTATCTATATAACGTTGTAATTTGGAACCATTGTTGTTGTTATTTAAACAGTGCCACGATAGATGTTTACTGTTTAAATCGCCATATAAAAAAAATTATTGAAATTTCTTTCATTGAGTAATTTTGCCAAAAAGTCTCTATCTAAAGGTGATGAAGGTGAACTGTAAAAATTTATAATTTTGATTGAATCATTGTTAATCGAAATGCTAATATGAGATGATGATAATGAAATTAAATTAAATGGAATGGATGATTTTATGTATGAGATCAGACCACGACTTCCGTCTTTGGCCGGTGCAAACACTGATTTGAAATTTTGAAGAATTGGAGGAGATTTTTTTACCAACGATTCTTGAATTAATACTATATCCCTATCTGTTTCAAAAATAAGTTTTTCTAATTCATTTGTTTTCTTGTGAATGCCATTTACATTCCATGATAATATTTCTATTTTATTTTTATTTATATCCACTGACACTTTTCAGATATTTGTTGAATGATGAGAATTTTTTCTGTTGGATCGGCAACATTAACAAGACTAGCTTTTAATTCTCTCACAATTTTGATTAAATTTTCTAAATTGCAGATTTTATCTAATTCTTTAATTTCACTTAAGAGAACTGTGAAATTGTTATTATTTACATTATTATTGATTGGTGTAGGTTGTTGTGTAGCTGTTTGTGTAGCGGGTTTAAAGTGTTGCGAGTATGAGATTATTGGGTTGATATTTTTATTGTATTTTGAAATGTCTGTGACACTTTGTGTCGGTGTTGATGATGTCTTACCTTGCCTTATACTTAGTCTTTCCAGATAGTTCAAGTTAACTGGGCACTGGCGATAACTCGCGACATGATTCCTCCCACAGTTGGCGCACTTGGGATGGTCAATTCGGGTGCCAGCATCCGGGCTGTGTTCCGTGATATGGTATTTGGCACATTTTACACACCGTGGCTTTTGGATGCAATTCGAACAATCATGCCCAAACTGCTGGCATCGATGGCATTGGCTAATGTTGTTCTTCTTGAAGTACTTTTTATTCTCGATCTTCATGTGATCTATAGATTTTATTGATTGGATTTCCCTAATTGAATCCAAATTTTTGGTTGAAATTAAGAATGAAGAACTTGATTCTCTCTTCACAGATTTCAATTTGATCACTGATGTATATTCTATTTGATTTTCTTCCAATGCTTCTTTCATGTCTTCGATTTCAATGAAAGGAGCTACTTTCAACACAATCTTCCTCATTCGATCCTCTTTGGCTGTAAATGTGAAAAATTCTACTTCATTCTTCTTCAGGTCTTCGATTAATAATTTTGAATCCTGTTTATTTTCAACATAAATTTTTGTTTCCGTTCTTCCATAAAAAACGCGAAACGGTCGCTGCTTCATTATCATTTTCAAACTTGTGTGAAATGATTTGCGCGATCTTATTTTAGACGTCACAACTATTGGTGGTGGTTTTTTCATTTTTAACTCTTGAGACACTTCTGATTTTTTTATATCGTCTTCTTTCATATTGGTCAAAATTTCGTATTTATTTGCTGTTGGAATTATTATTTCCATCAATTTCGAAGCATCTTCTGTCACTTCCATTGCAGCCTTTTCTTCTGGCTTAAACTTCAACACACAGTCAATTACGTTTTCATGTATATTGAAGCTCATTCGCTGCTTTCGGATTCCGGAGGACGATCGCAACTTTTTTATATATTTTTAGTTCTTTTGCTATTGTTCCTTGACTATTTCAACAATCAACACAAACACAAGAATAACCTTCAACTTTAACAAACAAAAAATAATGTCTCGAAGCACAATTCAACAACTTGAAAACTACTATCAAGACAATCTTTCAAAACTTTTCTTTAAAATTATTTATTCATTTATTCAAATCAATCATCGTCATCGTCAAGGGAGCCAAAACCCAGAGCTCGTGGATCCAAAATTTAATTCAGTATATGTGACTGCATCTCGGATAAAGTTTTCATGAGACACTTTCAAAACACCTCTTGCTTCTTTATAAATTAAATCGGAAATACGTTTTACTCCACCACAACGAGCCAATCTTCTTATAACAGGCTTTGTTATGCCTTGGATGTTATCACGAAGTACTTTTCGATCACGTTTGGCGCCACCTTTTCCCAAACCTTTACCACCTTTAATACTTCCGGACATTTTCAAATATGAATGTCAAAAACACAAGTTAAAATCAATTTTAAAACACACACAGCAAGCAATGCAAAACTGTGACTGAAAATTCGTTCTACAACCTGCTTATATGCCTTTCGATTTAGTCAATTTTCAGCCAATTGCAGCGCTCAAAATTTTAGCCAATAGCCAATAAGAATTGAGCTCAATAAAAGTGGAGAAAACCGTGGTTTGAAGATTTGGCGATTCAGTTGCTAGACAACACTTGTGGCTGTCAGTTCGTTTGTTCTGTTGTATTTTATTTTATTTGAAAATGGCAACAACAAACAAGCAGCTCGTAAATCAATAGGAGGAAAAGCTCTAGAAAAACAGCTTACTACTAAAGCTGCTAAAAAAAGTGCTTCAGCTTTTGGTGATGTGAAATATGATCATCGTTACAGTCCAGGAACTGTAGCTCTTCGTAAAACTCGTCGATACAAAAAAGTACCGAGCTTTTAATTCGCAAGCTGCCATTCCAACGTCTTGTAAGAGAAATTACGCAAGATTTTAAAACTGATTTACGTTTTCAAAGTTCAGCTGTAATGGCTTCACAAGAAGCTAGTGAAGCATATTTGGTTTGACTTTTTGAAAATACAAACTTGTGCGCTATTCACGCAAAGCGTGTTACAATTATGCCCAAAGATATCCAACTGGCAATTCGTGGTGAACGAGCTTAATTATTATTGTGTATTGGGATTCGAATACTTTGCATAAACAAAAATAAAATCTGTTCTTTTCAGAACCTCAGTATTTATTTAGAAACAAATAATTATTTTTAATATACGCACATCAAAATTTAAATGAAGTTGAAAATGTTATGTTGACATAATTTTTGAAGTAAACATAATTTCAAATGTCATTTAAGTTGGAAGAGGTTTTGATTTTATTATAAATTTTTGCCAAACAACGCTAATAAAAAAGTGATAATTTAAAAAAATGTATATTTTTCTCAAATATTTTGACACAGATTTCTCGTTTATATAATTTTGTCTTACTCAGTGGCGTTAGTTGATTTTATTTGTTTTGTAGAATTCATTTTTAATAATTTTGATTTCATTTACTACACGCATTACTTGAAAAGTTGGAATTTAGAAATTGTTGAAAGCCAGATTGTTCTTTTATCACTATAACTTTGTCATCTAGAATTTTTATAAGCTTGATCTTGATGGCTTGAAGCGAAGAACCTCCTCTTTCTTTTAAACCCTTAATTGTGTTTGTTACCATTTCAGATGTTGCTGGATGAGATGGTTTACTTCTGGGATTCTTTGCTTTCTTTTCTTTAGCTTATGAATGTACTTGCTGATTTGAAGTGACAGTTGACGTTGTCGCAACTGTAGTTGTTGACGTTTTTTGTTCTTCTAGGTCGGCCATAACTTTATTTTCGCTTTTCTTATCAATTGACCTAGAAATAATAAAAATTATAAAATTGTCGTATTCTTCTTTCTTCTTAACAAATGAAGAACATTAAAATGCTAAGAGAGTAATATCTTTATTCAATTATAATTCTAATTACAACACATGCTCTTAGTCTAATATCATCCTAGAAGGAATGATTAAAAGACAACATATTTACATCTTAAAATTAATAACAGCACCTAGTTCTGGCAACTTTATCTATTTACATAATTCTTCAATTTAAATAGCGATTATATTCTCACAAAATTTAACCTAAACTAAAGTTTTCAGTCACAAGGAAAATCTGGAAAAACCTTGTAATAGTCAGGTGTGAAAGTGATGTAGCTATTTGTGTAGTGAAGTTTAATAATCCAATAATAATGAAAATAAAACAATTTCAGAAATAATGGGAATAATATTGATATGCGAAAAAATCGCAATTTTGGAGAATTTCATAAAAATTAGTTCAAAGTTTTGAAGGAAATAATTTTCTTTTGAATTTAAAATTTACATTCTCATGATTTGCTGAGCCAATATTTTCAGTCAAAAGAGAATTTGGAATTTGGTACTGGATGAAACGATTATAATATATTTGAATTTGTTCTTTGATAAATTTAGTTTTTGTTACTTCATGTAGAAATTTGATTGGGGTTCGCTTCGGTAAACCAGCAATTCATCTTAATATTTTATTTTGAAAAACTTGTAATTTGGAATAATTTTGATTTGATGTTTGATGCCAAATTGGACAGCCAAAAAGAAGAACTGATTTTATGTAAGCATTATAAAGAAGAATTTTTAGTGATTTATCTAAAGGGCTTTTCAACAAAGGGAGTAACTTGATAAAAATCGATTGGGCCTTTGAAATGGTAATGTTGACATGGGGATTAAATGATAAGTTTTTATCGAGATGAATACCTAAATATTTGATGGAGTCTTGAGGGCGAATGATATGATTGTTGATGGTTATATTAGATGGTTCTGATTTTTTATTTTAAAAATAAATTGAGTTGTTTTTTTCATCGTTAATTTTAATTTTCCATTTATTGAAAAATGTTTCTAAATTATATAGGTAATTTTGGATTTTTCGGTCTGAATTTTTTCTTCTCCACGATCTGGCTAAGATAGCTGTGTCATCAGCAAAGAGAACAAGAGAAAGATTAGAGTCTGAAGGTTTAGGAATGTCATTGATGAATAGATTGACAAGAGTTGGAGAGAGGACAGCTCCCTGGGGAACACCAGCAGGAATAAGAGTTTTTTTAGAAAGGCATGAATTTTTTTCAATTTGGAATGTTCTCTCTGAAAGGAATGAACTTACAATTTTAATTAAATAGTGAGGGATTTTGTACTTAAACAATTTTATCAGGAGGCCTTGATGCCAGACTGTGTCGTATGCCTTTTCGATGTCTAATGTCAAGAGAGTTGAGGTTTCATTTAAATTTTTATTATTTTTGATTTCATCTACAATACGCATTACTTGAAGGTTGGAATGTAGAAGTTTTTGGAAGCCAAATTGTTCTTTTATCATTATATCGTTGTTATCTAGAAATTTTGATAGCCGAGATAATATTAGTTTTTCATAAATTTTCGAAATAATAGGTAAAAGGCTGATTGGCCTATAATTTGAAGGTTTTGCTGAATTTTCATGATATTTTGGGATTGGTTTAATTATAGCGTTTTTCCACACTTTTGGGAAATAATGAGTAATGAAACATGCTTTAATTATTTTATGAAAAAATTCTGATACATCAATTGGCAAGTTTTTTAGTACATAAAAAATTAGTTTATCATCTCCAAAAGAATGTTTAATTTTGAAGCTTTTCAGACTTTCTTTTATTTCATCAAATGTTGGAATATTTTCTAAGGGAGTTTCTACAGGAATTTTGAAAAATGCATCTAAAGTTTTTGTCTCTCCCATATTTTGATTATTCAAATGAACTTGTTGAAAACAATCACTAAAAATTTTTACTTTTTCTTTATCCAAAAATGCTTTAGTATTAGACTGAAAATTTTGAATTGGTGGGATTAAAAAGGATTGATAATTCGATTCAAAATTTTGATTTTTGATAAATTTCCAAATATTATTTCGATCAGAATTATTGTTAGTCAAATTGCGAATTTTATTATTAAGTTGAGTTAATTGAAATTATTTTGAGATTTGATTGTAAATTGTGATGGTTATTGTGTTGATAAATTTTACGAATTCGGTTACTGGTTTTAATTAGTTGCTTAATATGGAAAGGAAGAAAGAAAGTATGAGGATTAGTAATTTTAAAAGAAGTAGAAAGTTTTAAAGATTCACTGATGGCAGCTAAGAGAAGTTTGAGATTGTTATCTATTTTATCAGTAGTTGATAAATCTAAATTTTCAATGTTTAAGTTTTTATGATTACTCAAAAGATATTTGAATTTTAACCAATTCATTGTTTGGAATCGTCTGCAATTATGATTTAAATTTAGGTGAGATGAATTTAATCTTGGATTGTAGGGGAAATGAGTGAAATCGTTTAAGGGAAAAATTAGTTGAAATGAAGGTAAGTTATCTATATAACGTTGTAATTTGGAACCATTGTTGTTGTTATTTAAACAGTGCCACGATAGATGTTTACTGTTTAAATCGCCATATAAAAAAAATTATTGAAATTTCTTTCATTGAGTAATTTTGCCAAAAAGTCTCTATCTAAAGGTGATGAAGGTGAACTGTAAAAATTTATAATTTTGATTGAATCATTGTTAATCGAAATGCTAATATGAGATGATGATAATGAAATTAAATTAAATGGAATGGATGATTTTATGTATGAGATCAGACCACGACTTCCGTCTTTGGCCGGTGCAAACACTGATTTGAAATTTTGAAGAATTGGAGGAGATTTTTTTACCAACGATTCTTGAATTAATACTATATCCCTATCTGTTTCAAAAATAAGTTTTTCTAATTCATTTGTTTTCTTGTGAATGCCATTTACATTCCATGATAATATTTCTATTTTATTTTTATTTATATCCACTGACACTTTTCAGATATTTGTTGAATGATGAGAATTTTTTCTGTTGGATCGGCAACATTAACAAGACTAGCTTTTAATTCTCTCACAATTTTAATTAAATTTTCTAAATTGCAGATTTTATCTAATTCTTTAATTTCACTTAAGAGAACTGTGAAATTGTTATTATTTACATTATTATTGATTGGTGTAGGTTGTTGTGTAGCTGTTTGTGTAGCGGGTTTAAAGTGTTGCGAGTATGAGATTATTGGGTTGATATTTTTATTGTATTTTGAAATGTCTGTGACACTTTGTGTCGGTGTTGATGATGTCTTACCTTGTCTTATACTTAGTCTTTCCAGATAGTCCAAGTTAACTGGGCACTGGCGATAACTCGCGACATGATTCCTCCCACAGTTGGCGCACTTGGGATGGTCAATTCGGGTGCCAGCATCCGGGCAGTGTTCCGTGATATGGTATTTGGCACATTTTACACACCGTGGCTTTTGGATGCAATTCGAAGAATCATGCCCAAACTGCTGGCATCGATGGCATTGGCTAATGTTGTTCTTCTTGAAGTACATTTTATTCTCGATCTTCATGTGATCTATAGATTTTATTGATTGGATTTCCCTAATTGAATCCAAATTTTTGGTTGAAATTAAGAATGAAGAACTTGATTCTCTCTTCACAGATTTCAATTTGATCACTGATGTATATTCTATTTGATTTTCTTCCAATGCTTCTTTCATGTCTTCGATTTCAATGAAAGGAGCTACTTTCAACACAATCTTCCTCATTCGATCCTCTTTGGCTGTAAATGTGGAAAATTCTACTTCATTCTTCTTCTGGTCTTCGATTGATAATTTTGAATCCTGTTTATTTTCAACATAAATTTTTCTTTCCGTTCTTCCATAAAAAACGCGAAACGGTCGCTGCTTCATTATCATTTTCAAACTTGTGTGAAATGATTTGCGCGATCTTATTTTAGACGTCACAACTATTAGTGGTGGTTTTTTCATTTTTAACTCTTGAGACACTTCTGATTTTTTTATATCGTCTTCTTTCATATTGGTCAAAATTTCGTATTTATTTGCTGTTGGAATTATTATTTCCATCAGTTTCGAAGCATCTTCTGTCACTTCCATTGCAGCCTTTTCTTCTGGCTTAAACTTCAACACACAGTCAATTACGTTTTCATGTATATTGAAGCTCATTCGCTGCTTTCGGATTCCGCAGGGCGATCGCAACTTTTTTATATATTTTTAGTTCTTTTGCTATTGTTCCTTGACTATTTCAACAATCAACACAAACACAAGAATAACCTTCATCTTTAACAAACAACAAATAATGTCTCGAAACACAATTTTACAACTCAAAAACAACTATCAAGGCAATCTTTCAAAATTTTTATAAATTAATTAAATCAAACATTGTCATTGTCAAGGAAACTGGGAGCTAGAGCTCGTGGATTAAAAATTCAATTCAAAATAATAAATTGAAAATCAAATTAAATTTATATTAAAATACTCAGCATCAATATTATTCTTGATTTTTTTTAGATAATTTATCATTTGTTTAATCATTTAATTTAATTACGAATTACTGCAAATTTTATAGCATGAAATCAAAACACGAAAAAAAATCAAAAAATTGTTAAACTGCTTTGAAAAAATTCTATATATAGATAAAGACATTTTTTAATGATTTAACAGTAAATTAAAGATAAATAGCAACAAAAATAAAAAACGCGTCTTGTGTACTGGAACTACGACGATAACTACGAGTGGTTCAAAGCCCGTCAAAATCAATTTTTTTCTTATTTTCTTATAAACAAAAATATAAAATCTGTATTTTTTAATTTAAATTTATTACAATTTTATATTTGATATTTGTCATAAAAATTCAAAAAAAAAGTCGCATTTGGGAATCGAACCCACTATTTGTATAGACAAGACATCTAGATTAGAAATAAAATAAATCAAGCAGTCGATATTTGAAGATTTATTCAACAAAAATACTTATATCTAGTAAAAAACTGATAGAACAGAGCACATTTTCTAACCTTAAACAACATGCCAACATTCGCTAAAGACAACCACCTCTGAGAGGAAAAACGATATAGATTTGGTTGCCAATGGTTTCCCTTATATTATGTTGTCATTTGCAGCAACTTATTGATTTTCAAACAGGTACTATGTCCATATAGACGCAATACTTGAAAATCACTAGTTGAAAACCAGTAGAAAGAGCTAAGCACGACATTGACGCTCATTACTTATCGAAACACTCTATGAAGTTGTCATTTTGACATAGATAACTTCAATCTATCTACTATAGATATCTATAAACAAAAAATTGAAAATTGTTGATTTTATAAGCAAAAATTCGATTTGAAAATGACGAAGCATGTTGAAAGCTGAAATTCAATGAAAGAGATTTTTCAATTTTAAGACTAAAAAAAAATTGTTTATTTTAAGATTTAAGATTATTATTATAAATTAGAAAGATTGTTGATAAAATTATCAACTTTTTTATATAAGTTTATTATAAATTAAATAAAAAAATCTTCATCAACAAAATTTAGTTTTATTCGAAATGATTACCTCAGGTTGGCTTTAAAGTTTTTGTTTATATTAAAGTGTTTAATGTTATTTAATTGATTGTAAAATTTTTTATATATGTATAATTTTTCAAATTCATCTAAATTTGTTTAAATTTCAATTGAAAATAAGTCTAAAATTTTAATTTAATTATTTTTATGAATATCTGACTAAATGTTATAAAATTAAAAATTTCATGATTTTTTTAAATATTTATTGTTAAATTTTTTATTATAATTCAAAAATATTTAATTAAATCTCAATATTTATAAAAAATAGCTAAAGAAAAATTCATTTAAACATTAAATAAACATGAATTCGATTTTGTTTCCTTGTTTGAAAATTTCTTCTTGTTGTTGGGAAAAAATATTGATATAAAAAGTAATATAACATTATTTAACACTTTTTTTTTCTTACTATTGTCAGTATTGAGACGTTTCGATTAAAAATAAATAGATTTTGTTTTTATTTTACGCATATTCATATATCAAATAAATAATAAGTGTTTGAATAATTCAATAACTTCAAAAGTGATGATCATTATAATAAATAAAGATTTCAAAATACAATTCAAACAGCAGATTGTAATAAATTCAATATTATAGTTTTAAATTAAATTTTATCAAATTGAAGAAAATAAATAAATAAATAATTTTGTCAATAACTATTGTTTAATGTTTTTAGCAGTGAAAACATCCATTCAACATAAACCAAACAACATTCATTCAATTCTTTTCAGTATTACTAAGAATTGTTAATATTTCTGAATAGATATAAGAACACACTTTGATTCTACTTTACAGTGCACAGTTCATTCTTGAATTCGGCTGTTTTTACTTGTTCGCACCTGTTTGCGTTTTTTTTTTTGTTTCACTGTGTAGATAATGACAAAAAATATTTAATTGATTGTGTGTGTGTGTATGTTTGCTATGTTGAAGAACGTAAGTAAAAATTATTCTTTAAAAAACAAATGTTCTAAGTCCTGTACAAATTTCAATTTAATTTCATTTAAATTTTAATCTAGTTTTTTTTGTCGGTTTAATATTTTATAAAATATTATACATTAATAAATACAATTCACTCAAATGCTTTGCAAAAATTAATAAATATTCTTTGATAAAAATTTTTTTCAATTCGCATGTGCCGTTGTCAAAAGTTCGACAAATACACGTGCTTTTATGCGTGCGCACGAGCTCAATCTATAAACTAGAATGTTACTTATTTAGTTGTTTTTTTTTTTTTCAATTATGCATTTGAAGTAAATATGTGATAAAGGTCAATGTAGGCCTTGACGACTAACCAGGCTGTTGGATATTGAATTATTGATAAATGAAAAAATGTCAAATTGACTGATAGACATCAAAAAATTTGCAACTTTATCATGCAAAAATCAAAGGTAAGACTAAAAATATTTCATTTATAAATCATTATGTACATTTATTTATTGCAAAACTAGAAAAAAATTAACAAATTCAATTGAAATTTTATTTTTATAATCGACTCAATGAAAATATTTCACAAAGGGCAACATACATCAATTTAAACTGTATTCTTTTTGGGTTTTATACTAATAATTAATGAAAAATTTAAAAAAAAAAGAAAATTTGGTACGTAGAATATTATTTATCTGGTTTGTAAAATGCTAAATTTAACATGCAACGGCCATACCACGTTGATAAGCACTGGTTCTCGTCCGATCACCAGTCTGCTTCCGACACTCGACGAGTTCGGACGTGCTAGCGATCTGCGCAGAGACATTTGCAAATATAACCTACTTTTGATTTCTAATTATCTTAGTTTTTTCTTTTGATTTGTGTTGTAATTGTTAATAGTGAAAGTGAAAATGGACTCAAATTTATTGAAAGAGAGGCTTTCAGCCTCCGCCTCTCTTGTCAAGATGAAAAAGAAAAGCGTTTCTTCAACGCAGTCGCCATCTAAAAGACCGCGTACCAGCCAACTTAGAAACAAATTCGAACCGCTTCTCACATTAGAAGATACTGACACTAGCGATGAAGAACCAGAAAGTATGGAAACACAAATACCTGACGTTAAATCGGCTGAAAAAACCCCGCCAATAATTCTGCATGGCATTTATGAGTACCAAAAATTGATTAATCTTGGCAAAGAAGCCACTAATGAAGGTATTAATCTTCGATACACCAAGCAAAATACAATCATCTTTACTAAAAACATGAGTGATTTTCAATCACTCAAATCCCATCTCGGCAAAAGCACTAAAGCAAGCTGGCATACTTATGCTAGCTCAGACGAAAAGACGCATGCATTTGTTATCTACGGACTTGCTCAACGTCCCGAAACTGAAGAAATCAAAGATGAACTAATTCAACGAAACATAAAAGTGATTAGTGTCTATCTAATGAAGAACACTGCTGATCCTATTTATGTTGTTATCACCGACAAGTTCACAACTCTTAAAGAACTCAAAGACAAAATAAAGTTTCTATTGTGTGTGTCTGTGAAATGGCAGAAATTACAGAATAAAAAACATATGCTACAGTGTCACAGATGTCAAGCTTGGGGACATGCTGCTTCGTTTTGTCACGCCACTCCAAAATGTCTAAAGTGCGGTGAAAACCACTTCACAAGCGAATGTACGCTTAAAAATGCCAGCAACACAGACTCCAGTCAACTAAAGTGTGCTAACTGTGGCGGCAACCATCTCGCCAACAGCGTCCAATGCCCTGTTTACATTAAAAGAAAAGAGTTTATTGAGAAAATCAGAGAAAAAAGAAGTACTTCAAAAACGGCACCGCCTAAGTTCATTCCAGCACCGATGCCAAGTCATAATGCCTGGAAAAACCCCAACAACTTCCCGTCTCTCCCAGGCGCAAACAACCATGAAAGAAATACTACAGAATCAAACACAACATCCCCTGAAAAAGGTAATACTCAGCCTAACGAATTTATTGATTTAATTAAGGAAATTCACAACCTGAATAAACTAATTAACATTAAAAAAATGCTACAATTCATCAAAGAACTAACTGTTAGTGTCAAAGCATGCTTTAATGATCCTTTTGAATTAACTAATGTTCTATTTAACTTTTCACAAAAACTATTTACTAATGGACCGTAACTCTCAAACAACCTCTTTGTACACGTGGAATGCAAATGGCATCTCCAACAAAATAAACGAGCTAACGCATTTTCTAAATAGATATGATGTAGACATTATTATCGTAACTGAAACCAAATTAAGACCTTCCGATAAAATTTATATAAAAAATTATACTATTATCAGAAATGATAGAGACGAAACACATGGAGTTGGTGGTGTAGCCATCATCATTAAGAGATGTATACCTTTTATCAAAGTCAAAATTCCAAATATCTCTTTTGAATGCATCGCGATTCAACTTATTGATAACACGGTGATAATTGACGCATACAATCGCCCACGAAACTATTTTCGATCCCACGATTTATCTAAATTATTCAATATCTCTGAGAAAATAATCCTAGGTGGCGATTTTAACTCTAAACATCCCCGCTGGAACTGTCTCGTTCCAAATACAAATGGTAATACTCTTTATTCCTTTCTGAATTCAATCAACAGTAATGTGAATATAAATTTTCCATCTGATCACACACTGTTTCCATATAACCACACCAACCCCACAACAATTGATTTCTTTTTGACAAAAAATATTTCTAATCTAACTCAAGCCAAAACAATAAATGACCTCAACTCTGACCATTTGCCAGTTCAAACAATTATCCAAGCCTCAATGCATCAAAACACTGACAGATACATCATAGATTATAAAAATACTAATTGGCCGCACTTCAAACGCACTTTGAATAACTTAATTGTAATAAACAATAATATCCCAAATAGAAAAGACCTCGATCTTGAATTATCCAAACTTATAATTGCCATAACACAAGCTAGAAAAGATCACTCGGTCATCAAAAAAGCTGACACAAGAAATGTTCATAATATTCCGGCTGAAATTATCGCAAAAATCAGAGAACGCAATAATATTCGCAAAAAACTCCAACGACAGTTCGATCAAAACAATTATAATCAAAACAAAAAGCCAATGAACTTGCCAAATACTTCCAAAGCATCCATAACAACACTCCTGCAAACTCTCCAGAACAGGATAGCATTGAAACAAAAATAAATAAATTACTCAACACTCTTCCTACTAAAGATGAAAGTTACATCCGTTCAATAAAAACAAACCCATTCACAGTTGGCTGTATCCTCCACAAGCTCAAAACCGGCAAATCTTCCGGATCTGATCAAATAGATAACATTATTCTCAAAAGCCTTCCGAAAAAAGCGATAGATCAACTAACTAATATTATAAATGCTTGTCTTAGATTAAATTACTTTCCTGATATCTTCAAAACCGCAATAGTAATCCCTATATTAAAACCAAACAAAAACAGCCAAAGCATTGAAAGTTATCGACCAATAAGTTTACTGAGTTCTATCTCAAAAATCATTGAAACAATAATTCTCAAAAAATTAAATAATTTCCTACAAGAACTTAACATTTCTCACCCATATCAGTTTGGCTTTAAGTCCAATCACAGCACCGCTCATCAGCTTACTCGTCTAACCAATGATATTCTCTTAAATTTCAATAAAGGAAACAACACCTTCCTAACCCTACTTGATCTTGCGAAAGCCTTTGATACCGTATGGATCAGCGGACTCTTAAATAAAATGTTAAATGCCGGATTTAATATAAACTTTTTACACTTAATGAATTCATATCTAACTAATCGCTACATTCGTGTCAAAGTCAATAACTGGCTATCTTCCCGTAAAATAATAAACGCTGGAGTGCCACAGGGATCGGTACTCGGTCCAGCACTATTTAACTTTTTCATATCAGATATGTCTAATTTCCAAAAAACCAATCTTGCTCTCTACGCTGATGACACAGCGATCTATGCTCATTCTTTCTATCCGCAGGCACTATTAAAGAGCATATCCTCAATCTAGCGAACAAATTCTTTTCAAATAATACTAATGAACTAATTTTAACCCCTAACTTACAGGAAACTAAAAGTCTCCTTAATAACACCAAAATTAAACACTCACTTGTTCATCTTCACTTACCTTTCTTCCAAACTAACACATAATGATTTCTCACTAAATTATTACTTTTTTTTTTGAAATTCAACAAATTTCTATAATAATAATATAATTTACTTGGTCAGGAGTCACTCCTCAACACATTGTAAATAATGTATATATCCCCTAGGCTAAGTTGTAAATAAGTCTCCCTTTATTTAGGTTAGTCTGTACATAATATTAGGATTAGACCTAGGTTTAAGTTTAAAGCAAAATAAATAAATGGGTTTAGCATTTTTCCCAACACATTCTTTAAATTTAATAAATTTAATGTCATGCTATTTATTATCTAATGTTCGTTCCGTTGTTTTTTTTTAAATTTAATAATATTAATTTAAAATTTTTGTGGCTATATTGAATATTTATTTTAATTATTATTAAAAATGTTTCTTATTTTTAAATTTGTTTAAAATTATTTGTGGTTCTGAAAAGAACCGATTTAATTGTTGTTGTAGATAAAATAAACATAATATTATATTTATTTATTTTGAACTGGTATATTTAGTAACAGCTTTTGTTCCTTCAGAAACAGCGTGCTTTGCCAATTCACCAGGCAATAATAGTCGAACAGCCGTTTGAATTTCTCTACTAGTTATAGTAGAACGTTTGTTATAATGAGCAAGACGAGATGCTTCAGCGGCGATCCTCTCGAAAATATCATTTACAAAACTATTCATAATGCTCATTGCTTTACTGGAAATACCAGTATCGGGATAAACTTGCTTCAATACTTTGTAAATGTAGATAGCATAACTTTCCTTTCCTTTCCTGCGCTTCTTTTTCTTATCACTTTTTGAAATATTCTTTTGGGCTTTTCCAGCTTTTTTGCAGCTTTTCCACTAGTTTTTGGTGGCATTTTCACTAAATAAACACTTTTTGATCACAACTTTAACGAGAAACAGTTTACGTTAAAAATGAACAGCGTCGTTTTTTTTTTTTTGGTCGACACCCGGAACTTAGTATCTATCGCTCCGGGTAGTGCCGGACTTTTACCGGCTAAAACCTCTCTTTCACCTGACTAGGTGTTTTCGAATCTTTGATCCCTTTACACCGATCGGATGGCACTGGAAGTGCGCTAGAACAAAAGAAGATAAAGAGAAAAATTAAGTTTGGACTTAACTTTTTGATCGGGAAGGCTGATGTTTTGAATTTTGACGGAAGTGGGGGGAACTCGTCACTTGGTGGCGGTTAACCGGAAGTGATGATCTCATCGATCATCTTCGAGAAGAGCCATTCGGGGTCGTTTGATTTTGGAAGGTCCTAGCTCGTCGTAGTCGACAACTTCGCGGATGGTCGGATTTGGGTGAACTTCCGCTTTCGCAAAAGTTCGAAGAGCGATCTCGTGCAGGAACTCTTTCAGCAGCGGAAGCTTAGCTTCTCTGTGAAGTTGATGGTTTCTGACGAACCATGGAGCGTTGAACGCCATTCGGAGGAACTTGTTTTGAAACACCTGCAACTTATTAAATCGCGTTGTCTTAGGCGCGTAGGCCCAGGCAGCGGAGGCATAAGTGATGGCTGGACGGATGATGGACCGGAAGAGGTGCACCTTGGTGTTGACTGAGAACTGGCTACGCCTGCAAACGAGTGAAAACAACTGACTTTGAACCATATTACCTTTGACTAACGCGTAGTCGAGGTGTGGACCGAAGCTGAGTCTTCTGTCCAGAATGACGCCTAAGTATTTCACCTGGTTTTTCCAAGGAATAACTCGGCCGAACATTCGGACCTCACCGGCTGGGCTTTGTCTTCGTCTTGTGATGAGAAGAGCAGAGCTTTTCTCTGGATTGACGTCGATAAGCCATTTTCGAAACCACTCCTCAAGTTGGTCGGCAGCTTCCTGGAGGTAGCGCGTCGCCATTTTGGGTTGGGTCGATCGGGTGAGGATTGCGGTGTCGTCCGCGTAGATTGCGAGCTTTGTCATCGTGGTGCTTAGGATGTCTGCTGTGAACAGCGAATAAAGAATGGGTGAAAGAACAGAGCCTTGTGGAACGTCGGCTTCCATTTGCCGGAAACCGGAAATCGAGTTTCCGATTCTGGCCCGGAAGTTCCGATTTTGAAGAAAAGAGTGGATCAGTTGTGTCAAAGCGATCGGAATGTTGGCTTTGTGGAGCTTGGAAACAAGTCCGTTGTGCCAAACAGTGTCGAAAGCCTTGGAGACGTCGAAAAATACAGCACCGGTCACGTGCTTGCGCTCGAGACCAGTGGAAGCGTATTCTACGACTCTCAGGAGCTGATCGGAAGTGGAATGTTTGGGGCGGAAACCAAATTGTTCATCTGAACAAAATGACCGTTGCGGTTTTCCATCTGGAAGGAAAGTGGCTGAATCTGAGCATAGCATTTATAATACTTGCCAGAGTGACAATGGCCTTCTGTTTGAAGTGCTTCAGAGCTTTGTTCGGAATTTTATCCGGGCCGGAAGCTTTTCGCGATTTAAGTCCGCGAATGACGTCGCGGACTTCTTCCGGTGTCGTAGGAGTGATCGGAAGTTCGGAGGGGATTTCCATGAGTTGTTCGACTTGTTGTTCGACTTCGTCAATGTGATCCAAGTCGGCGTTCTGTGAAGACGAGTCCATGGGCTCCATGGATGGCCGGGAGTGGTTTTTTGCTGCTTCGCAGCGCCTTTGCCATTCTCCAGACCGAGTGGTCTTTTGTGGAGTGGGATTTGAGTTTCTGCTGCCATCGGAGATTTCTGAAATCAGCAAGAGCAGTTTTTACCTCAAATTTGAGCCGATTTGCCATTGTTCGGTCGACGGCTAGGTTGCTTCGTCGAGCGGTTCGACGTGTGCGGTTTTTCTCCCTGATGAGATCCACGATTCCTTGCGGAATCGTGCGCCGTGGTTTTGGCGGCTGGGAGCGAAGTTGCGACGCTTCTTCGATGGCGTGCCGGATGTTGCGTTCGAAATTGGAGACAGCTTCCTCAATTTCTTCTTTGCTTTCGATTCGACGAATTGGGCCGGAGATCACTTCGAGAAGAGACGAAAATTTGTCCCAATCGATGACTGACCGGATGACGACTTCCGGATCATTTGCTTCAGTTCCGATGTGCATCAAGACTGGGCTATGATCGGATGAAAGATCGTCGACGGAGGTCAGACGTATCTGGCTGGCGACGTTTTTGACTACTGCGATGTCGAGTGTGTCGGGAACGCCTGTCCTGAAGTCATGGTGTGTCGGCTCTGCCGGTGCCATGACAACGACGTCGGGATGTTGGCTGGTGAAAGCGTCGAGGATTCGACCGTTTCGATTCATTCTTCGGCTGTTCCAATTCGGGTGCTTGGCGTTGAAATCGCCAGCAGCGATTGTTGGAGAATTGCCGTGAAGAACCAATTCTAGGTCGGCGTGGCGAAGTGCTTAATGGCGGCTCGAACGAAAATTGCTGTGCCGCCTCCAGGGCCGTCGCGATCCGTCTTGTGTAGGACGAAACCAGGTATTGCTTGAGATCTGCTTGTTGACGTGCCATTTGCTTCTTTGAAGCTGCGGGGGCGGCGTCCCGACTGGGGGTGGGTTTGGGGGCGGCGGCTTTCTTAGGAGCGGCAGCTTCCTTCTTGCCTTCTTTGAACTGGGAAATTTTAGACAGCCACGGAAGTTCGCCGTGTGTGGTCTTCTATTTATTTGTTCAAAACATTGGCTGTGATAACAACCAGTTTGTCGTAATAACGACAAGAAATAGAAGATAAAGATGATCAATGCTGATCGGAGCTGAGGTGATTGGACGAAAAGCCAATGCAGAGACCTCGGGAGAACACGTCCGCACTGAACCGAAGCACGAGTGGAACTCGAACAGTGTCGCTTAGAAAACTTTGCTTTTCTGAACCAAACACGACAACTACTATCCCCTCCATAACAAAACAAACACCAGTCAGATTGTCAGTTTACCAATAAGAGGGTCTATAAAATTTAAGCCCAGCTTGTAATTTTGAGCATTTACGTGTTTGATAGTTTGAGTGTAAGTTTTGTTTTTATATCAAATTAAAAATGTCTGGACGTGGCAAAGGTGGTAAAGTGAAAGGAAAAGCAAGGTCTCGTTCAAGTCGTGCTGGATTACAATTTCCTGTTGGTAGAATTCATCGTCTTCTTCGTAAAGGAAATTATGCAGAACGTGTTGGTGCTGGAGCACCGGTATATCTTGCAGCTGTTATGGAATATTTGGCTGCTGAAGTACTCGAATTGGCTGGTAATGCTGCCAGAGATAACAAAAAGACTCGTATAATTTCCAGACATTTACAATTGGCAATTAGAAATGACGAAGAATTGAATAAACTTTTATCTGGAGTAACTATAGCTCAAGGTGGTGTTTTACCAAACATTCAGGCTGTTCTATTGCCTAAGAAAACTGAAAAGAAACCTTAAATTATAGAAATCTATATGATAAATATAAATATCGGCCCTTCTCAGGGCCACTAAATCTATAAAAACAAATTTTGAAAGAGAAAACATTTAATTTTAATAATTTTTTGATTTTACTTATCCTCAATTATTAGAATGTCTTTGACGTTAAACTACATTTTAATATTAATAAAAAGAAATGCTTATTACTTTATAGAAATTAAACTAAATATGCAAATTATAATTTTATTATCTTTTACCTATCAACACTAATCGGATAATTAAATAGCATTTAAAAATTTAAATTATAAGGTTTCTTTGAGATAGAGAAAAAAAGACTAAATTAATAAAATAATTATTTATTATTATATATATTTTTAAGATTTTATTAAAAATAAACTATATTCACAAATAGAGATATTTTTATTTTTTTTACTTTCTTCTTCCATAAATGTGTGGAAACAACTGACTTTTATTATATATTATTATATATATATTACCTTTGACTAGCGCGTAGTCGAGGTGTGGACCGAAGCTGAGTCTTCTGTCCAGAATGACGCCTAAGTATTTCACCTGGTTTTTCCAAGGAATAACTCGGCTGAACATTCGGACCTCACCGGCTGGGCTTTGTCTTCGTCTTGTGATGAGAAGAGCAGAGCTTTTCTCTTGATTGACGTCGATAAGCCATTTTCGAAACCACTCCTCAAGTTGGTCGGCAGCTTCCTAGAGGTAGCGCGTCGCCATTTTGGGTTGGGTCGATCGGGTGAGGATTGCGGTGTCGTCTGCGTAGATTGCGAGCTTTGTCATCGTGGTGCTTGGGATGTCTGCTGTGAACAGCGAATAAAGAATGGGTGAAAGAACAGAGCCTTGTGGAACGCCGGCTTCCATTTGCCGGAAACAGGAAATCGAGTTTCCGATTCTGGCCTGGAAGTTCCGGTTTTGAAGAAAAGAGTGGATCAGTTGTGTCAAAGCGATCAGAATGTTGGCTTTGTGGAGCTTGGAAACAAGTCCGTTGTAATAATTTTGACATTTATTTGTCGTTTATACAAAATTGAAATTTTGTCTTACTCAGCAATTAGCGTTAGTTGTTTTTATTTGTTTTGTCAAATTTATTTGTGGCCCTGAAAAGGGCCATTTATTATTGCTCCAGTGTCGATATCTACGATAGGAGCTCGGCCACTTTTGCACAAAAGACCACAATAAAATTGTCGTGGAAAAAACAACGTTGTTCTTGATACTAATTTTCATTTTTTCCTTTTAGGTGAAGCAGCAGCCTTTTTTGCTTTTGATGTAAGTGAAATATTTTTTGCACTTTTCGGTTTTGGAACTTTTGGTTTTTTTGTTGGTCCTGCTTTACTCGATTTCTTTGCTTTTGATGGCGATTTTGGTTTACTTGTAGTATTACTACTAGCTGTTGTACTAGTGTTTAAAAGTGATTTTGGTGTTGCAGCTTTCTTTAATAGAGCATTTTTCTTCGATTTTGCAACAGCAGCACTTTTCTTCTCGGCGGCTGCTTTTTTAGCTTTTGGAGTAACAGCTGTCGATTGATATGATTGTTGTTTCTTGGTAGTTTTAGCTGAAGGTTTTGTGGATTTTTCATTAACTACTCCTCCTCCTCCTCGCTTGATTGAAGACTTTTTTTTTGATTTGCCACTTGCTGGTGTTGAAATCGATTTCTTTTTCTTCTTTTCAACAGACGCAACAGCAGCAGCAGCAGCTTTTGCAGCTGCAACAGCTTTAGTTGCACCTGTAGTAGATGAAGCAAGTTTAAATGAACCAGAAGCTCCTTTACCTTTTGTTTGAACTAATAAACCAGAAGCAACAGCGCTTTTCAAATATTTCTTTATGAATGGTGCCACTTTTTCAGCGTCAACTTTATAATTGGCTGCAATAAACTTCTTGATGGCTTGAAGCGAAGAACCTCCTCTTTCTTTTAAACCCTTAATTGCGTTTGTTACCATTTCAGATGTTGGTGGATGAGATGGTTTACTTCTGGGATTCTTTGCTTTCTTTTCTTTAGCTTTTGAATGTACTTGTTGATTTGAAGTGACAGTTGACGTTGTCGCAACTGTAGTTGTTGACGTTTGTTGTTCTTCTAGGTCGGCCATGACTTTATTGTCGCTTTTCTTATCAATTGATATAGAAATAATAAAAATTATGAAATTTTCGTATTCTTCTTTCTTCTTAACAAATGAAGAACATTAAAATGCTAAGTAAGTAAGTAATATCTTTATTCAATTATAATTCTAATTACAACACATGCTCTTAGTCTAATATCATTCTAGAAAGAATGATTAAAAGACAACATATTTACATCTTAAAATTAATAACAGCACCTAGTTCTGGCAACTTTATCTATTTACATGATTCTTCAATTTAAATAGAAATTATATTCTCACAAAATTAAACCTAAACTAAAATTTTTAGTCACAAGGAAAATCTGGAAAAACCTTGTAATAGTCAGGTGTGAAGTGATGTAGCTTTTTGTGTAGTGAAGTTTAATAATCCAATAATAATGAAAATAAAACAATTTCAGAAGTAATGGGAATAAGATTGATATGCAAAAAATAGCAATTTTGGAAAATTTTATAAAAATTAGTTTAAAGTTCTGAAGGAAATAATTTTCTTTTGAATTTAAAATTTACATTTTCATGATTTGCTGAGCCAATATTTTCAGTCAAATGAGAATTTGGAATTTGGTATTGGATGAAACGATTATAATATATTTGAATTTGTTCTTTGATAAATTTAGTTTTTGTTATTTCATGTAGAAATTTGATTGGGGTTCGCTTCGGTAAACCCGCAATTAATCTTAATATTTTATTTTGAAAAACTTGTAATTTGAAATAATTTTGATTTGATGTTTGATGCCAAATTGGACAGCCAAAAAGAAGAACTGATTTTATATAAGCATTATAAAGAAGAATTTTTAGTGATTTATCTAAAGGGCTTTTCAACAAAGGGAGCAACTTGATGAAAATCGATTGGGCTTTTGAAATGGTAATGTTGATATGGGGATTAAATGATAAGTTTTTGTCGAGATGAATACCTAAATATTTGATGGAGTCTTGAGGGCGAATGATATGATTGTTGATGATTATATTAGATGGTTCTGATTTTTTATTTGAAAAATAAATCAAGTTGGTTTTTTCAGCGTTAATTTTAATTTTCCATTTATTGGAAAATGTTTCTAAATTATATAGGTAATTTTGGATTTTTCGGTCTGAATTTTTTCTTCTCCACGATCTGGCTAAGATAGCTGTGTCATCAGCAAAGAGAGCAAGAGAAAGATTAGAGTCTGAAGGTTTGGGAATGTCGTTGATGAATGGATTGAAGAGAGTTGGAGAAAGGACAGCTCCCTGGGGAACACCAGCAGGAATAAGAGTTTTTTTAGAAAGGCATGCGTTTATTTTAATTTGAAATGTTCTCTCTGAAAGGAATGAATTTACAATTTTAATTAAATAGTGAGGAATTTTGTACTTTAACAATTTTATCAAGAGGCCTTGATGCCAGACTGTGTCGTATGCCTTTTCAATGTCTAATGTCAAGAGAGTTGAGGTTTTATTTAAATTTTTATTAATTTTGATTTCATCTACAATGCGCATTACTTGAAGGTTAGAATTTAAAAGTTTTTGGAAGCCAAATTGTTCTTTTATAATTATATCGTTTTTATAGAAATTTTGATAGCCGAGATAATATTAGTTTTTCATAAATTTTCGAAATAACTGGTAAAAGGCTGATTGGCCTATAATTTAAAGGATTTGCTGAGTTTTTATGATTTTTTGGAATTGGTTTAATTATAGCGTTTTTCCACACTTTTGGGAAATATTGAGTAATGAAACATGCCTTAATTATTTTATGTAAAAATTCTAATACATTACTTGGCAAGTTTTTTAGTACAAAAGAATTTAGTTTATCATCTCCAAAAGAATGTTTATTTTTGAAGCTTTTCAGGCTCTCTTTGATTTCATCAAATGTTGGAATATTTTCTAAGGGAGTTTCTACAGGAATTTTGAAAAATGCCTCTAAAATTTTTGATATTTTTGTCTCTGTTAAAGGGTCTCCCATATTTTGATTTTTCAAATGAACTTGTTGAAAACAATCACTAAAAATTTTTACTTTTTCTTTATCCAAAAATGCTTTAGTATTAGACTGAAAATTTTGAATTGGTGGGATTAAAAAGGATTGATAATTCGATTCAAAATTTTGATTTTTGATAAATTTCCAAATATTATTTCGATCAGAATTATTGTTAGTCAAATTCCGAATTTTATTATTAAGTTGAGTTAATTTAAAATATTGAAATTCATTTGAGATTTTATTATTTAATTGATTAACAATTGAGATTGTTATTGTGTTGATAAATTTTACGAATTCGGTTTCTAGTTTTAATTAGTTGCTTAATATGGAAAGGAAGAAAGAAAGAATGCGGATTAGTAATTTTAAAAGAAGTGGAAAGTTTTAAAGATTCGCTGATGACAGCTAAGAGAAGTTGAAGATTGTTATCTATTTTATTAGTACTTGATAAATCTAAATTTTCAATGTTTAAATTTTTATGATTACTCAAAAGATATTTGAATTTTAACCAATTTATTGTTTGGAATCGTCTGCAATTATGATTTAAGTTTAGGTTTGATGAATTAATAGATATGAGGATGGGATGATGATCAGAATTTAATGCATTTATACTTAATGGAGTAGTCACTGATAAATTTTGAATAATGCCGATGTCAATAACTGATGAATTTAATCTTGGATTGTAAGGAAAATGAGTGAAATCGTTTAAGGGAAAAATTAGATGAAATGAAGGTGAGTTATCTATAAAACGTTGTAATTTTGAACCAGTGTTGTTGTTATTTAAACAGTGCCACGATAGGTGTTTACTGTTTAAATCGCCATATAAAAAAAATTTATTGAAATTTCCCTCATTGAGTAATTTTGCCAAAAAGTCTAGATCTAAAGGTGATGAAGGTGAACTGTAAAAATTTATAATTTTGATTGAATCATTGTTAATCGAAATGCTAATATGAGATGATGACAATGAAATTAAATTAAATGAAATGGATGATTTTATGTATGAGATCAGACCACGACTTCCGTCTTTGGCCGGTACAAACACTGATTTGAAATTTTGAAGAATTGGAGGAGATTTTTTTACCAAAGATTCTTGAATTAATATTATATCCCTATCTGTTTCAAAAATAAGTTTTTCTAATTCATTTGTTTTCTTGTGAATGCCATTTGCATTCCATGATAATATTTTTATTTTATTTTTATTTATATCCACTGATACTTTTCAGATATTTGTTGAATGATGAGGATTTTTTCTATTGGATCGGCAACATTAACAAGACTAGCTTTTAATTCTCTTACAATTTTGATTAAATTTTCTAAATTGCATATTTTATTTAATTCTTTAATTTCACTTAAAAGAACTGTGAAATTGTTATTATTTACATTATTATTGATTGGTGTAGGTTGTTGTGTAGCTGTTTGTGTAGCGGGTTTAAAGTGTTGCGAAAATGAGATTGTCGGGTTGATTTTTTTATTGTATTTTGAAATGTCTGTGACATTTTGTGTCGGTGTTGATGATGTCTTACCTTGGCTTATACTTAGTCTTTCCAGATAGTCCAAGTAAACTGGGCACTGGCGATAACTCGCGACATGATTCCCTCCACAGTTGGCGCACTTGGGATGGTCAATTCGGGTGCCAGCATATGGGCAGTGTTCCGTGATATGATTTTCGGCACATTTTACACACCGTGGCTTTTGGTTGCAATTCGAGGAACCATGCCCAAACTGCTGGCATCGATGGCATTGGCTAATGTTGTTCTTCTTGAAGTACTTTTCATTCTTGATCTTCATGTGATCTATAGATTTTATTGATTGGATTTTCCTAATTGAATCCAAATTTTTGGTTGAAATTAAGAATGAAGAACTTGATTCTCGCTTCACAGATTTCAATTTGATCACTGATGAATATTCTATTTGATTTTCTTCCAATGCTTCTTTCATGTCTTCGATTTCAATGAAAGGAGCTACTTTCAACACAATCTTCCTCATTCGATCCTCTTTGGCTGTAAATGTGAAAAATTCTACTTCATTCTTCTTTAGGTCTTCGATTATTAATTTTGAATCCTGTTTATTTTCAACATAAATTTTTGTTTCTGTTCTTCCATAAAATACACGAAACGGTCGCTGCTTCATTATCATTTTCAAACTTGTGTGAAATGACTTGGGCGATCTTATTTTAGACGTCACAACTATTGGTGGTGGTTTTTTCATTTTTAACTCTTGAGGCACTTCAGATTTTTTTATATCGTCTTCTTTCATATTGGTCAAAATTCCATATTTATTTGCTGTTGGAATTCTTATTTCCATCAGTTCCGAAGCATCTTCTGTCACTTCCATTGCAGCCTTTTCTTCTGGCTTATTCTTCAACATACACTCAATTATGTCTTCATGTATATTGAAGGTCACTAGCCGCTTTCGGATTCCGTAGGGCGGTCGCAACTTTTTGATATATTTTTAGTTCTTTTGCTATTGTTCCTTGACTATTTTAACAATCAACACAAACACAAGAATAAACTTCAACTTTAAAAAAACAATAAATAATGTCTCGAAACACAATTTTACAACTCAAAAACTACTATCAAGACAATCTTTCAAAATTTTTATAAATTAATTCAATCAAACATCGTCATTGTCAAGGGAACTGAGAGCTAAAATTTCAATTCAAAATAATAAATTGAAAATTAAATTAAATTTATATTAAAATAGTCAGTATCAATATTATTCTTGATTTTTTTTAGATAATTTTTTATTTGTTTAATCATTTAATTTAATTACGAATTATTGCAAATTTTATAGCATGAAATCGAAACACGAAAAAAATTCAAAAAATTATTAAACTGCTATGAAAAAATTTTATATATAGATAAAGACATTTTTTAATGATTTAACAGTAAATTGAAGATAAATAACAACAAAAATAAAAAGCTCGTCTTGTGTCATGGAACTACGACGATAACTATGAGTGGTTCAAAGTCCGTCAAAATCATTTTTTTTTCTTACTTTCCTTTAAACAAAAAAATAAAATCTGTATTTTTTAATTTAAATTTATTGCAATTTTATATTTGATATTTGTCATAAAAATTAAAAAAAAAAAATGAGTCGCATCGGGGAATCGAACCTACTATTCGAATAGACAAGACATCTAGAATAGAAATAAAATAAATCAAGCAGTCGATATTTGAAGATTTATTCAACAAAATTACTTATATCTAGTAGAAAACTGATAGAACAGAGCATATTTTCTAACCTTAAACAACATGCCAGTCCTCGTATTCTAGTTTCACGTGATGACATCATTGTTTTTCGCCAAAGACAACCACCTCCGAAAGGAAAAACGATATAGATTTGGTTGCCAATGGTTTCCTTTATATTATGTTGTCATTTGCAGCAACTTATTGATTTTCAAACAGGTACTATGTCCATATAGACGCAACACTTGAAAATCACTAGTTGAAAACCAGTAGAAAGAGCTAAGCACGACATTGACGCTCATTAATTACAGAAACACTCTATGAAGTTGTCATTTTGATATAGATAACTTCAATCTATCTACTATAGATATCTATAAACAAAAAGTTGAAAATTGTTGATTTTATAAGCAAAAAATCGATTTGAAAAAGACGAAGCATGTTGAAAGTTGAAATTCAATGAAAGAGATTTTTCAATTTTAAGACTATAAAAAAATGTTTTTTTTGAGGATTTAAAATTCCTATTATAAATTAGAAAGATTGTTGATAAAATTATCAACTTTTTTATATAAGTTTATTATAAATTAAATAGAAAAATCTTCATCAACAAAATTTAGTTTTATTCGAAATGATTACCTCAGGTTGGCTTTAAAGTTTTTGTTTATATTAAAGTGTTTAATGTTATTTAATTGATTGTAAAATTTTTTATATATGTATAATTTTTCAAATTCATCTAAATTTGTTTAAATTTCAATTGAAAATAAGTCTAAAATTTTAATTTAATTATTTTTATGAATATCTGACTAAATGTTATAAAATTAAAAATTTCATGATTTTTTTAAATATTTATTGTTAAATTTTTTATTATAATTCAAAAATATTTAATTAAATCTCAATATTTATAAAAAATAGCTAAAGAAAAATACATTTAAACATTAAATAAACATGAATTCGATTTTGTTTCCTTGTTTGAAAATTTCTTCTTGTTGTTAGGGAAAAATATTGATATAAAAAGTAATTTAACATTATTTAACACTTTTTTTTTTCTTACTATTGTCAGTATTGAGACGATTTGATTAAAAATGAATAGATTTTGTTTTTATATTACGCATATTCATATATCAAATAAATAATAATGTTTGAATAATTCAATAACTTCAAAAGTGATGATCATTATAATAAATAAAGATTTCAAAATACAATTCAACCAGCACATTGTAAAAAATTCAATATTATAGTTTTAAATTAAATTTTATCAAATTGAAGAAAATAAATAAATAAATAATTTTGTCAATAACTATTGTTTAATGTTTTTAGCAGTGAAAACATCCACTTAACATAAACAAAACAACATTCATTCAATTCTTTTCAATATTACTGAGAATTATTAATTTCTCTGAATAGATATAAATGCTCAGGAAAGCAGCGAACTCATTATATTTTAGGCAAATAATTTTGAAAAGAAATAATTAAATCGATAAATGAAATAGAATATTGTTAATATATTATAAATAAATACATATAAAATTAATTTAAGCTTAACTTTACCAATTTTTGTTGTAACAGTCACTAAAATTTAAAGGATATTATTTAAGTGAAAACAATAATAAACACATAATTAAAACGATCTGAATAAAACAGACAACTGTAAGTTTGTTGAGTGGTTGAATGATGGAATTTCCACATAGCCTTTAAAGATAATGTAGTAGGGGTAGCAGGTAGCAAAAGGAGCGGAAGTGTTAAACAATTATCCGAATTGAACACACTTTGATTCTACTTTACAGTGCACAGTTCATTCTTGAATTTAGCTGTTTATACTTGTTTGCAAATAGCGTTTTTTTTTTTTTTTGTTTCACTGTGTAGATAATGACAAAGAATATACAATTGATTGTGTGTGTGTGTGTGTGTGTGTGTGTGTGTGTGTGTGTGTGTGTTTGCTATTTTGAAAAAAGTAAGTAAAAATTATTTTTTCAAAAACAATTGTTTTAAGTCCTGTACAAATTTCAATTTAATTTCATTTAAATTTTAATCTAGTTTTTTTTTGGCGGTTTAATATTTTATAAAAAATTATACATTAATAAATACAATTCACTCAAATGCTCTGCAAAAATTAATAAATATTTTTCGATAAAAATTTTTTTCAATTCGCATGTGCCGCTGTCAAAAGTTCGACAAATACACGTGCTTTTATGCGTGCGCACGAGCTCAATTTATAAACTAGAATGTTACTTATTTAGTTGTTTTTTTTTTGCAATTATGCATTTGAAGTAAATATGTGATAAAGGTAAATGTAGGCCTTGACGACTAACCAGGCTGTTGGATATTGAATTATTGATAAATGAAAAAAATGTCAAATTGATTGATAGACATCAAAAAATTTGCAACTTTATCATACAAAAACCAAAGGTAAGACTGAAAATATTTCATTTATAAATCATTATGTTCATTTATTTATTGCAAAATTAGAAAAAAATTAACAAATTCAATTAAAATTTCATTTTTATAATTGACTAAATGAAAATATTTTACAAAGGGCAACATACATCAATTTAAACTGTATTCTTTTTGGGTTTTATACTAATAATTAATGAAAAATTTAAAAAAAAAAAAAGAAAATTTGGTACGTAGAATATTATTTATCTGGCTTGTAAAATGCTAAATTTAACATGCAACGGCCATACCACGTTGATAAGCACCGGTTCTCGTCCGATCACCGAAGTTAAGCAACGTTGGGCGCGGTCAGTACTTGGATGGGTGACCGCTTGGGAACACCGCGTGCCGTTGTTTTTTTTTTTAATTTAATAATATTAATTTAAAATTTGTGTGGCTATATTGAATATTTATTTTAATTATTATTAAAAAAGTTTCTTATTTTTAAATTTGTTTAAAATTATTTGTGGTTCTGAAAAGAACCGATTTAATTGTTGTTGTAAATAAAATAAACATAATATTATATTTATTTATTTTGAACTGGTATATTTAGTAACAGCTTTTGTTCCTTCAGAAACAGCGTGCTTTGCCAATTCACCAGGCAATAATAGTCGAACAGCCGTTTGAATTTCTCTACTAGTTATAGTAGAACGTTTGTTATAATGAGCAAGACGAGATGCTTCAGCGGCGATCCTCTCGAAAATATCATTCACAAAACTATTCATAATGCTCATTGCTTTACTGGAAATACCAGTATCGGGATGAACTTGCTTCAATACTTTGTAAATGTAGATAGCATAACTTTCCTTCCTCCTGCGCTTCTTTTTCTTATCACTTTTTGAAATATTCTTTTGAGCTTTTCCAGCTTTTTTTGCAGCTTTTCCACTAGTTTTTGGTGGCATTTTCACTAAATAAACACTTTGTTGATCACAACTTTAACGACAAACAGTTACGTTAAAAATGAACAGTGTCGCTTAGCAAACTTTGCTTTTCTGAACAAAACACGACAACTACTATCCCCTCTATAACAAAACAAACACCAGTCAGATTGTCAGTTTACTAATAAGAGGGTCTATAAAATTTAAGCACAGCTTGTAATTTTGAGCATTTACGTGTTTGATAGTCTGAGTGTAAGTTTTGTTTTTAAATCAAATTAAAAATGTCTGGACGTGGCAAAGGTGGTAAAGTGAAAGGAAAAGCAAAGTCTCGTTCAAGTCGTGCTGGATTACAATTTCCTGTTGGTAGAATTCATCGTCTTCTTCGTAAAGGAAATTATGCAGAACGTGTTGGTGCTGGAGCACCAGTATATCTTGCAGCTGTTATGGAATATTTGGCTGCTGAAGTACTCGAATTGGCTGGTAATGCTGCCAGAGATAACAAAAAGACTCGTATAATTCCCAGACATTTACAATTGGCAATTAGAAATGACGAAGAATTGAATAAACTTTTATCTGGAGTAACTATAGCTCAAGGTGGTGTTTTACCAAACATTCAGGCTGTTCTATTGCCTAAGAAAACTGAAAAGAAACCTTAAATTATAGAAATCTATATGATAAATATAAATATCGGCCCTTCTCAGGGCCACTAAATCTATAAAAACAAATTTTGAAAGAGAAAACATTTAATTTTAATAATTTTTTGATTTTACTTATCCTCAATTATTAGAATGTCTTTGACGTTAAACTACATTTTAATATTAATAAAAAGAAATGCTTATTACTTTATAGAAATTAAACTAAATATGCAAATTATAATTTTATTATCTTTTACCTATCAACACTAATCGGATAATTAAATAGCATTTAAAAATTTAAATTATAAGGTTTCTTTGAGATAGAGAAAAAAAGACTAAATTAATAAAATAATTATTTATTATTATATATATTTTTAAGATTTTATTAAAAATAAACTATATTCACAAATAGAGATATTTTTATTTTTTTACTTTCTTCTTCCATAAATATGCGAAATAATTTCTTTTTTTCTGTATTGTTTGTGAAAATAATTTGTGGTTCTGAAAAGAACCGTTTTTTATACAACATTTTTACTATTTATTTTAGTTAAAATTTTAAAATAAACATAAAACGTAAGTGGGATGATGATTTGTTGTAATTTTTATTTTGTCCAAATAGTAATAATTATTTCCATCAAATTAATTTCTTAACCTCCAAAACCGTATAATGTTCTGCCTTGTCTTTTAAGAGCGTAGACAACATCCATAGCAGTGACGGTTTTCCTTTTAGCATGTTCAGTATATGTGACTGCATCTCGGATAACGTTTTCAAGAAACACTTTCAAAACACCTCTTGTTTCTTCATAAATTAAACCGGAAATACGTTTTACTCCACCACGACGAGCCAATCTTCTTATAGCAGGCTTTGTTATACCTTGGATATTATCACGAAGTACTTTTCGATGACGTTTGGCGCCACCTTTTCCCAAACCTTTACCACCTTTACCTCTTCCAGTCATTTTCAAATATGAATGTCAAACACACAAGTTAAAATCAATTTTACAACACACACAGCAAGCAATGCAAAACTGTGACTGAAAATTCGTTCTACAGCCTGCTTATATGCCTTTCGATTTAGTCAATTTTCAGCCAATTGCAGCGCTCAAAATTTTAGCCAATAGCCAATAAGAATTGAGCTCAATAAAAGTGGACAAAACCGTGGTTTGAAGATTTGTCGATTCAGTTGCTAGACAACACTTGTGGCTATCAGTTCATCAGTTGTTCTATTGTGTTTTATTTTTTATTTGAAAATGGCAAGAACTAAACAAACAGCTCGTAAATCAACAGGAGGAAAAGCTCCAAGAAAACAGCTTGCTACTAAAGCTGCTAGAAAAAGCGCTCCAGCTACTGGTGGTGTAAAAAAACCTCATCGTTACAGGCCAGGAACCGTTGCTCTTCGTGAAATTCGTCGTTATCAAAAAAGTACCGAGCTTTTAATTCGCAAACTGCCATTCCAACGTCTTGTAAGAGAAATTGCGCAAGATTTTAAAACTGATTTACGTTTTCAAAGTTCAGCTGTAATGGCTTTACAAGAAGCTAGTGAAGCATATTTGGTTGGACTTTTTGAAGATACAAACTTGTGCGCTATTCACGCAAAGCGTGTTACAATTATGCCCAAAGATATCCAACTGGCAAGACGAATTCGTGGTGAACGAGCTTAATTATTATTGTGCATTGTGATTCGAATACTTTGCATAAAAAAAAAATCGGTTCTTTTCAGAACCTCAATATATTTTATAAACAAATAAATATTTTTAATATACGCATATCAAAATTTAAATAAAATTGAAAATGTTATTTTGACATAATTTTTGAAGTATTTCAAATGTCATTTAAGTTGAAAGAGGTTTTGATTTTATTATATATTTTTCTCAATAATTTTGACATTTATACAAAATTGAAATTTTGTCTTACTCAGTAATTAGCGTTAGTTGTTTTTATTTGTTTTGTCAAATTTATTTGTGGCCCTGAAAAGGGCCATTTATTATTGCTCCAGTGTCGATATCTACGATAGGAGCTCGGCCACTTTTGCACAAAAGACCACAATAAAATTGTCGTGGAAAAAACAACGTTGTTGTTGATACTAATTTTCATTTTTTCCTTTTAGGTGAAGCAGCAGCCTTTTTTGCTTTTGATGTAAGTGAAATATTTTTTGCACTTTTCGGTTTTGGAACTTTTGGTTTTTTTGTTGGTCCTGCTTTACTCGATTTCTTTGCTTTTGATGGCGATTTTGGTTTACTTGTAGTATTACTACTAGCTGTTGTACTAGTGTTTAAAAGTGATTTTGGTGTTGCAGCTGCTTTCTTTAATAGAGCATTTTTCTTCGATTTTGCAACAGCAGCACTTTTCTTCTCGGCGGCTGCTTTTTTAGCTTTTGGAGTAACAGCTGTCGATTGAGATGATTGTTGTTTCTTGGTAGTTTTAGCTGAAGGTTTTGTGGATTTTTCATTAACTACTCCTCCTCCTCCACGCTTGATTGAAGACTTTTTTTTTGATTTGCCACTTGCTGGTGTCGAAATCGATTTCTTTTTCTTCTTTTCAACAGACGCAACAGCAGCAGCAGCAGCTTTTGCAGCTGCAACAGCTTTAGTTGCACCTGTAGTAGATGAAGCAAGTTTAAATGAACCAGAAGCTCCTTTACCTTTTGTTTGAACTAATAAACCAGAAGCAACAGCACTTTTCAAATATTTCTTTATGAATGGTGCCACTTTTTCAGCGTCAACTTTATAATTGGCTGCAACAAACTTCTTGATGGCTTGAAGCGAAGAACCTCCTCTTTCTTTTAAACCCTTAATTGCGTTTGTTACCATTTCAGATGTTGGTGGATGAGATGGTTTACTTCTGGGATTCTTTGCTTTCTTTTCTTTAGCTTTTGAATGTACTTGTTGATTTGAAGTGACAGTTGACGTTGTCGCAACTGTAGTTGTTGACGTTTGTTGTTCTTCTAGGTCGGCCATGACTTTATTGTCGCTTTTCTTATCAATTGATATAGAAATAATAAAAATTATGAAATTTTCGTATTCTTCTTTCTTCTTAACAAATGAAGAACATTAAAATGCTAAGAAAATCTAAGTTTTGTTCCTTTGGTAGGACAGCGAACCGCAGATAGAACAGAGCATATTTTCTAACCTTAAACAACATGCCAGGCCTCGTATTCTAGTTTCACGTGATGACATCATTGTTTTTCGCCAAAGACAACCACCTCCGAAAGGAAAAACGATATAGATTTGGTTGCCAATGGTTTCCTTTATATTATGTTGTCATTTGCAGCAACTTATTGATTTTCAAACAGGTACTATGTCCATATAGACGCAACACTTGAAAATCACTAGTTGAAAACCAGTAGAAAGAGCTAAGCACGACATTGACGCTCATTAATTACAGAAACACTCTATGAAGTTGTCATTTTGACATAGATAACTTCAATCTATCTACTATAGATATCTATAAACAAAAAGTTGAAAATTGTTGATTTTATAAGCAAAAAATCAATTTGAAAAAGACGAAGCATGTTGAAAGTTGAAATTCAATGAAAGAGATTTTTCAATTTTAAGACTATAAAAAAATGTTTTTTTTGAGGATTTAAAATTACTATTATAAATTAGAAAGATTGTTGATAAAATTATCAACTTTTTTATATAAGTTTATTATAAATTAAATAGAAAAATCTTCATCAACAAAATTTAGTTTTATTCGAAATGATTACCTCAGGTTGGCTTTAAAGTTTTTGTTTATATTAAAGTGTTTAATGTTATTTAATTGATTGTAAAAATTTTTATATATGTATAATTTTTCAAATTCATCTAAATTTGTTTAAATTTCAATTGAAAATAAGTCTAAAATTTTAATTTAATTATTTTTATGAATATCTGACTAAATGTTATAAAATTAAAAATTTCATGATTTTTTTAAATATTTATTGTTAAATTTTTTATTATAATTCAAAAATATTTAATTAAATCTCAATATTTATAAAAAATAGCTAAAGAAAAATTCATTTAAACATTAAATAAACATGAATTCGATTTTGTTTCCTTGTTTGAAAATTTCTTCTTGTTGTTAGGAAAAAATATTGATATAAAAAGTAATTTAACATTATTTAACACTTTTTTTTTTCTTACTATTGTCAGTATTGAGACGATTTGATTAAAAATGAATAGATTTTGTTTTTATATTACGCATATTCATATATCAAATAAATAATAATGTTTGAATAATTCAATAACTTCAAAAGTGATGATCATTATAATAAATAAAGATTTCAAAATACAATTCAACCAGCACATTGTAAAAAATTCAATATTATAGTTTTAAATTAAATTTTATCAAATTGAAGAAAATAAATAAATAAATAATTTTGTCAATAACTATTGTTTAATGTTTTTAGCAGTGAAAACATCCACTTAACATAAACAAAACAACATTCATTCAATTCTTTTCAATATTACTGAGAATTATTAATTTCTCTGAATAGATATAAATGCTCAGGAAAGCAGCGAACTCATTATATTTTAGGCAAATAATTTTGAAAAGAAATAATTAAATCGATAAATGAAATAGAATATTGTTAATATATTATAAATAAATACATATAAAATTAATTTAAGCTTAACTTTACCAATTTTTGTTGTAACAGTCACTAAAATTTAAAGGATATTATTTAAGTGAAAACAATAATAAACACATAATTAAAACGATCTGAATAAAACAGACAACTGTAAGTTTGTTCAGTGGTTGAATGATGGAATTTCCACATAGCCTTTAAAGATAATGTAGTAGGGGTAGCAGGTAGCAAAAGGAGCGGAAGTGTTAAACAATTATCCGAATTGAACACACTTTGATTCTACTTTACAGTGCACAGTTCATTCTTGAATTTAGCTGTTTATACTTGTTTGCAAATAGCGTTTTTTTTTTTTTTTGTTTCACTGTGTAGATAATGACAAAGAATATACAATTGATTGTGTGTGTGTGTGTGTGTGTGTGTGTGTGTGTGTGTGTGTGTGTTTGCTATTTTGAAAAAAGTAAGTAAAAATTATTTTTTCAAAAACAATTGTTTTAAGTCCTGTACAAATTTCAATTTAATTTCATTTAAATTTTAATCTAGTTTTTTTTTGGCGGTTTAATATTTTATAAAAAATTATACATTAATAAATACAATTCACTCAAATGCTCTGCAAAAATTAATAAATATTTTTCGATAAAAATTTTTTTCAATTCGCATGTGCCGCTGTCAAAAGTTCGACAAATACACGTGCTTTTATGCGTGCGCACGAGCTCAATTTATAAACTAGAATGTTACTTATTTAGTTGTTTTTTTTGCAATTATGCATTTGAAGTAAATATGTGATAAAGGTAAATGTAGGCCTTGACGACTAACCAGGCTGTTGGATATTGAATTATTGATAAATGAAAAAAAATGTCAAATTGATTGATAGACATCAAAAAATTTGCAACTTTATCATACAAAAACCAAAGGTAAGACTGAAAATATTTCATTTATAAATCATTATGTTCATTTATTTATTGCAAAATTAGAAAAAAATTAACAAATTCAATTAAAATTTCATTTTTATAATTGACTAAATGAAAATATTTTACAAAGGGCAACATACATCAATTTAAACTGTATTCTTTTTGGGTTTTATACTAATAATTAATGAAAAATTTAAAAAAAAAAAAAAAAAAAAGAAAATTTGGTACGTAGAATATTATTTATCTGGCTTGTAAAATGCTAAATTTAACATGCAACGGCCATACCACGTTGATAAGCACCGGTTCTCGTCCGATCACCGAAGTTAAGCAACGTTGGGCGCGGTCAGTACTTGGATGGGTGACCGCTTGGGAACACCGCGTGCCGTTGTTTTTTTTTTTAATTTAATAATATTAATTTAAAATTTGTGTGGCTATATTGAATATTTATTTTAATTATTATTAAAAAAGTTTCTTATTTTTAAATTTGTTTAAAATTATTTGTGGTTCTGAAAAGAACCGATTTAATTGTTGTTGTAAATAAAATAAACATAATATTATATTTATTTATTTTGAACTGGTATATTTAGTAACAGCTTTTGTTCCTTCAGAAACAGCGTGCTTTGCCAATTCACCAGGCAATAATAGTCGAACAGCCGTTTGAATTTCTCTACTAGTTATAGTAGAACGTTTGTTATAATGAGCAAGACGAGATGCTTCAGCGGCGATCCTCTCGAAAATATCATTCACAAAACTATTCATAATGCTCATTGCTTTACTGGAAATACCAGTATCGGGATGAACTTGCTTCAATACTTTGTAAATGTAGATAGCATAACTTTCCTTCCTCCTGCGCTTCTTTTTCTTATCACTTTTTGAAATATTCTTTTGAGCTTTTCCAGCTTTTTTTGCAGCTTTTCCACTAGTTTTTGGTGGCATTTTCACTAAATAAACACTTTGTTGATCACAACTTTAACGACAAACAGTTACGTTAAAAATGAACAGTGTCGCTTAGCAAACTTTGCTTTTCTGAACAAAACACGACAACTACTATCCCCTCCATAACAAAACAAACACCAGTCAGATTGTCAGTTTACTAATAAGAGGGTCTATAAAATTTAAGCACAGCTTGTAATTTTGAGCATTTACGTGTTTGATAGTCTGAGTGTAAGTTTTGTTTTTAAATCAAATTAAAAATGTCTGGACGTGGCAAAGGTGGTAAAGTGAAAGGAAAAGCAAAGTCTCGTTCAAGTCGTGCTGGATTACAATTTCCTGTTGGTAGAATTCATCGTCTTCTTCGTAAAGGAAATTATGCAGAACGTGTTGGTGCTGGAGCACCAGTATATCTTCCAGCTGTTATGGAATATTTGGCTGCTGAAGTACTCGAATTGGCTGGTAATGCTGCCAGAGATAACAAAAAGACTCGTATAATTCCCAGACATTTACAATTGGCAATTAGAAATGACGAAGAATTGAATAAACTTTTATCTGGAGTAACTATAGCTCAAGGTGGTGTTTTACCAAACATTCAGGCTGTTCTATTGCCTAAGAAAACTGAAAAGAAACCTTAAATTATAGAAATCTATATGATAAATATAAATATCGGCCCTTCTCAGGGCCACTAAATCTATAAAAACAAATTTTGAAAGAGAAAACATTTAATTTTAATAATTTTTTGATTTTACTTATCCTCAATTATTAGAATGTCTTTGACGTTAAACTACATTTTAATATTAATAAAAAGAAATGCTTATTACTTTATAGAAATTAAACTAAATATGCAAATTATAATTTTATTATCTTTTACCTATCAACACTAATCGGATAATTAAATAGCATTTAAAAATTTAAATTATAAGGTTTCTTTGAGATAGAGAAAAAAAGACTAAATTAATAAAATAATTATTTATTATTATATATATTTTTAAGATTTTATTAAAAATAAACTATATTCACAAATAGAGATATTTTTATTTTTTTTACTTTCTTCTTCCATAAATATGCGAAATAATTTCTTTTTTTCTGTATTGTTTGTGAAAATAATTTGTGGTTCTGAAAAGAACCGTTTTTTATACAACATTTTTACTATTTATTTTAGTTAAAATTTTAAAATAAACATAAAACGTAAGTGGGATGATGATTTGTTGTAATTTTTATTTTGTCCAAATAGTAATAATTATTTCCATCAAATTAATTTCTTAACCTCCAAAACCGTATAATGTTCTGCCTTGTCTTTTAAGAGCGTAGACAACATCCATAGCAGTGACGGTTTTCCTTTTAGCATGTTCAGTATATGTGACTGCATCTCGGATAACGTTTTCAAGAAACACTTTCAAAACACCTCTTGTTTCTTCATAAATTAAACCGGAAATACGTTTTACTCCACCACGACGAGCCAATCTTCTTATAGCAGGCTTTGTTATACCTTGGATATTATCACGAAGTACTTTTCGATGACGTTTGGCGCCACCTTTTCCCAAACCTTTACCACCTTTACCTCTTCCAGTCATTTTCAAATATGAATGTCAAACACACAAGTTAAAATCAATTTTACAACACACACAGCAAGCAATGCAAAACTGTGACTGAAAATTCGTTCTACAGCCTGCTTATATGCCTTTCGATTTAGTCAATTTTCAGCCAATTGCAGCGCTCAAAATTTTAGCCAATAGCCAATAAGAATTGAGCTCAATAAAAGTGGACAAAACCGTGGTTTGAAGATTTGTCGATTCAGTTGCTAGACAACACTTGTGGCTATCAGTTCATCAGTTGTTCTATTGTGTTTTATTTTTTATTTGAAAATGGCAAGAACTAATCAAACAGCTCGTAAATCAACAGGAGGAAAAGCTCCAAGAAAACAGCTTGCTACTAAAGCTGCTAGAAAAAGCGCTCCAGCTACTGGTGGTGTAAAAAAACCTCATCGTTACAGGCCAGGAACCGTTGCTCTTCGTGAAATTCGTCGTTATCAAAAAAGTACCGAGCTTTTAATTCGCAAACTGCCATTCCAACGTCTTGTAAGAGAAATTGCACAAGATTTTAAAACTGATTTACGTTTTCAAAGTTCAGCTGTAATGGTTTTACAAGAAGCTAGTGAAGCATATTTGGTTGGACTTTTTGAAGATACAAACTTGTGCGCTATTCACGCAAAGCGTGTTACAATTATGCCCAAAGATATCCAACTGGCAAGACGAATTCGTGGTGAACGAGCTTAATTATTATTGTGCATTGTGATTCGAATACTTTGCATAAAAAAAAAATCGGTTCTTTTCAGAACCTCAATATATTTTATAAACAAATAAATATTTTTAATATACGCATATCAAAATTTAAATAAAATTGAAAATGTTATTTTGACATAATTTTTGAAGTATTTCAAATGTCATTTAAGTTGAAAGAGGTTTTGATTTTATTATATATTTTTCTCAATAATTTTGACATTTATACAAAATTGAAATTTTGTCTTACTCAGTAATTAGCGTTAGTTGTTTTTATTTGTTTTGTCAAATTTATTTGTGGCCCTGAAAAGGGCCATTTATTATTGCTCCAGTGTCGATATCTACGATAGGAGCTCGGCCACTTTTGCACAAAAGACCACAATAAAATTGTCGTGGAAAAAACAACGTTGTTGTTGATACTAATTTTCATTTTTTCCTTTTAGGTGAAGCAGCAGCCTTTTTTGCTTTTGATGTAAGTGAAATATTTTTTGCACTTTTCGGTTTTGGAACTTTTGGTTTTTTTGTTGGTCCTGCTTTACTCGATTTCTTTGCTTTTGATGGCGATTTTGGTTTACTTGTAGTATTACTACTAGCTGTTGTACTAGTGTTTAAAAGTGATTTTGGTGTTGCAGCTGCTTTCTTTAATAGAGCATTTTTCTTCGATTTTGCAACAGCAGCACTTTTCTTCTCGGCGGCTGCTTTTTTAGCTTTTGGAGTAACAGCTGTCGATTGAGATGATTGTTGTTTCTTGGTAGTTTTAGCTGAAGGTTTTGTGGATTTTTCATTAACTACTCCTCCTCCTCCACGCTTGATTGAAGACTTTTTTTTTGATTTGCCACTTGCTGGTGTCGAAATCGATTTCTTTTAATTTAATATTTTATAAAAAATTATACATTAATAAATACAATTCACTCAAATGCTCTGCAAAAATTAATAAATATTTTTCGATAAAAATTTTTTTCAATTCGCATGTGCCGCTGTCAAAAGTTCGACAAATACACGTGCTTTTATGCGTGCGCACGAGCTCAATTTATAAACTAGAATGTTACTTATTTAGTTGTTTTTTTGCAATTATGCATTTGAAGTAAATATGTGATAAAGGTAAATGTAGGCCTTGACGACTAACCAGGCTGTTGGATATTGAATTATTGATAAATGAAAAAAAATGTCAAATTGATTGATAGACATCAAAAAATTTGCAACTTTATCATACAAAAACCAAAGGTAAGACTGAAAATATTTCATTTATAAATCATTATGTTCATTTATTTATTGCAAAATTAGAAAAAAATTAACAAATTCAATTAAAATTTCATTTTTATAATTGACTAAATGAAAATATTTTACAAAGGGCAACATACATCAATTTAAACTGTATTCTTTTTGGGTTTTATACTAATAATTAATGAAAAATTTAAAAAAAAAAAAAAAAAGAAAATTTGGTACGTAGAATATTATTTATCTGGCTTGTAAAATGCTAAATTTAACATGCAACGGCCATACCACGTTGATAAGCACCGGTTCTCGTCCGATCACCGAAGTTAAGCAACGTTGGGCGCGGTCAGTACTTGGATGGGTGACCGCTTGGGAACACCGCGTGCCGTTGTTTTTTTTTTTAATTTAATAATATTAATTTAAAATTTGTGTGGCTATATTGAATATTTATTTTAATTATTATTAAAAAAGTTTCTTATTTTTAAATTTGTTTAAAATTATTTGTGGTTCTGAAAAGAACCGATTTAATTGTTGTTGTAAATAAAATAAACATAATATTATATTTATTTATTTTGAACTGGTATATTTAGTAACAGCTTTTGTTCCTTCAGAAACAGCGTGCTTTGCCAATTCACCAGGCAATAATAGTCGAACAGCCGTTTGAATTTCTCTACTAGTTATAGTAGAACGTTTGTTATAATGAGCAAGACGAGATGCTTCAGCGGCGATCCTCTCGAAAATATCATTCACAAAACTATTCATAATGCTCATTGCTTTACTGGAAATACCAGTATCGGGATGAACTTGCTTCAATACTTTGTAAATGTAGATAGCATAACTTTCCTTCCTCCTGCGCTTCTTTTTCTTATCACTTTTTGAAATATTCTTTTGAGCTTTTCCAGCTTTTTTTGCAGCTTTTCCACTAGTTTTTGGTGGCATTTTCACTAAATAAACACTTTGTTGATCACAACTTTAACGACAAACAGTTACGTTAAAAATGAACAGTGTCGCTTAGCAAACTTTGCTTTTCTGAACAAAACACGACAACTACTATCCCCTCCATAACAAAACAAACACCAGTCAGATTGTCAGTTTACTAATAAGAGGGTCTATAAAATTTAAGCACAGCTTGTAATTTTGAGCATTTACGTGTTTGATAGTCTGAGTGTAAGTTTTGTTTTTAAATCAAATTAAAAATGTCTGGACGTGGCAAAGGTGGTAAAGTGAAAGGAAAAGCAAAGTCTCGTTCAAGTCGTGCTGGATTACAATTTCCTGTTGGTAGAATTCATCGTCTTCTTCGTAAAGGAAATTATGCAGAACGTGTTGGTGCTGGAGCACCAGTATATCTTGCAGCTGTTATGGAATATTTGGCTGCTGAAGTACTCGAATTGGCTGGTAATGCTGCCAGAGATAACAAAAAGACTCGTATAATTCCCAGACATTTACAATTGGCAATTAGAAATGACGAAGAATTGAATAAACTTTTATCTGGAGTAACTATAGCTCAAGGTGGTGTTTTACCAAACATTCAGGCTGTTCTATTGCCTAAGAAAACTGAAAAGAAACCTTAAATTATAGAAATCTATATGATAAATATAAATATCGGCCCTTCTCAGGGCCACTAAATCTATAAAAACAAATTTTGAAAGAGAAAACATTTAATTTTAATAATTTTTTGATTTTACTTATCCTCAATTATTAGAATGTCTTTGACGTTAAACTACATTTTAATATTAATAAAAAGAAATGCTTATTACTTTATAGAAATTAAACTAAATATGCAAATTATAATTTTATTATCTTTTACCTATCAACACTAATCGGATAATTAAATAGCATTTAAAAATTTAAATTATAAGGTTTCTTTGAGATAGAGAAAAAAAGACTAAATTAATAAAATAATTATTTATTATTATATATATTTTTAAGATTTTATTAAAAATAAACTATATTCACAAATAGAGATATTTTTATTTTTTTTACTTTCTTCTTCCATAAATATGCGAAATAATTTCTTTTTTCTGTATTGTTTGTGAAAATAATTTGTGGTTCTGAAAAGAACCGTTTTTTATACAACATTTTTACTATTTATTTTAGTTAAAATTTTAAAATAAACATAAAACGTAAGTGGGATGATGATTTGTTGTAATTTTTATTTTGTCCAAATAGTAATAATTATTTCCATCAAATTAATTTCTTAACCTCCAAAACCGTATAATGTTCTGCCTTGTCTTTTAAGAGCGTAGACAACATCCATAGCAGTGACGGTTTTCCTTTTAGCATGTTCAGTATATGTGACTGCATCTCGGATAACGTTTTCAAGAAACACTTTCAAAACACCTCTTGTTTCTTCATAAATTAAACCGGAAATACGTTTTACTCCACCACGACGAGCCAATCTTCTTATAGCAGGCTTTGTTATACCTTGGATATTATCACGAAGTACTTTTCGATGACGTTTGGCGCCACCTTTTCCCAAACCTTTACCACCTTTACCTCTTCCAGTCATTTTCAAATATGAATGTCAAACACACAAGTTAAAATCAATTTTACAACACACACAGCAAGCAATGCAAAACTGTGACTGAAAATTCGTTCTACAGCCTGCTTATATGCCTTTCGATTTAGTCAATTTTCAGCCAATTGCAGCGCTCAAAATTTTAGCCAATAGCCAATAAGAATTGAGCTCAATAAAAGTGGACAAAACCGTGGTTTGAAGATTTGTCGATTCAGTTGCTAGACAACACTTGTGGCTATCAGTTCATCAGTTGTTCTATTGTGTTTTATTTTTTATTTGAAAATGGCAAGAACTAAACAAACAGCTCGTAAATCAACAGGAGGAAAAGCTCCAAGAAAACAGCTTGCTACTAAAGCTGCTAGAAAAAGCGCTCCAGCTACTGGTGGTGTAAAAAAACCTCATCGTTACAGGCCAGGAACCGTTGCTCTTCGTGAAATTCGTCGTTATCAAAAAAGTACCGAGCTTTTAATTCGCAAACTGCCATTCCAACGTCTTGTAAGAGAAATTGCACAAGATTTTAAAACTGATTTACGTTTTCAAAGTTCAGCTGTAATGGCTTTACAAGAAGCTAGTGAAGCATATTTGGTTGGACTTTTTGAAGATACAAACTTGTGCGCTATTCACGCAAAGCGTGTTACAATTATGCCCAAAGATATCCAACTGGCAAGACGAATTCGTGGTGAACGAGCTTAATTATTATTGTGCATTGTGATTCGAATACTTTGCATAAAAAAAAAATCGGTTCTTTTCAGAACCTCAATATATTTTATAAACAAATAAATATTTTTAATATACGCATATCAAAATTTAAATAAAATTGAAAATGTTATTTTGACATAATTTTTGAAGTATTTCAAATGTCATTTAAGTTGAAAGAGGTTTTGATTTTATTATATATTTTTCTCAATAATTTTGACATTTATACAAAATTGAAATTTTGTCTTACTCAGTAATTAGCGTTAGTTGTTTTTATTTGTTTTGTCAAATTTATTTGTGGCCCTGAAAAGGGCCATTTATTATTGCTCCAGTGTCGATATCTACGATAGGAGCTCGGCCACTTTTGCACAAAAGACCACAATAAAATTGTCGTGGAAAAAACAACGTTGTTGTTGATACTAATTTTCATTTTTTCCTTTTAGGTGAAGCAGCAGCCTTTTTTGCTTTTGATGTAAGTGAAATATTTTTTGCACTTTTCGGTTTTGGAACTTTTGGTTTTTTTGTTGGTCCTGCTTTACTCGATTTCTTTGCTTTTGATGGCGATTTTGGTTTATTGTAGTATTACTACTAGCTGTTGTACTAGTGTTTAAAAGTGATTTTGGTGTTGCAGCTGCTTTCTTTAATAGAGCATTTTTCTTCGATTTTGCAACAGCAGCACTTTTCTTCTCGGCGGCTGCTTTTTTAGCTTTTGGAGTAACAGCTGTCGATTGAGATGATTGTTGTTTCTTGGTAGTTTTAGCTGAAGGTTTTGTGGATTTTTCATTAACTACTCCTCCTCCTCCACGCTTGATTGAAGACTTTTTTTTTGATTTGCCACTTGCTGGTGTCGAAATCGATTTCTTTTTCTTCTTTTCAACAGACGCAACAGCAGCAGCAGCAGCTTTTGCAGCTGCAACAGCTTTAGTTGCACCTGTAGTAGATGAAGCAAGTTTAAATGAACCAGAAGCTCCTTTACCTTTTGTTTGAACTAATAAACCAGAAGCAACAGCACTTTTCAAATATTTCTTTATGAATGGTGCCACTTTTTCAGCGTCAACTTTATAATTGGCTGCAACAAACTTCTTGATGGCTTGAAGCGAAGAACCTCCTCTTTCTTTTAAACCCTTAATTGCGTTTGTTACCATTTCAGATGTTGGTGGATGAGATGGTTTACTTCTGGGATTCTTTGCTTTCTTTTCTTTAGCTTTTGAATGTACTTGTTGATTTGAAGTGACAGTTGACGTTGTCGCAACTGTAGTTGTTGACGTTTGTTGTTCTTCTAGGTCGGCCATGACTTTATTGTCGCTTTTCTTATCAATTGATATAGAAATAATAAAAATTATGAAATTTTCGTATTCTTCTTTCTTCTTAACAAATGAAGAACATTAAAATGCTAAGAAAATCTAAGTTTTGTTCCTTTGGTAGGACAGCGAACCGCAGATAGAACAGAGCATATTTTCTAACCTTAAACAACATGCCAGGCCTCGTATTCTAGTTTCACGTGATGACATCATTGTTTTTCGCCAAAGACAACCACCTCCGAAAGGAAAAACAATATAGATTTGGTTGCCAATGGTTTCCTTTATATTATGTTGTCATTTGCAGCAACTTATTGATTTTCAAACAGGTACTATGTCCATATAGACGCAACACTTGAAAATCACTAGTTGAAAACCAGTAGAAAGAGCTAAGCACGACATTGACGCTCATTAATTACAGAAACACTCTATGAAGTTGTCATTTTGACATAGATAACTTCAATCTATCTACTATAGATATCTATAAACAAAAAGTTGAAAATTGTTGATTTTATAAGCAAAAAATCAATTTGAAAAAGACGAAGCATGTTGAAAGTTGAAATTCAATGAAAGAGATTTTTCAATTTTAAGACTATAAAAAAATGTTTTTTTTGAGGATTTAAAATTACTATTATAAATTAGAAAAATTGTTGATAAAATTATCAACTTTTTTATATAAGTTTATTATAAATTAAATAGAAAAATCTTTATCAACAAAATTTAGTTTTATTCGAAATGATTACCTCAGGTTGGCTTTAAAGTTTTTGTTTATATTAAAGTGTTTAATGTTATTTAATTGATTGTAAAATTTTTTATATATGTATAATTTTTCAAATTCATCTAAATTTGTTTAAATTTCAATTGAAAATAAGTCTAAAATATTAATTTAATTATTTTTATGAATATCTGACTAAATGTTATAAAATTAAAAATTTCATGATTTTTTTAAATATTTATTGTTAAATTTTTTATTATAATTCAAAAATATTTAATTAAATCTCAATATTTATAAAAAAAATAGCTAAAGAAAAATTCATTTAAACATTAAATAAACATGAATTCGATTTTGTTTCCTTGTTTGAAAATTTCTTCTTGTTGTTAGGAAAAAATATTGATATAAAAAGTAATTTAACATTATTTAACACTTTTTTTTTTCTTACTATTGTCAGTATTGAGACGATTTGATTAAAAATGAATAGATTTTGTTTTTATATTACGCATATTCATATATCAAATAAATAATAATGTTTGAATAATTCAATAACTTCAAAAGTGATGATCATTATAATAAATAAAGATTTCAAAATACAATTCAACCAGCACATTGTAAAAAATTCAATATTATAGTTTTAAATTAAATTTTATCAAATTGAAGAAAATAAATAAATAAATAATTTTGTCAATAACTATTGTTTAATGTTTTTAGCAGTGAAAACATCCACTTAACATAAACAAAACAACATTCATTCAATTCTTTTCAATATTACTGAGAATTATTAATTTCTCTGAATAGATATAAATGCTCAGGAAAGCAGCGAACTCATTATATTTTAGGCAAATAATTTTGAAAAGAAATAATTAAATCGATAAATGAAATAGAATATTGTTAATATATTATAAATAAATACATATAAAATTAATTTAAGCTTAACTTTACCAATTTTTGTTGTAACAGTCACTAAAATTTAAAGGATATTATTTAAGTGAAAACAATAATAAACACATAATTAAAACGATCTGAATAAAACAGACAACTGTAAGTTTGTTGAGTGGTTGAATGATGGAATTTCCACATAGCCTTTAAAGATAATGTAGTAGGGGTAGCAGGTAGCAAAAGGAGCGGAAGTGTTAAACAATTATCCGAACACTTTGATTCTACTTTACAGTGCACAGTTCATTCTTGAATTTAGCTGTTTATACTTGTTTGCAAATAGCGTTTTTTTTTTTTTTTTGTTTCACTGTGTAGATAATGACAAAGAATATACAATTGATTGTGTGTGTGTGTGTGTGTGTGTGTGTGTGTGTGTGTGTGTTTGCTATTTTGAAAAAAGTAAGTAAAAATTATTTTTTCAAAAACAATTGTTTTAAGTCCTGTACAAATTTCAATTTAATTTCATTTAAATTTTAATCTAGTTTTTTTTTGGCGGTTTAATATTTTATAAAAAATTATACATTAATAAATACAATTCACTCAAATGCTCTGCAAAAATTAATAAATATTTTTCGATAAAAATTTTTTTCAATTCGCATGTGCCGCTGTCAAAAGTTCGACAAATACACGTGCTTTTATGCGTGCGCACGAGCTCAATTTATAAACTAGAATGTTACTTATTTAGTTGTTTTTTTTTTGCAATTATGCATTTGAAGTAAATATGTGATAAAGGTAAATGTAGGCCTTGACGACTAACCAGGCTGTTGGATATTGAATTATTGATAAATGAAAAAAAATGTCAAATTGATTGATAGACATCAAAAAATTTGCAACTTTATCATACAAAAACCAAAGGTAAGACTGAAAATATTTCATTTATAAATCATTATGTTCATTTATTTATTGCAAAATTAGAAAAAAATTAACAAATTCAATTAAAATTTCATTTTTATAATTGACTAAATGAAAATATTTTACAAAGGGCAACATACATCAATTTAAACTGTATTCTTTTTGGGATTTATACTAATAATTAATGAAAAATTAAAAAAAAAAAAAAAAAAGAAAATTTGGTACGTAGAATATTATTTATCTGGCTTGTAAAATGCTAAATTTAACATGCAACGGCCATACCACGTTGATAAGCACCGGTTCTCGTCCGATCACCGAAGTTAAGCAACGTTGGGCGCGGTCAGTACTTGGATGGGTGACCGCTTGGGAACACCGCGTGCCGTTGTTTTTTTTTTTAATTTAATAATATTAATTTAAAATTTGTGTGGCTATATTGAATATTTATTTTAATTATTATTAAAAAAGTTTCTTATTTTTAAATTTGTTTAAAATTATTTGTGGTTCTGAAAAGAACCGATTTAATTGTTGTTGTAGATAAAATAAACATAATATTATATTTATTTATTTTGAACTGGTATATTTAGTAACAGCTTTTGTTCCTTCAGAAACAGCGTGCTTTGCCAATTCACCAGGCAATAATAGTCGAACAGCCGTTTGAATTTCTCTACTAGTTATAGTAGAACGTTTGTTATAATGAGCAAGACGAGATGCTTCAGCGGCGATCCTCTCGAAAATATCATTCACAAAACTATTCATAATGCTCATTGCTTTACTGGAAATACCAGTATCGGGATGAACTTGCTTCAATACTTTGTAAATGTAGATAGCATAACTTTCCTTCCTCCTGCGCTTCTTTTTCTTATCACTTTTTGAAATATTCTTTTGAGCTTTTCCAGCTTTTTTTGCAGCTTTTCCACTAGTTTTTGGTGGCATTTTCACTAAATAAACACTTTGTTGATCACAACTTTAACGACAAACAGTTACGTTAAAAATGAACAGTGTCGCTTAGCAAACTTTGCTTTTCTGAACAAAACACGACAACTACTATCCCCTCCATAACAAAACAAACACCAGTCAGATTGTCAGTTTACTAATAAGAGGGTCTATAAAATTTAAGCACAGCTTGTAATTTTGAGCATTTACGTGTTTGATAGTCTGAGTGTAAGTTTTGTTTTTAAATCAAATTAAAAATGTCTGGACGTGGCAAAGGTGGTAAAGTGAAAGGAAAAGCAAAGTCTCGTTCAAGTCGTGCTGGATTACAATTTCCTGTTGGTAGAATTCATCGTCTTCTTCGTAAAGGAAATTATGCAGAACGTGTTGGTGCTGGAGCACCAGTATATCTTGCAGCTGTTATGGAATATTTGGCTGCTGAAGTACTCGAATTGGCTGGTAATGCTGCCAGAGATAACAAAAAGACTCGTATAATTCCCAGACATTTACAATTGGCAATTAGAAATGACGAAGAATTGAATAAACTTTTATCTGGAGTAACTATAGCTCAAGGTGGTGTTTTACCAAACATTCAGGCTGTTCTATTGCCTAAGAAAACTGAAAAGAAACCTTAAATTATAGAAATCTATATGATAAATATAAATATCGGCCCTTCTCAGGGCCACTAAATCTATAAAAACAAATTTTGAAAGAGAAAACATTTAATTTTAATAATTTTTTGATTTTACTTATCCTCAATTATTAGAATGTCTTTGACGTTAAACTACATTTTAATATTAATAAAAAGAAATGCTTATTACTTTATAGAAATTAAACTAAATATGCAAATTATAATTTTATTATCTTTTACCTATCAACACTAATCGGATAATTAAATAGCATTTAAAAATTTAAATTATAAGGTTTCTTTGAGATAGAGAAAAAAAGACTAAATTAATAAAATAATTATTTATTATTATATATATTTTTAAGATTTTATTAAAAATAAACTATATTCACAAATAGAGATATTTTTATTTTTTTTACTTTCTTCTTCCATAAATATGCGAAATAATTTCTTTTTTTCTGTATTGTTTGTGAAAATAATTTGTGGTTCTGAAAAGAACCGTTTTTTATACAACATTTTTACTATTTATTTTAGTTAAAATTTTAAAATAAACATAAAACGTAAGTGGGATGATGAGTTGTTGTAATTTTTATTTTGTCCAAATAGTAATAATTATTTCCATCAAATTAATTTCTTAACCTCCAAAACCGTATAATGTTCTGCCTTGTCTTTTAAGAGCGTAGACAACATCCATAGCAGTGACGGTTTTCCTTTTAGCATGTTCAGTATATGTGACTGCATCTCGGATAACGTTTTCAAGAAACACTTTCAAAACACCTCTTGTTTCTTCATAAATTAAACCGGAAATACGTTTTACTCCACCACGACGAGCCAATCTTCTTATAGCAGGCTTTGTTATACCTTGGATATTATCACGAAGTACTTTTCGATGACGTTTGGCGCCACCTTTTCCCAAACCTTTACCACCTTTACCTCTTCCAGTCATTTTCAAATATGAATGTCAAACACACAAGTTAAAATCAATTTTACAACACACACAGCGAGCAATGCAAAACTGTGACTGAAAATTCGTTCTACAGCCTGCTTATATGCCTTTCGATTTAGTCAATTTTCAGCCAATTGCAGCGCTCAAAATTTTAGCCAATAGCCAATAAGAATTGAGCTCAATAAAAGTGGACAAAACCGTGGTTTGAAGATTTGTCGATTCAGTTGCTAGACAACACTTGTGGCTATCAGTTCATCAGTTGTTCTATTGTGTTTTATTTTTTATTTGAAAATGGCAAGAACTAAACAAACAGCTCGTAAATCAACAGGAGGAAAAGCTCCAAGAAAACAGCTTGCTACTAAAGCTGCTAGAAAAAGCGCTCCAGCTACTGGTGGTGTAAAAAAACCTCATCGTTACAGGCCAGGAACCGTTGCTCTTCGTGAAATTCGTCGTTATCAAAAAAGTACCGAGCTTTTAATTCGCAAACTGCCATTCCAACGTCTTGTAAGAGAAATTGCACAAGATTTTAAAACTGATTTACGTTTTCAAAGTTCAGCTGTAATGGCTTTACAAGAAGCTAGTGAAGCATATTTGGTTGGACTTTTTGAAGATACAAACTTGTGCGCTATTCACGCAAAGCGTGTTACAATTATGCCCAAAGATATCCAACTGGCAAGACGAATTCGTGGTGAACGAGCTTAATTATTATTGTGCATTGTGATTCGAATACTTTGCATAAAAAAAAATCGGTTCTTTTCAGAACCTCAATATATTTTATAAACAAATAAATATTTTTAATATACGCATATCAAAATTTAAATAAAATTGAAAATGTTATTTTGACATAATTTTTGAAGTATTTCAAATGTCATTTAAGTTGAAAGAGGTTTTGATTTTATTATATATTTTTCTCAATAATTTTGACATTTATACAAAATTGAAATTTTGTCTTACTCAGTAATTAGCGTTAGTTGTTTTTATTTGTTTTGTCAAATTTATTTGTGGCCCTGAAAAGGGCCATTTATTATTGCTCCAGTGTCGATATCTACGATAGGAGCTCGGCCACTTTTGCACAAAAGACCACAATAAAATTGTCGTGGAAAAAACAACGTTGTTGTTGATACTAATTTTCATTTTTTCCTTTTAGGTGAAGCAGCAGCCTTTTTTGCTTTTGATGTAAGTGAAATATTTTTTGCACTTTTCGGTTTTGGAACTTTTGGTTTTTTTGTTGGTCCTGCTTTACTCGATTTCTTTGCTTTTGATGGCGATTTTGGTTTACTTGTAGTATTACTACTAGCTGTTGTACTAGTGTTTAAAAGTGATTTTGGTGTTGCAGCTGCTTTCTTTAATAGAGCATTTTTCTTCGATTTTGCAACAGCAGCACTTTTCTTCTCGGCGGCTGCTTTTTTAGCTTTTGGAGTAACAGCTGTCGATTGAGATGATTGTTGTTTCTTGGTAGTTTTAGCTGAAGGTTTTGTGGATTTTTCATTAACTACTCCTCCTCCTCCACGCTTGATTGAAGACTTTTTTTTTGATTTGCCACTTGCTGGTGTCGAAATCGATTTCTTTTTCTTCTTTTCAACAGACGCAACAGCAGCAGCAGCAGCTTTTGCAGCTGCAACAGCTTTAGTTGCACCTGTAGTAGATGAAGCAAGTTTAAATGAACCAGAAGCTCCTTTACCTTTTGTTTGAACTAATAAACCAGAAGCAACAGCACTTTTCAAATATTTCTTTATGAATGGTGCCACTTTTTCAGCGTCAACTTTATAATTGGCTGCAACAAACTTCTTGATGGCTTGAAGCGAAGAACCTCCTCTTTCTTTTAAACCCTTAATTGCGTTTGTTACCATTTCAGATGTTGGTGGATGAGATGGTTTACTTCTGGGATTCTTTGCTTTCTTTTCTTTAGCTTTTGAATGTACTTGTTGATTTGAAGTGACAGTTGACGTTGTCGCAACTGTAGTTGTTGACGTTTGTTGTTCTTCTAGGTCGGCCATGACTTTATTGTCGCTTTTCTTATCAATTGATATAGAAATAATAAAAATTATGAAATTTTCGTATTCTTCTTTCTTCTTAACAAATGAAGAACATTAAAATGCTAAGAAAATCTAAGTTTTGTTCCTTTGGTAGGACAGCGAACCGCAGATAGAACAGAGCATATTTTCTAACCTTAAACAACATGCCAGGCCTCGTATTCTAGTTTCACGTGATGACATCATTGTTTTTCGCCAAAGACAACCACCTCCGAAAGGAAAAACAATATAGATTTGGTTGCCAATGGTTTCCTTTATATTATGTTGTCATTTGCAGCAACTTATTGATTTTCAAACAGGTACTATGTCCATATAGACGCAACACTTGAAAATCACTAGTTGAAAACCAGTAGAAAGAGCTAAGCACGACATTGACGCTCATTAATTACAGAAACACTCTATGAAGTTGTCATTTTGACATAGATAACTTCAATCTATCTACTATAGATATCTATAAACAAAAAGTTGAAAATTGTTGATTTTATAAGCAAAAAATCAATTTGAAAAAGACGAAGCATGTTGAAAGTTGAAATTCAATGAAAGAGATTTTTCAATTTTAAGACTATAAAAAAATGTTTTTTTTGAGGATTTAAAATTACTATTATAAATTAGAAAGATTGTTGATAAAATTATCAACTTTTTTATATAAGTTTATTATAAATTAAATAGAAAAATCTTCATCAACAAAATTTAGTTTTATTCGAAATGATTACCTCAGGTTGGCTTTAAAGTTTTTGTTTATATTAAAGTGTTTAATGTTATTTAATTGATTGTAAAATTTTTTATATATGTATAATTTTTCAAATTCATCTAAATTTGTTTAAATTTCAATTGAAAATAAGTCTAAAATTTTAATTTAATTATTTTTATGAATATCTGACTAAATGTTATAAAATTAAAAATTTCATGATTTTTTTAAATATTTATTGTTAAATTTTTTATTATAATTCAAAAATATTTAATTAAATCTCAATATTTATAAAAAAATAGCTAAAGAAAAATTCATTTAAACATTAAATAAACATGAATTCGATTTTGTTTCCTTGTTTGAAAATTTCTTCTTGTTGTTAGGAAAAAATATTGATATAAAAAGTAATTTAACATTATTTAACACTTTTTTTTTTCTTACTATTGTCAGTATTGAGACGATTTGATTAAAAATGAATAGATTTTGTTTTTATATTACGCATATTCATATATCAAATAAATAATAATGTTTGAATAATTCAATAACTTCAAAAGTGATGATCATTATAATAAATAAAGATTTCAAAATACAATTCAACCAGCACATTGTAAAAAATTCAATATTATAGTTTTAAATTAAATTTTATCAAATTGAAGAAAATAAATAAATAAATAATTTTGTCAATAACTATTGTTTAATGTTTTTAGCAGTGAAAACATCCACTTAACATAAACAAAACAACATTCATTCAATTCTTTTCAATATTACTGAGAATTATTAATTTCTCTGAATAGATATAAATGCTCAGGAAAGCAGCGAACTCATTATATTTTAGGCAAATAATTTTGAAAAGAAATAATTAAATCGATAAATGAAATAGAATATTGTTAATATATTATAAATAAATACATATAAAATTAATTTAAGCTTAACTTTACCAATTTTTGTTGTAACAGTCACTAAAATTTAAAGGATATTATTTAAGTGAAAACAATAATAAACACATAATTAAAACGATCTGAATAAAACAGACAACTGTAAGTTTGTTGAGTGGTTGAATGATGGAATTTCCACATAGCCTTTAAAGATAATGTAGTAGGGGTAGCAGGTAGCAAAAGGAGCGGAAGTGTTAAACAATTATCCGAATTGAACACACTTTGATTCTACTTTACAGTGCACAGTTCATTCTTGAATTTAGCTGTTTATACTTGTTTGCAAATAGCGTTTTTTTTTTTTTTGTTTCACTGTGTAGATAATGACAAAGAATATACAATTGATTGTGTGTGTGTGTGTGTGTGTGTGTGTGTGTGTGTGTGTTTGCTATTTTGAAAAAAGTAAGTAAAAATTATTTTTTCAAAAACAATTGTTTTAAGTCCTGTACAAATTTCAATTTAATTTCATTTAAATTTTAATCTAGTTTTTTTTGGCGGTTTAATATTTTATAAAAAATTATACATTAATAAATACAATTCACTCAAATGCTCTGCAAAAATTAATAAATATTTTTCGATAAAAATTTTTTTCAATTCGCATGTGCCGCTGTCAAAAGTTCGACAAATACACGTGCTTTTATGCGTGCGCACGAGCTCAATTTATAAACTAGAATGTTACTTATTTAGTTGTTTTTTTTTTGCAATTATGCATTTGAAGTAAATATGTGATAAAGGTAAATGTAGGCCTTGACGACTAACCAGGCTGTTGGATATTGAATTATTGATAAATGAAAAAAAATGTCAAATTGATTGATAGACATCAAAAAATTTGCAACTTTATCATACAAAAACCAAAGGTAAGACTGAAAATATTTCATTTATAAATCATTATGTTCATTTATTTATTGCAAAATTAGAAAAAAATTAACAAATTCAATTAAAATTTCATTTTTATAATTGACTAAATGAAAATATTTTACAAAGGGCAACATACATCAATTTAAACTGTATTCTTTTTGGGTTTTATACTAATAATTAATAAAAAATTTAAAAAAAAAAAAAGAAAATTTGGTACGTAGAATATTATTTATCTGGCTTGTAAAATGCCAAATTTAACATGCAACGGCCATACCACGTTGATAAGCACCGGTTCTCGTCCGATCACCGAAGTTAAGCAACGTTGGGCGCGGTCAGTACTTGGATGGGTGACCGCTTGGGAACACCGCGTGCCGTTGTTTTTTTTTTTAATTTAATAATATTAATTTAAAATTTGTGTGGCTATATTGAATATTTATTTTAATTATTATTAAAAAAGTTTCTTATTTTTAAATTTGTTTAAAATTATTTGTGGTTCTGAAAAGAACCGATTTAATTGTTGTTGTAGATAAAATAAACATAATATTATATTTATTTATTTTGAACTGGTATATTTAGTAACAGCTTTTGTTCCTTCAGAAACAGCGTGCTTTGCCAATTCACCAGGCAATAATAGTCGAACAGCCGTTTGAATTTCTCTACTAGTTATAGTAGAACGTTTGTTATAATGAGCAAGACGAGATGCTTCAGCGGCGATCCTCTCGAAAATATCATTCACAAAACTATTCATAATGCTCATTGCTTTACTGGAAATACCAGTATCGGGATGAACTTGCTTCAATACTTTGTAAATGTAGATAGCATAACTTTCCTTCCTCCTGCGCTTCTTTTTCTTATCACTTTTTGAAATATTCTTTTGAGCTTTTCCAGCTTTTTTTGCAGCTTTTCCACTAGTTTTTGGTGGCATTTTCACTAAATAAACACTTTGTTGATCACAACTTTAACGACAAACAGTTACGTTAAAAATGAACAGTGTCGTTTTTTTTTTTTTTTTTTTTTTTTTTTTGGTCGAGAGGAAATCCTCATGGACACTCGGAACTTAGTATCTATCGCTCCGGGTAGTGCCGGACTTTTACCGGCTAAAACCTCTCTTTCACCTGACTAGGTGTTTTCGAATCTTTGATCCCTTTACACCGATCGGATGGCACTGGAAGTGCGCTAGAACAAAAGAAGATAAAGAGAAAAATTAAGTTGGACTTAACTTTTTGATCGGGAAGGCTGATGTTTTGAATTTTGACGGAAGTGGGAGGAACTCGTCACTTGGTGGCGGTTAACCGGAAGTGATGATCTCATCGATCATCTTCGAGAAGAGCCATTCGGGGTCGTTTGATTTTGGAAGGTCCTAGCTCGTCGTAGTCGACAGCTTCGCGGATGGTCGGATTTGGGTGAACTTCCGCTTTCGCAAAAGTTCGAAGAGCGATCTCGTGCAGGAACTCTTTCAGCAGCGGAAGCTTAGCTTCTCTGTGAAGTTGGTGGTTTCTGACGAACCATGGAGCGTTGAACGCCATTCGGAGGAACTTGTTTTGAAAAACCTGCAACTTATTAAATCGCGTTGTCTTAGGCGCGTAGGCCCAGGCAGCGGAGGCATAAGTGATGGCTGGACGGATGATGGACCGGAAGAGGTGCACCTTGGTATTGACTGAGAGCTGGCTACGCCTGCAAACGAGTGAAAACAACTGACATTGAACCATATTACCTTTGACTAGCGCGTAGTCGAGGTGTGGACCGAAGCTGAGTCTTCTGTCCAGAATGACGCCTAAGTATTTCACCTGGTTTTTCCAAGGAATAACTCGGCCGAACATTCGGACCTCACCGGCTGGGCTTTGTCTTCGTCTTGTGATGAGAAGAGCAGAGCTTTTCTCTGGATTGACGTCGATAAGCCATTTTCGAAACCATTCCTCAAGTTGGTCGGCAGCTTCCTGGAGGTAGCGCGTCGCCATTTTGGGTTGGGTCGATCGGGTGAGGATTGCGGTGTCGTCCGCGTAGATTGCGAGCTTTGTCATCGTGGTGCTTGGGATGTCTGCTGTGAACAGCGAATAAAGAATGGGTGAAAGAACAGAGCCTTGTGGAACGCCGGCTTCCATTTGCCGGAAACCGGAAATCGAGTTTCCGATTCTGGCCCGGAAGTTCCGGTTTTGAAGAAAGGAGTGGATCAGTTGTGTCAAAGCGATCGGAATGTTGGCTTTGTGGAGCTTGGAAACAAGTCCGTTGTGCCAAACAGTGTCGAAAGCCTTGGAGACGTCGAGAAATACAGCACCGGTCACGTGCTTGCGCTCGAGACCAGTGGAAGCGTATTCTACGACTCTCAGGAGCTGATCGGAAGTGGAATGTTTGGGGCGGAAACCAAATTGTTCATCTGGGAGGATCTTCAAGTCGTTGACAACTTTTGCCAGTCTTGCACGGATGATCTTTTCTGCGACTTTTCCAACGGTTGACAGCAAGCTGATGGGCCGATGGTTTTGCGGAAATTTCTGATCCTTTCCGGGTTTTGGGATGAAAATGACCGTTGCGGTTTTCCATCTGGAAGGAAAGTGGCTGAATCTGAGCATAGCATTTATAATACTTGCCAGAGTGACAATGGCCTTCTGTTTGAAGTGCTTCAGAGCTTTGTTCGGAATTTTATCCGGTCCGGAAGCTTTTCGCGATTTAAGTCCGCGAATGACGTCGCGGACTTCTTCCGGTGTCGTAGGAGTGATCGGAAGTTCGGAGGGGATTTCCATGAATTGTTCGACTTGTTGTTCGACTTCGTCAATGTGATCCAAGTCGGCGTTTGCCATGTTGGTTCTGCATTGCAGTTCCAGGCTGTCGGCAAACACTTCCGCTTTCTCTTCTTCTGTGAAGACGAGTCCGCGGGCTCCATGGATGGCCGGGAGTGGTTTTTTGCTGCTTCGCAGCGCCTTCGCCATTCTCCAGACCGAGTGGTCTTTTGTGGAGAGGGATTTGAGTTTCTGCTGCCATCGGAGATTTCTGAAATCAGCAAGAGCAGTTTTTACCTCAAATTTGAGCCGATTTGCCATTGTTCGGTCGACGGCTAGGTTGCTTCGTCGAGCGGTTCGACGTGCGCGGTTTTTCTCCCTGATGAGATCCACGATTCCTTGCGGAATCGTGCGCCGTGGTTTTGGCGGCTGGGAGCGAAGTTGCGACGCTTCTTCGATGGCGTGCCGGATGTTGCGTTCGAAATTGGAGACAGCTTCCTCAATTTCTTCTTTGCTTTCGATTCGACGAATTGGGCCGGAGATCACTTCGAGAAGAGACGAAAATTTGTCCCAATCGATGACTGACCGGATGACGACTTCCGGATCATTTGCTTCAGTTCCGATGTGCATCAAGACTGGGCTATGATCGGATGAAAGATCGTCGACGGAGGTCAGACGTATCTGGCTGGCGACGTTTTTGACTACTGCGATGTCGAGTGTGTCGGGAACGCCTGTCCTGAAGTCATGGTGTGTCGGCTCTGCCGGTGCCATGACAACGACGTCGGGATGTTGGCTGGTGAAAGCGTCGAGGATTCGACCGTTTCGATTCATTCTTCGGCTGTTCCAATTCGGGTGCTTGGCGTTGAAATCGCCAGCAGCGATTGTTGGAGAATTTCCGTGAAGAACCGATTCTAGGTCGGCGTCGAGGATTGGAATTTGCGGCCTGCTGTAACAAGAAAAGAGACGCAAGTGTCCATTAGCTGCTACTACCGTTATTCCTGTTGTCTCCAGGTTTTGAGTGGCTGGCTGCGGGGTGGCGAAGTGCTTGATGGCGGCTCGAACGAAAATTGCTGTGCCGCCTCCAGGGCCGTCGCGATCCGTCCTGTGCAGGACGAAACCAGGGATTTTGGGATCTTGATGATGATCCTGAAGATGCGTCTCACAGACAAGGACTATGTCCAAGTTGTGGCGATCAATGAAGTCTTCCAGCTCGTTGCGAGCGTTGGCGAGACCGTTGGCATTCCAAAAAGCGATCTGAAGTGAGCGCAAAATTAATGAGTTTAAAGCCATTAATTAAGAAGAAGAGGAAGGAAGGCCATCAGCTTTTCAGCCATGGCGCTTTTGTCCTTGGCAGCGGTGATGGCAGTGATCAGCTGCATTCTTTGTGCAGCGAGATCTGCTTGCTGACGTGCCGTTTGCTTCTTTGAAGCTGCGGGGGCGGCGTCCCGACTGGGGGTTGGTTTGGGGGCGGCGGCTTTCTTAGGAGCGGCAGCTTCCTTGGGAGCGGGTTTTCTTGCCTTCTTTGAGCTGGGAAATTTTGGACAGCCACGGAAGTTCGCCGTGTGTTGTCCTCCGCAGTTCGCGCAAGTCGCGGGTTGCGAGCGCGATTTCCTGCACTCACTTGTTGCGTGTTCTCCACCACATTTCACGCAACGCGGATCTGCGTGGCAGTTCCGCTGCGAATGGTGGAATCGCTGACAGCGGTGACATTGAGATGCGACTCCGCTCTTTCGCGGTTTTTCTAGTGTGACATTGATGTCACAGATCCTTTTCATCTCAAAAATCGAGTTTTTGGAATTCATCGAAACTTCGACGAGAAGCAGTGGCATTGGTTTAGATCCGCGGCACATCCGCGTTACCTGAATTGGACTTTGTCCTTGTGCAGCCAGGTCTTCGATGACTGCTTGACAGGAGACGCCAACTGGAAGTCCTCTGACGACGACTCTCAGCGTCTTTTCTTCTTCCAGGGTGAAGGTGTGGAAGGGAGCCTTCATTTGCTCCAACAACTTTGTGAGCGATCTGAAATCGCTGGATGACAGTGGTTGGATTCTAAGTCCATCACTGACCTGGCGCGCTTTTGAAAAACCTATTTTCAGATCGCGCATTTTGGAAGACACCGCTGTCCATTTGGATGTGTCCCGTAGGATCACAGGAGGAATGCGGCCTTTTTTTGACGTCACGGCGGCGTCAGTACCTTCTGCCATTTCGGCAGTTTCCGACGATGCTGGCATTTTCGCCACATCTTTCGGAGTGGTCGGGATGAGCGTCACGATCGCTCTGGGGACCTTTCTGCGGGTGGCAGGTTTGGGGGCGGCAGATCCGAGGGCGGCAGTTTTGGGGGCGGCGGTCTTGGAGACGGCGGGTTTGTGGTTGGCAGTCTTAGAGACTGCACTTGTTTGAGCTGCTGGTTTGGCAGCAACGGGGTGAGGGGCACTAGAATTTGGGACGGGCGAGACGGTGGGCCGTTTTTTCTTCTGCGGTGCAGAAGGGGCGGGGAAGGACTCATCTTCGACGTCACTGAGGACGCTGAAACGGTTGGACACCTTCGTTTCCAAGTTGTCGGCTGTTCGCTTGACTCCTGTTATGGCGTCGTCGGCGAAGCTAGTCTGGCTGCCTTGTGAAGGCTGGAAAGTTGCAACGAACGTTGCAAGTTGCTGCTGTATCGCCAGCATTTGGTTGCTGACGAACGAGAAAATTTCATCTCTCACAGCGGCGAGCTCTTCGCTGGTGACTGTTTGTGACGCCATTGTGCCGAGGCACTGGCTCACAAAGATGGCGGCTTTGTTGCAGACCTAAAACATAGGATTAGGACACAAAACAAACGAACGAGGTTTTTCTTTTTATTTGTTTTTGATGGGTTTTCTATTTATTTGTTCAAAACATTGGCTGTGATAACAACCAGTTTGTCGTAATAACGACAAGAAACAGAAGACAAAGATGATCAATGTTGATCGGAGCTGAGGTGATTGGACGAAAAGCCAATGCAGAGACCTCGGGAGAACACGTCCGCACTGAACCGAAGCACGAGTGGAACTGTGAACGAACAGTGTCGCTTAGCAAACTTTGCTTTTCTGAACAAAACACGACAACTACTATCCCCTCCATAACAAAACAAACACCAGTCAGATTGTCAGTTTACTAATAAGAGGGTCTATAAAATTTAAGCACAGCTTGTAATTTTGAGCATTTACGTGTTTGATAGTCTGAGTGTAAGTTTTGTTTTTAAATCAAATTAAAAATGTCTGGACGTGGCAAAGGTGGTAAAGTGAAAGGAAAAGCAAAGTCTCGTTCAAGTCGTGCTGGATTACAATTTCCTGTTGGTAGAATTCATCGTCTTCTTCGTAAAGGAAATTATGCAGAACGTGTTGGTGCTGGAGCACCAGTATATCTTGCAGCTGTTATGGAATATTTGGCTGCTGAAGTACTCGAATTGGCTGGTAATGCTGCCAGAGATAACAAAAAGACTCGTATAATTCCCAGACATTTACAATTGGCAATTAGAAATGACGAAGAATTGAATAAACTTTTATCTGGAGTAACTATAGCTCAAGGTGGTGTTTTACCAAACATTCAGGCTGTTCTATTGCCTAAGAAAACTGAAAAGAAACCTTAAATTATAGAAATCTATATGATAAATATAAATATCGGCCCTTCTCAGGGCCACTAAATCTATAAAAACAAATTTTGAAAGAGAAAACATTTAATTTTAATAATTTTTTGATTTTACTTATCCTCAATTATTAGAATGTCTTTGACGTTAAACTACATTTTAATATTAATAAAAAGAAATGCTTATTACTTTATAGAAATTAAACTAAATATGCAAATTATAATTTTATTATCTTTTACCTATCAACACTAATCGGATAATTAAATAGCATTTAAAAATTTAAATTATAAGGTTTCTTTGAGATAGAGAAAAAAAGACTAAATTAATAAAATAATTATTTATTATTATATATATTTTTAAGATTTTATTAAAAATAAACTATATTCACAAATAGAGATATTTTTATTTTTTTTACTTTCTTCTTCCATAAATATGCGAAATAATTTCTTTTTTTCTGTATTGTTTGTGAAAATAATTTGTGGTTCTGAAAAGAACCGTTTTTTATACAACATTTTTACTATTTATTTTAGTTAAAATTTTAAAATAAACATAAAACGTAAGTGGGATGATGAGTTGTTGTAATTTTTATTTTGTCCAAATAGTAATAATTATTTCCATCAAATTAATTTCTTAACCTCCAAAACCGTATAATGTTCTGCCTTGTCTTTTAAGAGCGTAGACAACATCCATAGCAGTGACGGTTTTCCTTTTAGCATGTTCAGTATATGTGACTGCATCTCGGATAACGTTTTCAAGAAACACTTTCAAAACACCTCTTGTTTCTTCATAAATTAAACCGGAAATACGTTTTACTCCACCACGACGAGCCAATCTTCTTATAGCAGGCTTTGTTATACCTTGGATATTATCACGAAGTACTTTTCGATGACGTTTGGCGCCACCTTTTCCCAAACCTTTACCACCTTTACCTCTTCCAGACATTTTCAAATATGAATGTCAAACACACAAGTTAAAATCAATTTTACAACACACACAGCAAGCAATGCAAAACTGTGACTGAAAATTCGTTCTACAGCCTGCTTATATGCCTTTCGATTTAGTCAATTTTCAGCCAATTGCAGCGCTCAAAATTTTAGCCAATAGCCAATAAGAATTGAGCTCAATAAAAGTGGACAAAACCGTGGTTTGAAGATTTGTCGATTCAGTTGCTAGACAACACTTGTGGCTATCAGTTCATCAGTTGTTCTATTGTGTTTTATTTTTTATTTGAAAATGGCAAGAACTAAACAAACAGCTCGTAAATCAACAGGAGGAAAAGCTCCAAGAAAACAGCTTGCTACTAAAGCTGCTAGAAAAAGCGCTCCAGCTACTGGTGGTGTAAAAAAACCTCATCGTTACAGGCCAGGAACCGTTGCTCTTCGTGAAATTCGTCGTTATCAAAAAAGTACCGAGCTTTTAATTCGCAAACTGCCATTCCAACGTCTTGTAAGAGAAATTGCACAAGATTTTAAAACTGATTTACGTTTTCAAAGTTCAGCTGTAATGGCTTTACAAGAAGCTAGTGAAGCATATTTGGTTGGACTTTTTGAAGATACAAACTTGTGCGCTATTCACGCAAAGCGTGTTACAATTATGCCCAAAGATATCCAACTGGCAAGACGAATTCGTGGTGAACGAGCTTAATTATTATTGTGCATTGTGATTCGAATACTTTGCATAAAAAAAAAATCGGTTCTTTTCAGAACCTCAATATATTTTATAAACAAATAAATATTTTTAATATACGCATATCAAAATTTAAATAAAATTGAAAATGTTATTTTGACATAATTTTTGAAGTATTTCAAATGTCATTTAAGTTGAAAGAGGTTTTGATTTTATTATATATTTTTCTCAATAATTTTGACATTTATACAAAATTGAAATTTTGTCTTACTTAGTAATTAGCGTTAGTTGTTTTTATTTGTTTTGTCAAATTTATTTGTGGCCCTGAAAAGGGCCATTTATTATTGCTCCAGTGTCGATATCTACGATAGGAGCTCGGCCACTTTTGCACAAAAGACCACAATAAAATTGTCGTGGAAAAAACAACGTTGTTGTTGATACTAATTTTCATTTTTTCCTTTTAGGTGAAGCAGCAGCCTTTTTTGTTTTTGATGTAAGTGAAATATTTTTTGCACTTTTCGGTTTTGGAACTTTTGGTTTTTTTGTTGGTCCTGCTTTACTCGATTTCTTTGCTTTTGATGGCGATTTTGGTTTACTTGTAGTATTACTACTAGCTGTTGTACTAGTGTTTAAAAGTGATTTTGGTGTTGCAGCTGCTTTCTTTAATAGAGCATTTTTCTTCGATTTTGCAACAGCAGCACTTTTCTTCTCGGCGGCTGCTTTTTTAGCTTTTGGAGTAACAGCTGTCGATTGAGATGATTGTTGTTTCTTGGTAGTTTTAGCTGAAGGTTTTGTGGATTTTTCATTAACTACTCCTCCTCCTCCACGCTTGATTGAAGACTTTTTTTTTGATTTGCCACTTGCTGGTGTCGAAATCGATTTCTTTTTCTTCTTTTCAACAGACGCAACAGCAGCAGCAGCAGCTTTTGCAGCTGCAACAGCTTTAGTTGCACCTGTAGTAGATGAAGCAAGTTTAAATGAACCAGAAGCTCCTTTACCTTTTGTTTGAACTAATAAACCAGAAGCAACAGCACTTTTCAAATATTTCTTTATGAATGGTGCCACTTTTTCAGCGTCAACTTTATAATTGGCTGCAACAAACTTCTTGATGGCTTGAAGCGAAGAACCTCCTCTTTCTTTTAAACCCTTAATTGCGTTTGTTACCATTTCAGATGTTGGTGGATGAGATGGTTTACTTCTGGGATTCTTTGCTTTCTTTTCTTTAGCTTTTGAATGTACTTGTTGATTTGAAGTGACAGTTGACGTTGTCGCAACTGTAGTTGTTGACGTTTGTTGTTCTTCTAGGTCGGCCATGACTTTATTGTCGCTTTTCTTATCAATTGATATAGAAATAATAAAAATTATGAAATTTTCGTATTCTTCTTTCTTCTTAACAAATGAAGAACATTAAAATGCTAAGAAAATCTAAGTTTTGTTCCTTTGGTAGGACAGCGAACCGCAGATAGAACAGAGCATATTTTCTAACCTTAAACAACATGCCAGGCCTCGTATTCTAGTTTCACGTGATGACATCATTGTTTTTCGCCAAAGACAACCACCTCCGAAAGGAAAAACAATATAGATTTGGTTGCCAATGGTTTCCTTTATATTATGTTGTCATTTGCAGCAACTTATTGATTTTCAAACAGGTACTATGTCCATATAGACGCAACACTTGAAAATCACTAGTTGAAAACCAGTAGAAAGAGCTAAGCACGACATTGACGCTCATTAATTACAGAAACACTCTATGAAGTTGTCATTTTGACATAGATAACTTCAATCTATCTACTATAGATATCTATAAACAAAAAGTTGAAAATTGTTGATTTTATAAGCAAAAAATCAATTTGAAAAAGACGAAGCATGTTGAAAGTTGAAATTCAATGAAAGAGATTTTTCAATTTTAAGACTATAAAAAAATGTTTTTTTTGAGGATTTAAAATTACTATTATAAATTAGAAAGATTGTTGATAAAATTATCAACTTTTTTATATAAGTTTATTATAAATTAAATAGAAAAATCTTCATCAACAAAATTTAGTTTTATTCGAAATGATTACCTCAGGTTGGCTTTAAAGTTTTTGTTTATATTAAAGTGTTTAATGTTATTTAATTGATTGTAAAATTTTTTATATAAGTATAATTTTTCAAATTCATCTAAATTTGTTTAAATTTCAATTGAAAATAAGTCTAAAATATTAATTTAATTATTTTTATGAATATCTGACTAAATGTTATAAAATTAAAAATTTCATGATTTTTTTAAATATTTATTGTTAAATTTTTTATTATAATTCAAAAATATTTAATTAAATCTCAATATTTATAAAAAAATAGCTAAAGAAAAATTCATTTAAACATTAAATAAACATGAATTCGATTTTGTTTCCTTGTTTGAAAATTTCTTCTTGTTGTTAGGAAAAAATATTGATATAAAAAGTAATTTAACATTATTTAACACTTTTTTTTTCTTACTATTGTCAGTATTGAGACGATTTGATTAAAAATGAATAGATTTTGTTTTTATATTACGCATATTCATATATCAAATAAATAATAATGTTTGAATAATTCAATAACTTCAAAAGTGATGATCATTATAATAAATAAAGATTTCAAAATACAATTCAACCAGCACATTGTAAAAAATTCAATATTATAGTTTTAAATTAAATTTTATCAAATTGAAGAAAATAAATAAATAAATAATTTTGTCAATAACTATTGTTTAATGTTTTTAGCAGTGAAAACATCCACTTAACATAAACAAAACAACATTCATTCAATTCTTTTCAATATTACTGAGAATTATTAATTTCTCTGAATAGATATAAATGCTCAGGAAAGCAGCGAACTCATTATATTTTAGGCAAATAATTTTGAAAAGAAATAATTAAATCGATAAATGAAATAGAATATTGTTAATATATTATAAATAAATACATATAAAATTAATTTAAGCTTAACTTTACCAATTTTTGTTGTAACAGTCACTAAAATTTAAAGGATATTATTTAAGTGAAAACAATAATAAACACATAATTAAAACGATCTGAATAAAACAGACAACTGTAAGTTTGTTGAGTGGTTGAATGATGGAATTTCCACATAGCCTTTAAAGATAATGTAGTAGGGGTAGCAGGTAGCAAAAGGAGCGGAAGTGTTAAACAATTATCCGAATTGAACACACTTTGATTCTACTTTACAGTGCACAGTTCATTCTTGAATTTAGCTGTTTATACTTGTTTGCAAATAGCGTTTTTTTTTTTTTTTTTGTTTCACTGTGTAGATAATGACAAAGAATATACAATTGATTGTGTGTGTGTGTGTGTGTGTGTGTGTGTGTGTGTGTGTGTGTGTGTGTGTGTGTGTGTTTGCTATTTTGAAAAAAGTAAGTAAAAATTATTTTTTCAAAAACAATTGTTTTAAGTCCTGTACAAATTTCAATTTAATTTCATTTAAATTTTAATCTAGTTTTTTTTTGGCGGTTTAATATTTTATAAAAAATTATACATTAATAAATACAATTCACTCAAATGCTCTGCAAAAATTAATAAATATTTTTCGATAAAAATTTTTTTCAATTCGCATGTGCCGCTGTCAAAAGTTCGACAAATACACGTGCTTTTATGCGTGCGCACGAGCTCAATTTATAAACTAGAATGTTACTTATTTAGTTGTTTTTTTTTTGCAATTATGCATTTGAAGTAAATATGTGATAAAGGTAAATGTAGGCCTTGACGACTAACCAGGCTGTTGGATATTGAATTATTGATAAATGAAAAAAAATGTCAAATTGATTGATAGACATCAAAAAATTTGCAACTTTATCATACAAAAACCAAAGGTAAGACTGAAAATATTTCATTTATAAATCATTATGTTCATTTATTTATTGCAAAATTAGAAAAAAATTAACAAATTCAATTAAAATTTCATTTTTATAATTGACTAAATGAAAATATTTTACAAAGGGCAACATACATCAATTTAAACTGTATTCTTTTTGGGTTTTATACTAATAATTAATGAAAAATTTAAAAAAAAAAAAAAAGAAAATTTGGTACGTAGAATATTATTTATCTGGCTTGTAAAATGCTAAATTTAACATGCAACGGCCATACCACGTTGATAAGCACCGGTTCTCGTCCGATCACCGAAGTTAAGCAACGTTGGGCGCGGTCAGTACTTGGATGGGTGACCGCTTGGGAACACCGCGTGTCGTTGTTTTTTTTTTTAATTTAATAATATTAATTTAAAATTTGTGTGGCTATATTGAATATTTATTTTAATTATTATTAAAAAAGTTTCTTATTTTTAAATTTGTTTAAAATTATTTGTGGTTCTGAAAAGAACCGATTTAATTGTTGTTGTAGATAAAATAAACATAATATTATATTTATTTATTTTGAACTGGTATATTTAGTAACAGCTTTTGTTCCTTCAGAAACAGCGTGCTTTGCCAATTCACCAGGCAATAATAGTCGAACAGCCGTTTGAATTTCTCTACTAGTTATAGTAGAACGTTTGTTATAATGAGCAAGACGAGATGCTTCAGCGGCGATCCTCTCGAAAATATCATTCACAAAACTATTCATAATGCTCATTGCTTTACTGGAAATACCAGTATCGGGATGAACTTGCTTCAATACTTTGTAAATGTAGATAGCATAACTTTCCTTCCTCCTGCGCTTCTTTTTCTTATCACTTTTTGAAATATTCTTTTGAGCTTTTCCAGCTTTTTTTGCAGCTTTTCCACTAGTTTTTGGTGGCATTTTCACTAAATAAACACTTTGTTGATCACAACTTTAACGACAAACAGTTACGTTAAAAATGAACAGTGTCGCTTAGCAAACTTTGCTTTTCTGAACAAAACACGACAACTACTATCCCCTCCATAACAAAACAAACACCAGTCAGATTGTCAGTTTACTAATAAGAGGGTCTATAAAATTTAAGCACAGCTTGTAATTTTGAGCATTTACGTGTTTGATAGTCTGAGTGTAAGTTTTGTTTTTAAATCAAATTAAAAATGTCTGGACGTGGCAAAGGTGGTAAAGTGAAAGGAAAAGCAAAGTCTCGTTCAAGTCGTGCTGGATTACAATTTCCTGTTGGTAGAATTCATCGTCTTCTTCGTAAAGGAAATTATGCAGAACGTGTTGGTGCTGGAGCACCAGTATATCTTGCAGCTGTTATGGAATATTTGGCTGCTGAAGTACTCGAATTGGCTGGTAATGCTGCCAGAGATAACAAAAAGACTCGTATAATTCCCAGACATTTACAATTGGCAATTAGAAATGACGAAGAATTGAATAAACTTTTATCTGGAGTAACTATAGCTCAAGGTGGTGTTTTACCAAACATTCAGGCTGTTCTATTGCCTAAGAAAACTGAAAAGAAACCTTAAATTATAGAAATCTATATGATAAATATAAATATCGGCCCTTCTCAGGGCCACTAAATCTATAAAAACAAATTTTGAAAGAGAAAACATTTAATTTTAATAATTTTTTGATTTTACTTATCCTCAATTATTAGAATGTCTTTGACGTTAAACTACATTTTAATATTAATAAAAAGAAATGCTTATTACTTTATAGAAATTAAACTAAATATGCAAATTATAATTTTATTATCTTTTACCTATCAACACTAATCGGATAATTAAATAGCATTTAAAAATTTAAATTATAAGGTTTCTTTGAGATAGAGAAAAAAAGACTAAATTAATAAAATAATTATTTATTATTATATATATTTTTAAGATTTTATTAAAAATAAACTATATTCACAAATAGAGATATTTTTATTTTTTTTACTTTCTTCTTCCATAAATATGCGAAATAATTTCTTTTTTTCTGTATTGTTTGTGAAAATAATTTGTGGTTCTGAAAAGAACCGTTTTTTATACAACATTTTTACTATTTATTTTAGTTAAAATTTTAAAATAAACATAAAACGTAAGTGGGATGATGAGTTGTTGTAATTTTTATTTTGTCCAAATAGTAATAATTATTTCCATCAAATTAATTTCTTAACCTCCAAAACCGTATAATGTTCTGCCTTGTCTTTTAAGAGCGTAGACAACATCCATAGCAGTGACGGTTTTCCTTTTAGCATGTTCAGTATATGTGACTGCATCTCGGATAACGTTTTCAAGAAACACTTTCAAAACACCTCTTGTTTCTTCATAAATTAAACCGGAAATACGTTTTACTCCACCACGACGAGCCAATCTTCTTATAGCAGGCTTTGTTATACCTTGGATATTATCACGAAGTACTTTTCGATGACGTTTGGCGCCACCTTTTCCCAAACCTTTACCACCTTTACCTCTTCCAGACATTTTCAAATATGAATGTCAAACACACAAGTTAAAATCAATTTTACAACACACACAGCAAGCAATGCAAAACTGTGACTGAAAATTCGTTCTACAGCCTGCTTATATGCCTTTCGATTTAGTCAATTTTCAGCCAATTGCAGCGCTCAAAATTTTAGCCAATAGCCAATAAGAATTGAGCTCAATAAAAGTGGACAAAACCGTGGTTTGAAGATTTGTCGATTCAGTTGCTAGACAACACTTGTGGCTATCAGTTCATCAGTTGTTCTATTGTGTTTTATTTTTTATTTGAAAATGGCAAGAACTAAACAAACAGCTCGTAAATCAACAGGAGGAAAAGCTCCAAGAAAACAGCTTGCTACTAAAGCTGCTAGAAAAAGCGCTCCAGCTACTGGTGGTGTAAAAAAACCTCATCGTTACAGGCCAGGAACCGTTGCTCTTCGTGAAATTCGTCGTTATCAAAAAAGTACCGAGCTTTTAATTCGCAAACTGCCATTCCAACGTCTTGTAAGAGAAATTGCACAAGATTTTAAAACTGATTTACGTTTTCAAAGTTCAGCTGTAATGGCTTTACAAGAAGCTAGTGAAGCATATTTGGTTGGACTTTTTGAAGATACAAACTTGTGCGCTATTCACGCAAAGCGTGTTACAATTATGCCCAAAGATATCCAACTGGCAAGACGAATTCGTGGTGAGCGAGCTTAATTATTATTGTGCATTGTGATTCGAATACTTTGCATAAAAAAAAAATCGGTTCTTTTCAGAACCTCAATATATTTTATAAACAAATAAATATTTTTAATATACGCATATCAAAATTTAAATAAAATTGAAAATGTTATTTTGACATAATTTTTGAAGTATTTCAAATGTCATTTAAGTTGAAAGAGGTTTTGATTTTATTATATATTTTTCTCAATAATTTTGACATTTATACAAAATTGAAATTTTGTCTTACTCAGTAATTAGCGTTAGTTGTTTTTATTTGTTTTGTCAAATTTATTTGTGGCCCTGAAAAGGGCCATTTATTATTGCTCCAGTGTCGATATCTACGATAGGAGCTCGGCCACTTTTGCACAAAAGACCACAATAAAATTGTCGTGGAAAAAACAACGTTGTTGTTGATACTAATTTTCATTTTTTCCTTTTAGGTGAAGCAGCAGCCTTTTTTGCTTTTGATGTAAGTGAAATATTTTTTGCACTTTTCGGTTTTGGAACTTTTGGTTTTTTTGTTGGTCCTGCTTTACTCGATTTCTTTGCTTTTGATGGCGATTTTGGTTTACTTGTAGTATTACTACTAGCTGTTGTACTAGTGTTTAAAAGTGATTTTGGTGTTGCAGCTGCTTTCTTTAATAGAGCATTTTTCTTCGATTTTGCAACAGCAGCACTTTTCTTCTCGGCGGCTGCTTTTTTAGCTTTTGGAGTAACAGCTGTCGATTGAGATGATTGTTGTTTCTTGGTAGTTTTAGCTGAAGGTTTTGTGGATTTTTCATTAACTACTCCTCCTCCTCCACGCTTGATTGAAGACTTTTTTTTTGATTTGCCACTTGCTGGTGTCGAAATCGATTTCTTTTTCTTCTTTTCAACAGACGCAACAGCAGCAGCAGCAGCTTTTGCAGCTGCAACAGCTTTAGTTGCACCTGTAGTAGATGAAGCAAGTTTAAATGAACCAGAAGCTCCTTTACCTTTTGTTTGAACTAATAAACCAGAAGCAACAGCACTTTTCAAATATTTCTTTATGAATGGTGCCACTTTTTCAGCGTCAACTTTATAATTGGCTGCAACAAACTTCTTGATGGCTTGAAGCGAAGAACCTCCTCTTTCTTTTAAACCCTTAATTGCGTTTGTTACCATTTCAGATGTTGGTGGATGAGATGGTTTACTTCTGGGATTCTTTGCTTTCTTTTCTTTAGCTTTTGAATGTACTTGTTGATTTGAAGTGACAGTTGACGTTGTCGCAACTGTAGTTGTTGACGTTTGTTGTTCTTCTAGGTCGGCCATGACTTTATTGTCGCTTTTCTTATCAATTGATATAGAAATAATAAAAATTATGAAATTTTCGTATTCTTCTTTCTTCTTAACAAATGAAGAACATTAAAATGCTAAGAAAATCTAAGTTTTGTTCCTTTGGTAGGACAGCGAACCGCAGATAGAACAGAGCATATTTTCTAACCTTAAACAACATGCCAGGCCTCGTATTCTAGTTTCACGTGATGACATCATTGTTTTTCGCCAAAGACAACCACCTCCGAAAGGAAAAACAATATAGATTTGGTTGCCAATGGTTTCCTTTATATTATGTTGTCATTTGCAGCAACTTATTGATTTTCAAACAGGTACTATGTCCATATAGACGCAACACTTGAAAATCACTAGTTGAAAACCAGTAGAAAGAGCTAAGCACGACATTGACGCTCATTAATTACAGAAACACTCTATGAAGTTGTCATTTTGACATAGATAACTTCAATCTATCTACTATAGATATCTATAAACAAAAAGTTGAAAATTGTTGATTTTATAAGCAAAAAATCAATTTGAAAAAGACGAAGCATGTTGAAAGTTGAAATTCAATGAAAGAGATTTTTCAATTTTAAGACTATAAAAAAATGTTTTTTTTGAGGATTTAAAATTACTATTATAAATTAGAAAGATTGTTGATAAAATTATCAACTTTTTTATATAAGTTTATTATAAATTAAATAGAAAAATCTTCATCAACAAAATTTAGTTTTATTCGAAATGATTACCTCAGGTTGGCTTTAAAGTTTTTGTTTATATTAAAGTGTTTAATGTTATTTAATTGATTGTAAAATTTTTTATATAAGTATAATTTTTCAAATTCATCTAAATTTGTTTAAATTTCAATTGAAAATAAGTCTAAAATATTAATTTAATTATTTTTATGAATATCTGACTAAATGTTATAAAATTAAAAATTTCATGATTTTTTTAAATATTTATTGTTAAATTTTTTATTATAATTCAAAAATATTTAATTAAATCTCAATATTTATAAAAAAATAGCTAAAGAAAAATTCATTTAAACATTAAATAAACATGAATTCGATTTTGTTTCCTTGTTTGAAAATTTCTTCTTGTTGTTAGGAAAAAATATTGATATAAAAAGTAATTTAACATTATTTAACACTTTTTTTTTTCTTACTATTGTCAGTATTGAGACGATTTGATTAAAAATGAATAGATTTTGTTTTTATATTACGCATATTCATATATCAAATAAATAATAATGTTTGAATAATTCAATAACTTCAAAAGTGATGATCATTATAATAAATAAAGATTTCAAAATACAATTCAACCAGCACATTGTAAAAAATTCAATATTATAGTTTTAAATTAAATTTTATCAAATTGAAGAAAATAAATAAATAAATAATTTTGTCAATAACTATTGTTTAATGTTTTTAGCAGTGAAAACATCCACTTAACATAAACAAAACAACATTCATTCAATTCTTTTCAATATTACTGAGAATTATTAATTTCTCTGAATAGATATAAATGCTCAGGAAAGCAGCGAACTCATTATATTTTAGGCAAATAATTTTGAAAAGAAATAATTAAATCGATAAATGAAATAGAATATTGTTAATATATTATAAATAAATACATATAAAATTAATTTAAGCTTAACTTTACCAATTTTTGTTGTAACAGTCACTAAAATTTAAAGGATATTATTTAAGTGAAAACAATAATAAACACATAATTAAAACGATCTGAATAAAACAGACAACTGTAAGTTTGTTGAGTGGTTGAATGATGGAATTTCCACATAGCCTTTAAAGATAATGTAGTAGGGGTAGCAGGTAGCAAAAGGAGCGGAAGTGTTAAACAATTATCCGAATTGAACACACTTTGATTCTACTTTACAGTGCACAGTTCATTCTTGAATTTAGCTGTTTATACTTGTTTGCAAATAGCGTTTTTTTTTTTTTTTTTTTGTTTCACTGTGTAGATAATGACAAAGAATATACAATTGATTGTGTGTGTGTGTGTGTGTGTGTGTGTGTGTGTGTGTGTGTGTGTGTGTGTGTGTGTGTGTGTTTGCTATTTTGAAAAAAGTAAGTAAAAATTATTTTTTCAAAAACAATTGTTTTAAGTCCTGTACAAATTTCAATTTAATTTCATTTAAATTTTAATCTAGTTTTTTTTTGGCGGTTTAATATTTTATAAAAAATTATACATTAATAAATACAATTCACTCAAATGCTCTGCAAAAATTAATAAATATTTTTCGATAAAAATTTTTTTCAATTCGCATGTGCCGCTGTCAAAAGTTCGACAAATACACGTGCTTTTATGCGTGCGCACGAGCTCAATTTATAAACTAGAATGTTACTTATTTAGTTGTTTTTTTTTTGCAATTATGCATTTGAAGTAAATATGTGATAAAGGTAAATGTAGGCCTTGACGACTAACCAGGCTGTTGGATATTGAATTATTGATAAATGAAAAAAAATGTCAAATTGATTGATAGACATCAAAAAATTTGCAACTTTATCATACAAAAACCAAAGGTAAGACTGAAAATATTTCATTTATAAATCATTATGTTCATTTATTTATTGCAAAATTAGAAAAAAATTAACAAATTCAATTAAAATTTCATTTTTATAATTGACTAAATGAAAATATTTTACAAAGGGCAACATACATCAATTTAAACTGTATTCTTTTTGGGTTTTATACTAATAATTAATGAAAAATTTAAAAAAAAAAAAAAAAGAAAATTTGGTACGTAGAATATTATTTATCTGGCTTGTAAAATGCTAAATTTAACATGCAACGGCCATACCACGTTTATAAGCACCGGTTCTCGTCCGATCACCGAAGTTAAGCAACGTTGGGCGCGGTCAGTACTTGGATGGGTGACCGCTTGGGAACACCGCGTGTCGTTGTTTTTTTTTTTAATTTAATAATATTAATTTAAAATTTGTGTGGCTATATTGAATATTTATTTTAATTATTATTAAAAAAGTTTCTTATTTTTAAATTTGTTTAAAATTATTTGTGGTTCTGAAAAGAACCGATTTAATTGTTGTTGTAGATAAAATAAACATAATATTATATTTATTTATTTTGAACTGGTATATTTAGTAACAGCTTTTGTTCCTTCAGAAACAGCGTGCTTTGCCAATTCACCAGGCAATAATAGTCGAACAGCCGTTTGAATTTCTCTACTAGTTATAGTAGAACGTTTGTTATAATGAGCAAGACGAGATGCTTCAGCGGCGATCCTCTCGAAAATATCATTCACAAAACTATTCATAATGCTCATTGCTTTACTGGAAATACCAGTATCGGGATGAACTTGCTTCAATACTTTGTAAATGTAGATAGCATAACTTTCCTTCCTCCTGCGCTTCTTTTTCTTATCACTTTTTGAAATATTCTTTTGAGCTTTTCCAGCTTTTTTTGCAGCTTTTCCACTAGTTTTTGGTGGCATTTTCACTAAATAAACACTTTGTTGATCACAACTTTAACGACAAACAGTTACGTTAAAAATGAACAGTGTCGCTTAGCAAACTTTGCTTTTCTGAACAAAACACGACAACTACTATCCCCTCCATAACAAAACAAACACCAGTCAGATTGTCAGTTTACTAATAAGAGGGTCTATAAAATTTAAGCACAGCTTGTAATTTTGAGCATTTACGTGTTTGATAGTCTGAGTGTAAGTTTTGTTTTTAAATCAAATTAAAAATGTCTGGACGTGGCAAAGGTGGTAAAGTGAAAGGAAAAGCAAAGTCTCGTTCAAGTCGTGCTGGATTACAATTTCCTGTTGGTAGAATTCATCGTCTTCTTCGTAAAGGAAATTATGCAGAACGTGTTGGTGCTGGAGCACCAGTATATCTTGCAGCTGTTATGGAATATTTGGCTGCTGAAGTACTCGAATTGGCTGGTAATGCTGCCAGAGATAACAAAAAGACTCGTATAATTCCCAGACATTTACAATTGGCAATTAGAAATGACGAAGAATTGAATAAACTTTTATCTGGAGTAACTATAGCTCAAGGTGGTGTT